>JASMQC010000014.1:600000-1042558 GCA_031305395.1 Phytophthora citrophthora
TTTTTTTTTCTGGACCTAGCAGCATCACGAAGAGGAGCTGGTCGAAGTTCACTTGAACAACATTGCAGAGCTGGCGGAATTCCGCGTGAATGGCAAAGCGGGACCTATGATTCAGTTGGAAGTTTCATGCAAAAACTTCGAGATGGTCAAGTTCAACTTTCCAGGAGAGGCAGTCTCAGGGGATGCGTACGTGAAAATCAACCAGTTGCTCATGGATAAGCTGCAACCTGCTGCTTATGCGTTCGCTCGCCAGTTAGACACCCGTGGGTGGACAGCATACGACCCTCAAACAGAATTCAGTCGACTCGGTTTTAAAACACCGAAATCTGGTGCACAGATTGGTGGGTACCGTATCACGTACGTGAACAACAACTACAAGATGTCTCCGACCTACCCTGGTGCATTCATTGTTCCGGCTTCGGTGTCGGATGGCGAGCTGCGGAAGATCAGTTTCTTTCGAGCTCGTGGTCGTGTGCCGGCTGTGACGTACCGACACAAAAATGATGCAGTGGTGGCAAGGTGTGCACAACCCCTGGTTGGGCTTAGAAGGAAAAGGTGCACTTCTGATGAAGCTTACATGGTCGCTCTTCGACGAGAATGCAAAGGGAAGCTACTTTTCATCGACTGTCGAAGTCAAACTAGTGCCTATGGCAACATTGCACTCGGTGGAGGGTTTGAAGTGTACGTTTCGTGATGCAGGTGAAGTTTCTTTCGGTACGCCAACTAACCTATTTGTCACTTGTCTATCGAATTCCAGCCTTGATTACTACAAGGACACGAACATAATGTTCATGGGGATTGAGAATATCCATTCCATGCGAGATTCAATCCGCAAACTCTTCGACTTGATCAAGAATGAGGTTCGAGGCAACGAGCGACCAAACTGGTTGTCATATCTAGAGGTATGCATTGCGCAAGAGTTTCTCTTGGATGTCATTGCTAAAATTAGCATGCATATTGTTGTTACATTCACTTGTAGAGCACGCGCTGGTTGGAACATGTGCGCTCGGTTCTAGCGTCTTGTTCTGTCTGCTTAGCGAAGCTCGTCGAAGGCACTAGTTTAATGATCCACTGCTCTGACGGATGGGATCGTACTGCCCAGATCACTGCGTTGGTGAAGCTGTGCGCAGACCCATTTTACCGTACTATGAAGGGATTCCAGGTATGTTCAGGCTATTTAGCGTATCTGTGTTATCATGACCTCTGACGTATCCTCTCTTCTTGGCAGATCTTGATCGAACAGGAGTGGTGTGCGTTTGGTCACCAGTTCCACTCGCGATCAGGGCATACGGATTCTCAAGCTGCTTATTGGGAAGACGACAACACGTCGCCGATTTTCATGCAGTTCATTGATGCTGTGTGGCAATTGACGCGCCAATTTCCTTGCTCGTTCGAGTTCAGCGAGCGGTATCTCATTGCTCTTCTCGATGAAGTTTACGACAAGCGAAGTGGGACCTTCCTACACGATTGCGAAGAGGCTCGGGCGGTAGGCAACTATTTCTTGCGGTTCTGTGTCGTGAATAATGCACTAAATCATTGTTTTCGTGGGGGCAGGGATCGAAAACTGCAATTCGATGCACAAGTGCGTGGACACTGTTGGAATCACACCCTCAAGCTGCTGATTTCCGAAATCCATTCTTTATGGTGCCTTTAAGTGGCGAGAAATCAACGGACAAGTCTCCAACGGTTCTTCAGTGCAAGTGGCACACGAGCTCACTCGCGATCTGGTCGTCATTTTATCTGCGGTCACTGGAATCGAACGACTCACGGGTATGTTTGCTACTGGAAGTAGTGTTGTGAAGCAACTGACACCGATTTCTTGTTGTTTTCTACTTTAGGATGCATGGGCGAAGGAGCTGCAAGTCACACAGCGCGAGTTGCAGGACCAGCTAAGCGCCGCTCACCAGCAATTGCAGTCTCAAGTTGAGCAGAATTCAGATCTACAGAGTGAACTAGAGCAGCTTCGAAGAGAACGTGCACAACTAGCTCGACTTCTGGAAGGAGAAGTGTACAGTGATACACTAAATGGGTTGCTGTTGCACGAAGAAGACGACGATGAAGACGGTGTTTTGCTCAGTGTGACGCCAGTAGCCGAGAGTCGCACGACATTGGAAGTTCCCAGCAATGAGACCGGTACTACAGCCCCTGGATCTAATGAGGCCAAGGTGTATTCAACCACTGGGGTGGGCTGTTTCCTTGGTGGCTCCATGAGTCAGGATTTTGAGATCCTGCAGTCATATTTCGCACCAACACGGCAGGAAATTGGAGCTATTAGCCCAACGACGACCAACGGATGCGGTGAAATGTTTACAAGAAGAATCACCGTTGAAGAAGTGGTGCGGTGAATCAATTGTATTTTGCTTTTCGCTGCTGTTGCTACGTCCCGTTTTTATTTGTTTTCTGATTTTGGCTCGCTTTTGCATCTAATTTAAAATGATTAATTTTAGCCAATTGTAGCCGCCCAACACATCCCACTTTTGCCATCAAGCATCGCACGTTGCCGATGGCAACAATAAGCCAGTCCCCGCTTGCGAAAGACGGCATCGGCAGTATGGGAGGGTGGGAAGTCAACGAGGAAGGCAACCCGAACGAATGCAAGCTGCTAAGCGGTACCTTTGCGGCGCTGCTGCAGGTTCTGCTGGGACTTATTGCCATCTCAGTTCTGGTGATAAAACGACTGCGCGAAGTGCCTCGACGCCCGCTAATGGTAACAACTCGAATTACAAAAGTGTTTAAAAAGTGTTTATAAAGTGTTTATAAATTTGTTGTACTTAAACTTGTTACATTTGCATATAGGTATGGGCGTTTGATGCGTCCAAGCAAATGGTCGGTGCAACTTTTGCGCATGTGGCAAACTTGGTGATTGCCATTCTGCTTTACTCGTACCAACAAAAGATGGAGGAGTCTGACGGCGAGCCTGTCGATCAGGTACGGCAATACAGCAGTTTCTGGAAATTTTGTTGCGATATTGATAAATTGTTGTTGCAGTGCGCATTGTACTTTGTCAACTTCACTTTGGACACGTCATTTGGAGTTTTCCTCAACTACGTGTTGCTGTCAGCCGTGGTACTTTTGGCTCTCCGCTTCAACTGGACATCATTGAAAGTCCCTGGAGACTATGGCACTCCTGTTCGGATTAAAACGTGGTTGTTGCAAGTGATTTCGTGGATCTTGGTCATTTCCACGTGCAAATTTATCATCGCGACGCTGATTGTGGCGTTCCAAAAGCCGTTGGGAGCTTTTGCAGTATTTCTTTTCAAGCCACTCGAGAAACACCCCGAGGTGGAGTTGGTATTGGTCATGATCGCGTGTCCGTGTCTTATGAACATGATGCAGTTCTGGATCCAGGACAATTTCCTCAAGAAGGACGTTCGGGACGAAAGTTTCATTGTGGCCCAGTTTACGCAGTCTCCAACTGGAAGTTTGAACGGAGATGGTAAATTGCCAAGCTTAGGCACACCTACCGACGACGAGTGCAGTGAACCTGGTGAGGGAGACATCAAGCTGAGTGTCGTTCTCGATAGCAAGGAACCAGAACGCAAGAAAAAATTAGAGCTCGATCTGTCGTCCGTGTGAATCTCCTAAAGCTTCCAAGTGCAAAGCAACTTTTTTCATAAAGATAACAAACGTGGCGTTCTTCTTCTATACGTATTCGCATTGCTTTATTCAATCACAAGATGAAGAGTGGGGAAAGAAAATCTCCCGCCTTCATCGAAACCCTACCATCTCCTACCTTATTTGGCTGCATCTACTTACGCCGCATGAGCATAAGTGCCATGGCGCCCAGACCCACCACCAGAGTGGCAGCACCACCAGCAATAATCTTTGTCTGGCTGTTAAAAGAGAAGCCACGATCGCGTTTGCGACGAGACTTCTTGCTCTTCCGTCGCACGATCTCCTCATCACTGCTCTCGTCACTGCTGCTCTCGGACGAGGACATCTCGTCCACCTTGGTGAGCAGCCGGTTGCGTGGCTTCGGACCGACAGCGTTTGATCCGCTGGGAGCTGCACTAGCTGCAGCGCTCGCAGCTCCACTCGCAGTCGAACTGGCCATGGACACAACGCTGCCGTTGCCGTCGTGTTGCGGGCGCTTCACCACGTCCACCACACAGACCAGGCGCTTCCACCCGGCGCGCTGGGCCATGTGAACAGCCTCCACGAGGCTTTCATCTGACGTCAGCAGCGCCAGATCCCCTTCATCGTCCTCGTACTTCAGGCGAAGTGCTTCGTTGTCATCGAGTCCCATCTTAAATCGAATCTGCTCCAGTAGCGGGCCCATTGAGTTGAACCGGCACATGATGCGGTGGAAGTGGCCCTGGGCACCGTCGCTCACCTTGAACACGAACGTGTTCTCATCCATATTCTTCTGCATCAACACACTCGTCGTCGTTGTGTTGGCGCCACTAACAACCGAGACACTCTCACCCAGCTCTGCATACGCACCCAGCGAGTTGGAATACCGGCCAGCTCCGTTGAGGCCCACAGCGCTAGCCGTTGGCGTCGATGTGCTGCCACCAGCATTGTACTCGTCGCGCTCGAATTCCTCGATTGTGCCTACCGAACGAGCGTCGTCATTCAAGCCGCCGTAAGCACCACCAGCAACTTCCTCCTGGAGGTTCATAGCTGTCTGCCAGAATTGCCGCCAGTCGCCGTTGGAAGTGCCACCAGACGTGGTCTGGAACTGGCCGTAGCTGAGGCAGATCACATCCGCCATGCCAAGGATCTCGCCGTCGTCCGCCAGCACAGGCATGAAGAGCTGACCTGCATCATGCAGAGAGCGCAAGCCGTCCACAATACTCATATTGGGGCCCATGAGATCTGGGTCCATGGTCATCACTTCTTCCACAGTGGTCGTCTCGGCATAAAGACCCTTGGCCACCAGCTTCCGCAGCAAATCCTTGGTTGTTACCATACCACACAGCTCCTGCTCATCACCCAGCACAATCGCAGCCTTCTTCGTGTTCGCCATCAGCTTCGCGGCACGCGCAGCGGTTGTGTGGATATTGATCACAGGCGGCATGATCTCGCCGTCGAGGGCATCTCCAACCGTAGGCCGCACCATCTTCTCCATCATGGGTCCTAGCAGTCGCTGCAAGTTTGACCCAGTGCCAAGATCGCGCGAAAACTCGGATGCCGCCGCCTCTGTCGACTGTTGCACCTTCTCCAAACACGTGATGGCGTCGTAAAGGCACTTGGAAATGTCCAGCATACCCTGGGGCGTACCGTCCGATCCAAGTACAGGCAAGTGCTTGAACCGACCCTCGAGCATCTTGGTAATAGCTTCAATGGCCTGATCCTCCATGTACACACACATAGGCTTCGTGGTCATCACAGATGCAACAGAGCAACTCTCCGGGTCGATATCTTCAGCCAATACGCGACGCGTTATGTCTGTGTCAGTCAGGATACCTCTGAGCTCTCCCTCCTCTGTAGTGACGACAACTGCCTCTACCCGTGCTTGCCGCATTCGCTTGGCCGCCTCCGCCACTGTAATGAACTCGTTAATGCGTGTTACCTCCTGTGGACGCAACATCGATACAGGACGCATAGCGCCCTCTGGCTCGGGAATGTGGTCCATCATTGACGAGTGGTGGCTCTCCGTGTACTTGCCTGGACGACGACGGGAAACTCGCGAGCCGGCCACACTGGCAAGCTCACTGAAGTCATCCTCATCATTACCAAGCGCTAGGGACACATCCCAGAACGAGCGCCAGTCGGAATCTTCGTCTACCGGCTTGCCACTTTCCGCAGCTGCGCCGCTAGCAAATGTACCATAGCACAGGGACAATACGTCCAACATGCCGACAATCGTGGCTGTCTCGTTATTCACAATGGGCAAGTGCAGGAAGTTGTGCTCGTACATGATGTGCAGGGCATCCACAAGCCTCGTGGTGGGGGGAGCAGTCTCCGGATCAGGAGTCATCACTTGGCCCACAGTCGTCTCAGCAGCATCCAGGCCAGCGCCAGTTACACGCAGAAGCAGATCCTTCGGTGTGAACACACCTAGCACCTTTCTAGTCAGCGCCGAGGTACCAATGTCGTAACCTCCACTGATCGACGAACGGTGGCCTCCACTTACAGACGAGCTGTTGTCACCGTTCGGATCCTCTACAATGAGCGCTGCCTTACGAGAAGCAGCCATCTGACGAGCCACTTCCATGACTGTATCGTGCTCGCTCACAAGCGGCGGCAGCGTCTCGTCCTCTAGAATCCCGTCCACTGTAGGCGAAAGAAGTTTCTCCACCATGGGGGCCACAAGCTGCTTCAGTGCGCCTTGACCTGTACCAATTCCAGTGGCTTGCAGCTGCTTCTCCAGACGTTGTCGAAGTGAGCCACTAGACGACTGCTGTACCTTTTCGATGCGGGTGATGGCATCGTACAGACACTTCTGAATACGCAGCATACCAGCAACCATACCTGTCTCATCCACGACTGGCAAGTGCCGGAACTTGCCTTCAAGCATCATAAACATCGCGTCCATGGCACTGTCCCGTTCATCCACAAACTTAGGGTCCGGGGTCATGGCATCCAGCACACTCACGTAGAATGGGTCATTGCCTAGGGCTACCACTCGTCGAGTGACATCAGTGTCTGTTAGAATACCAAGCAGGCCTCCGTCGCGACCAATAATCAACGCGGCATCTGTCTGGGCAGTACTCATCTCCTTCGCGGCGTCTGCAACAGAGAAAGTTTCTGAGATCGTGATGGCCTTCGACGGACGCAGCTTGGACACAGGACGCACATTCCCCGTAGCTAAAGTCGCCTGGCGGCCCTTTTGGCTCAAGCCACTGCTGCTTGGCGCGAGATTGTGCGAGAAGCCACTGCGGAAACTGTGTTGTGAAGACACGTCGTCGTCATCCGTAGCTTCGAACGAGGCGTTCCAGAAGGACTTCCACTCACTCGGCTTGCCCTTCGCAAACGAGCCGTAGCTCAAAGAGAGCACGTCGATGAGGCCGATGGGCATCTTGCTTGTCTCCGTCTGCATCACGGCCAAGTACAGCGTCTTTTGGTCATGCATGGTGTGCATGGCGTCGATCACCGACGTCGCTCCGTTGATGGTCACATCCTTCTCCAGCATCACTTCGCACACTGGTGTGGTGTGAACGGGCAGGCCGCGTGCTAACACCTTCTCTAGCATCTCCTTGGGGGTGAATACGCCACAGTACTGTCCGCGGTTGTTCACAACCAGAGCGCCCTTCTTCGTGATTGCCATTTGCTTCGACACTTCAAACACAGACGTGTAGCGCTGCACACGCGGGGGATCGACCCCTTCTTCTTCAATCACCGTCTTAATGTCTGGTGAGAACATCTTGTTCACCATCGAGCCAAGAAGTTGCGAGACATTTCCAGTACGAGCTCCGCCATTAACACGGCTCTTCATCTCCTTTTCTAATGTGTGGCGCAGCGCGGCGGACGACTGCTCCGACTTCTCCATCTTCCTGATAGCGTCGTACAAGCACTTAGCAATGTTCAGGATACCAACCACAGGACCATTGCGTTCCACCACAGGGAGGTGACGGAACTTCCCTTCCAGCATTAAAATCAGCGCGTCAATAGCAGGGTCGTCCGTCGATACAAACACAGGGTTCCGAGTCATAACGTCGCCAACGAGCGTCGAGTCCAACGGCCGGTTCTCCGAAACAACACGGCGCGTCAGATCTGTGTCCGTGATGATACCATTGAGCATTCCTTCTTCCGACACAACCAGCACGCAGTCCATCTTGTTGCGTCCCATGGTCCGCGAAAGCTCCGCAACAGTTGTCGTCTCGGAGACAGTCAACACCTTCGTTGGGCGAAGCTTTGCCACTGTGCGACTCTTCTCCTCGCGCTCGGCCCTTGACAAGAGCGTGGTGCGCTCGCGGTCGCCAGCCTCCGACGGGAGGGACGGCTGGTCCAGCTGTAGTGTAGTGTTCCAGAACTCCTGCATCTGCTCGCGGTTTTCTCCATAGATAGCGTCAATGGTGCCGTAACTTAGGTCAAGCACGTCTACCATCCCGACGAGTTCGTTGGAGTCATCCTTCAGCACAGGCAAATTCAGAACACGCGAGTCGTGCATGATGTGCAAGCCGTCCAGCACAGACGTTTTCGGCGTGGCGATCTCAGGATCGTTCAGCATCACTTCCTCCACATAAGTGGCTGAAGGCTTCAGTCCCTTGGCAATCACGTTTAGCACCAGCTCGTTTGGAGAGAAGACACCCACCAGCTTGTCGAAGTTGATGTCGTCCACAATCAAAGCCGCCTTCTTAGTATGCGCCATCGCCTTCGCCACGTCACTAACAAGAGACGACTTCGGAAGACGCGGGGCTGGCGTCGAGCCATTCTGAGACTCAGTTTCAATGATTGAGCCCAGAGTGGGTGTCGAGAGCTTCTCCAACATCGGGGCAAGCAGTTGCTGAAGAGTCGACGACTTGCCGCTCTTCTCCAACGAAGCCTTGAGCTGATCTGTCGACTGCATCGCGTGCTCCAGACGCTTGGATACGTCGTAGATGCATTTGCCAATGTTCAACACACCAGCAATACCGCCACCGTCGACAACCGGCAGATGACGAAAGTGTCCCTCCTGCATTGAGAGCAAGGCATCAATAGCGCTGTCGTTAGGAGATACGTACTTGATATCCCTCGTCATCACGTTGCAAACAGGCACTTCTTCCGGGTTCAGGTTCAAAGCCAACACGCGACGGCAGATATCCGTGTCTGTCAGAATACCATTCAACCCACCAGCTTCGTCCACCACGAGCAGAGCATCTGTGCGTTTCTGCTTCATCAACAGAGCAGCTTCAAACACGGAAGCGACCTCGTCAATAGTAATAGCAGGGAGAGGACGAAGACTGGACACTGGGCGGACATTGACACCCTTATCACGGTCTTTCTGCTGTCGTGCCTTGCTAGCAACCGACACCTTGGACGTAGATGTGCCCGACACAATCGAGTTGGTCTCGTCGTCGTGATAATCGAACGCGGCGTTAAAGAACTTGCCAATGTCTCGCGACTCACCGAAAGAAGCCAAACTAATGGACAACACGTCTGCTACACCCATGATCTCGCCAGATTCAGGGGCCACCACGGGCAAATTCAAGAACTTGCCGTCGTGCATAATGTGGAAGGCATCCAGAACCGATGTCTCGGGCGCTGCCGATTCCGGGTTGGGCGTCATCACGTCGCTAACTGTCGTCGTGTGAACATCCAAGTCCTCCGCAATCACACGAAGCAGGACATCCTTCGGGGTGAAAATACCAACCAGATCCTGCGCTTCCGGGTTGGAAGACACCACGAGAGCTGGTCTCCTCGTCTCCGCCATGTACGTCGTCGCCTCATAAACCGTCATGTGTCCATACACGAGCGGCGGCATAACCTCGCCTGGCTTCGACAGCACATCCAAGAGCGACGGTGACAGCATCTTCTCCAGCATCCCGCGCAACATCGCATTATCGTTGCTCGCACCCAGCTCTTGTTGAAGAGAGGCTGACATGTTCTCAACTCGTCGGATGGCATCATGCAGACACTTGGCCACATTCAACACTCCAACAATATTACCGCTGTTCGAACTCACCACTGGCAGGTGACGGAATTTCCCACTAAGCATCGTATCCATAGCATCTACTGCGCTGTCCTCTAGACTCACACAACTGGGATTCGGTGTCATCACCGATCCAATCGTGACTCTTGCGGGGTCCAAGCCCTTCGATACCACACGCCGAGCCGAGTCTGTGTCCGAGAAGATGCCCGTCAAGGCGCCTTCCCAATTAGTCACCAGCACAGCGGCCGAACGGTGAGACTTCATCAGCCTGGCAGCTTCCAGAACAGTCGATTCTTCATTCACCGTGATCGCCTTGGCCGGGCGAAGGCGAGCAACTGTGCGCGATGGATCCGACGTCGACGATTTCTTCGTCTTGGACGACGTAGACATCATAGACGAGTGCGATCTAGCGAAAGAGTGGCCCGAAGTCGCTGAACTGTTGGAGCCTGAACGCGCCCGACGCTCGAAGGTAGTCGGCTTGATAGGAGGCATAGGAGTCATCGTATTGGACTCGTTCCAGCGAACACTGGGAGAAGGACCATTGTAAATAGCAGGAGGGCGTCTGGGAGGGGCCGTGGGAAGTTCTTGAGGGGCGACGTAGTCGTTTACCGGTGTGGGAGCCGCCGGGGCTTCTTCAGACGTCTGTTGGCGTGGCGACGCAATGGGGGAAGCCTGTGGTGCTGGAGCTGGTGCTGGGACTGGCGCTGGGGGAGCCTCACGCTTCTCACCTGGAAAAGCGGCAGGAGATGAACTCGGTGCCAGAGCGATAGACTCACGCGCAGCAGGAATGCCACCACGATCCATGTTCGAAGGAGGAGCAGGAGGGGCAGGCGTAGCAGGCTGCGGTTCCGGCTCCTCGGGTGGAGGCGTTTCCTTCTTTGGAGAAGGAGGTGGAGTTGGCTCTGCAGGCGGCTCGGGCTTTGGAGACGGCGGAGGAGTTGGCACTTTCTTCGCAGGGAACTTGGCCCGTTTTCTCTTCAGGACATCAATATCCTTCTGAAGCTGGGCACACTTGTCGAACTGCTTCTTCTTCATCAAGTTGTCTAGCTCCTCGTTCAGCTTCTCGATTTCAGCATCCAGTTCTTCAGGAGTCTGTTTTTTCTTGCGAGCAGTCACAAGGGCGTCCAAGCTGACTTGCAGATCACCGCACTTACCGAAGTCTCGTGCAGCCATTGCCTCAGCAATTGTAGTTTCCATAGCGTGGATGCGCTCGTCGAGCTCCTCCGGCTCCAGCTCGTTGAGGTCTTCCTTGACATTCTTACGAGCTTCCTGGAGTACCTCGAGCTGCTTCTGGAGTTCTGCACACAAGCCAAACTGCTTCGACATCGCTGCTGCCTCCATGTCCTCGTTCAACTTCTTGATTGCAGCATCAATTTCCTTCGCAGTGCGGACCTTCTTTCGAGCCTCGACGATCTTCTCCAGCTCGAGTTGCAAGTTCGCGCACAACTCAAACTGTTTGCTCACTGCCGCATCTTCAATGGCTTTTTCCATCTCCGCAATCTTCGCGTCCAATTCCTTGGGACCCATGTCACCAAACGGATGCAGCAGATCCCGTCTACGTACCAAGTAGCCACGCGCGATCTTCTGTACAACCACGGCCTTCTCATTCTGAAGGCGGTACTCGGCACGCATCACCTGGTACTTGCTCATTGCCACACGCATGCGAAGAATGTACATCACTCGGTACGCACTGCGACGTAGACGCTGCAGATGCCTTTTAGCGACAAACTGGCGAGCCTTTGTCTGGATCTTGACAGCAGCCTCAGCTCGAGCCATGTTGCGAACCCACTTCTGAATGGCACGAGCAGCTGACTTGCAGCGCAGCACCTCGAGCTTTCGCAGCTTAAATGCCATGGCTCGTTTCAGGAACACCTTGGTTTTACCTAACTGCCACTCCTCCTTGCCAGCACCCAGGATGGATGAGATCTCTTCTACGAGCTCCTTGATGTTTTCCGCGTCAGGTGCGAGTGACTGGTAGTCGTAGAAGAACACGTCGTGGTCTTCACGCAGAGCAAAACCGCGCTGACGGATTTGAATTGCCTCCATCATACCAGAATATTTAAGCTGGCGGGCACAATCCATGTCATTGAGCTCACTCGGTCGCTTGAACTCATTTGGCTTAATACAACGCACATACCGAGGGTTTGCCAGCGAAATCTTGTTCATAAGCTCCTGCAACTGATACCGGAACTGGGCGCTGACAGAAATTTCTCGGATGTTACGCGATTTGTTTCCCTGTATTCCCTTCTTCATCTCGTTCGGGCGTCGAGAGATCGAGTGTTGTTGTTGCGGCTTGTTGCCAGGGATGGCCTCGATCGACTGCATGTTGAGATCGAAGATGCCGCGCAGCCAGTCGCTCTTTGATTGCCGGATCAGCTCCTTCATGTCGTCATTCAACGTCTCGTTGTTTTTGTCGTTGAAGCCGCTCGCGTCGTAGATCACCTCACCAGCGTAGTGCTTGATACCGAAGTGGAGGTCCGCGTCCATCTTCGGGTGCACATAGAACTTGTTCTTGCTGCTCGAGTGGCCGCTGGACGTGCGACCGAACGAGTTGTGCAAGTTGGAAACGAACTTCTTGTTGGCTTCCTCGCCTTTGAGTCGCCAGTTGTCATCCAGTGAGATAAAGATACCCGGCTTGCCGTTCACCTTGCTCTCAATGAGGTCCAGACACTCCTGGTTGTCCTCAAAGTCAATGTGCTTCCAGTCGATGCCTTCCTTGGCGTAGTCGTTCTGCTCCACTTCCAGCATGTGCTGGTTGAAGTGTCGCTGGAGTTTCTCGTTGGCGTAATTAATGCACAACTGCTCGAACGTGTTCCACTCGAACTTCTCGAAGCCGTAGATATCCAGCACACCAATAAAACCCCACTTGTCCTGGTTGCGGGAGATCGTACGATTGAGTTCCGACACGAGCCATAGGAACAGCGACGAGTAGATACCCTTGGCAAGAGCGTCACGCTTGTCGCGCACTTGCTCTGAGTTCTGCTGCTGCACAATGACCTTGCCACCGACGTACAGTTGCCTCGTGAGCAGTGCCTTGGACAGTGCGTCCTCGCTCACCTTGAGCAAAGAAGCCACCAGTTTCATTCCATTGGCTGAGTCGTCCCCAACAGTGACACAAGTGTCGTTCTCCATTGCAAACTGCAAGTTGCCAAGTTGCAACACCGCCGCGAGCAGTTCAAACACCATTTCCTGTCGGTCTTCGGTGATGCCAATAGTTTCCATGCACCTCTTGGTCGTTGCGAACTCCTTGGCGTCATCACACGAGTGGATACTAAAGCACTCACTCTTCCTCAGATACTCATAGTCATGGGGTGTCTGCAACTGCAGTCTCTCTCGTAGAGCATTGTCCGCTCCAGCCAACAACTGGTAGAAAATATGGTAGTTTCTCTCTCCAAGACTCTGGGACACAATGCGCGTCTTCTCCAACAAAAAGTTGAGGATCTGCGCACCGACAATTTTGCCGTGGTGGTTGAATTGGATCTCAATAAACTTGCCGAATCGACTAGAATTGTCGTTGCGCAACGTCTTGGCATTGCCGAAAGACTCGAGCAGCGGGTTACTCTCCAGCACTCTCTCCTCCAGCTTGCCTAGCGCTCCAGACATGGCCCCATTAGCAGCAGCTTCCACTACAGGTGCTCCTTCTCCATCCGGTCCTTTCCTGTAGCTCGTAGCTCGAGCCAAATACTGCATAATGATCTTGGTAGTCTCCGTCTTCCCTGATCCGCTCTCTCCACTGATAATAATACTCTGGTTAGCTGGATCCAGCGCTCCTCCTTGGATTAACTGCGTGTAAGCATGGTCTGCCAATGCAAACACATGCGGAGGCAGCATGCCCATCGCTTTTCCATAGTATTCCGTCATCTTCCGTTCACTATACGTATCCAACTGCTTGTATGGGTTAATGGCGATGAGGATGGACCCCACGTACGTGTAGATGAGCTCGTGCTCATAGCGCTTCCGTAAATTGTCCAACAGAGACTGTTCGGATAAGTCCGACATCTGCAAAATGTCCTCAAACGTGTTGGCGCCCGCGCCGTTAACCGAGTTGTCCTCGTCCTGCATCTTCTTCTTCATCTTGGCGCGCAGCAGTCGCTCCTTGCGCGTGCCGCCGCCGCGTCGCTGCATGGCCGCCGAGTCTCGATGAGCGCCCACTGCGCTATCACTTGCGCGATTGCCTGCCGATCTGCGTGTGGGGGCTGTTGGCCACCGCAAAAGGGAAAATTGAATAAAACCTCGGGGCGGGAAATACAGGGACGTGAATGTCCGGACTTTAGTGACATGGTGGAGTTCAGGATAAGAACATGGTGTTATGCTGAAAAAGGGGTTCAAAAGGTGGATTAGACACGTCATGTGGAGGAGAGAGATACAGATGGGATGCAGATACGAGGGATTGGTGGCGCGAAGTGTGTGTGTGAACTCTGTAGATGGAGATGGTGACGGTTATAGTTATGGTGGAAATGGTTGCGATGGGAGTATTGGGAAGGTCGACTTGGAGTGCAAGCTCTGAGTTGTTGTTGATTGGATAAGTCATTAAAGTAAGGTGCAAACAACGGCAACTTGCGAGGTTTAATTGCGCTAACAGGAAATTGTTACTTTGAAGTGTTGGAAGAGTTCTCCAATTTTGCAGAAGAGTGGAGTACATTTGTATTGAGAAACTCGACGAGAAAGACATTGTACTCGGTTGTGCTATGACGGTTGGCTGCCGCAAAATGCTGTGAGTCGTGGCGGTTGCTTCGTGTGCAGTATCTTGCGTTAGAACTTTTTCGTTGAATCGAACGCTTCTCATTTTGCAATGCACCGAACTTGTCGAGGAGTTGTTGCCTCTGTAATTCGTTCAGTACAGTCGTAGCTGTCCACGGGCTTATAACGGATGTAGACAGCGCAATGCGATCGCTACACTTGGTATTATAGTAAACTGTACCATTAAAAATCTTAGAACAATGCCAAGCTACTCAAAATATAAGGAATGCTATTGGCGCCGTAGAAACGTACGACTGCAGAAAAACACGCTGACAAGCAATGTATCCATCATGTCGAGACCCCACCAGCACCACACGATGCATTCGAGCAAGGAGACCGTCGAATCCCCATCAAATCGATACGCGAACTTCACACTGTAGAGTCCACAGTGCCCATTCTTTTTGGTGATACCCACGGAATTTCGCGAAAAGCTAGAAATCAGGCAAGTGAGCTCTTGAGCTCTGCAACGACAGGACAGTACAGCTGCAGCTTGCATCAATAAGTTTGCCGAACACTAGGAAGAAAAAGTGTATTATTCGTCTTGTATCGCTCGCTGTGAACTCCCCATTGTACTATTTCCCAACTGACGTCAATTGGCTCGCCTTAAGGCGAACGGACGAGGAAATCAGGGACGCTGCAGCGAGGCCAGGCGATCCTACTACGTAATACGCTACCGCACCTCATGCCGCTTGCTCTAGTCGACCTTGATGGACGCGTAGATCTTGCGCGTGAACCACAGCGAGGCGCCGAAACCCACGGCGCCTGTCAGCAGCGACAGCGCACCGGAGATGACAGCCATGTAGCCGAAGTAGAGCATGGCGCCAATGAAGTTGGCCACGTCCAGACGCGTCCAGTAGTAATACGTGGAGTAGAGGAACACGTAGCCGCCGCAAGCGCCCGACACGAAGAACGACCGCCACCACCTAAGCACACAAGCAGCAAAAGCGTCAGTGGATAAAGTAGCAAGAGTTTCACAGCCGAAAAACGTACCAGTTGTAGTCTTCAGAGCAGAGCTGGAAGTAGGTGAGCACGATGGTAATCTCAGCGCAAGTGTTGATAAGGATAAGGAAGGCCAGCAGCAGGAAGCCAAACACGTAGTAGTACTTGTCCGTCCACAGCGCCGACAGAACGAAGAAGAGTTCCACGAAGATGGCACCGAACGGCAACACACCTCCCACAGCGGCCGCCGACATGTGGGTCATGTACCATGGCTGAGGGGGCACGGGGCGAGGGATGTTGCTCGTCGCCACAGGGAACGTCAGAGGTGTTTTCCTGCGAATAGTACAAACCACAACGGTAAGCATTATTATCACGCGAAAATACAAATTTAAACCAATAAGCATAAGCGTAAGCGCACCTGAAGCCGAAGTAGGCACCAGCGAACACAAGCGGCACCGAAATGCCCGTCCAAAGGAAAAAGACCAGCAGAATCGAGCCGAACGGCACAGCGGCGTCCGAACCAGCGCCCCACACGAACAAGTTCAGGAAGAAGAAGAGAGAGAACATGATGCCCGGGAAAAGCACAGCCGTGAGCACCGTGCACATCTGCCAGCGCTTGCCCTTGAACATTTTGTACGTGCGAGCCGAAACGAAACCGGCCAGCATACCCAGCAGCACAAAGCACACCAGCAGTGCGATCACCAGCTTACCACGGTTCGAAGGTGCCAGAACACCCACAGCAGCGAAGAACAGCGTCACGAACGCCATGCCCAGCAGCTGGCAGCCCGTGCCCACCATGACACAGAACAGCATGGGGTTCTTCGACGGCGGACGGAACACATCAGCGTGGACAAGCTTCCAACCGGATTCCTCGCGCTCTTCAGCACGTTCCTCCTCGGTGGGCACACGGTTGTAGCGGCTGATATCGCGGTGAAGGCTACGCATGAGAATCATTCCGACCATACCACTGAGGAACAGCACGATCACAAGAGCGTTGATAATAGAGAACCAGTGAACCTCGTCACCACCCGATCCGGCGTCGAAGTATACATCCCACCGCGTACGCCAGTCATGTTCGTTGTCCAGCACCCATTCGACACTGTAGGTCCAATACACGGGCATCTTGTTGTCCTTGTTCTTGCGCACATACAGCGGACGTTTGAGCTCACTGGAATGCTCACAGGCATCCATGCGGTTATTCTCTTCATCGTATCCCCTGACCGCATACTCAAAGCTGTACGGGATGACCTTGAAGTCGACAATGCGCCCCTCATCTTCCGAGGACTCAGCTGTGCCGATAGGGTTGTTGTTGTAGCCAATCAGGATTTTGACGTGGTTGTTGAGCTGCGGCACCACTTCCACCTCAGGATTGAAGCTTCCCATTGGAAACCCAACCGTCATGCCTCCTTCCGCGGACACGGAAGTAGCCGGAAGGTTGTCCAGGATCCAATTGATGCGGTACGAGTCCTTGATTTTGTCCTCCCACATCTTGACATCGTTCTCCTCGTATTCCTGTTTGCATAGTACACTACACTGCTGTCCCTCGAGGAACTTGATCTCATACGGGGAGCTCTGAATGCGGTTGGCCGTCAAATACTCGCCCAAGTTCTCCGACTTGTACTCAATTTTTTCAGGCTATAAAAATCACAATAAGGTGGAAAAAAATAATTAGATGAAATCCCTATACCTAATTGAATATGGCAAAAGAATATCTATTTACCTGGCAAAAGGGCAGCTTGTAGTAATCGAGAGGCAGTAGCGTCTCGGCCGACTTGAGACTGTTCACGAAGATAGGCAGCGTCTCGCCCTTCGTGTACGTCGTCATCTGTACGCCTGGCAGCGAGAAGCCCTCAACCTCTGGGGAAGACAACGCGGCCGCAGCCAGCGCCACCAGCAGCGCTTTACCCGAGCCACACGCGCGCATGCTTCTCCCTCCTTGGCTTTGGCTCTGTTGGAAAACTGGCCGCCCCTTCCAGCACTCTCTTCTTGCAAACCCTAATCGGAAATAAACGGAGGCTTCTACGATGAAACGATAAAAACAGTGTAGCCATTTGAAATCGGAGTCAAGTTCCGTTGCTGTTTCTACCAGTAAAAGGCATTTTAGTGTTGGTACTACAATTCATCGCCTTCCCATTCGTCACTGTCGAGTTCTTCCAGTCGACGAGTGTCCATCTCCTCACCTTCCCAGCCTCCACCTTCGTACACGTCCTTGTCCACAACGTAGTCACCTGCTAACTCACAGCCAGTGTGAACGGCAGTGCCAGCTTCCAGGTACTGGACGCCTTCGGGTGAAATGCCATCGATTAGCACGTCACCGACCTTCGTAGCACGCACAGAATGCGTTGAGGCACACGAGCAGCCGTCCACGTCACAGTCGCGGATCTCGTCCTCGTCCATAATCTCGTCGTTGAACAGCGCAAGTTGAAGTCGTACTTGGCCGACAATTGTGTCGTCCGCTTCGATGGGGTAACTCTTGTCCTCAAAGTTGCGGCCAATGAGCATTTCTACCTTTAGGCTCAGCTCTCCGATAAGCGTACTGCATACACCAACAGCAGTGTTAGACCACCTGTCTGTACTAAAGTGAGCGAACACGATCCTAGTCACTTACTCCATCACAGTGTTGTCGTTCATTACACGAATCACAAGGTAGTCATGCTCTATGCATCTCACACCAACCGTGATACCCTCAATCCAGCGCGGGTTCTTGCCTACGATCACAGCAAGTTAACAATGCCATTCAACCTATCACCAGTGACAACATCTTACCTCCATTGTCATGGGTTTTCGTCCTGTACACCAGGTCCTTCGATTCTGGTGTGCGTGAGCGTCCAACGTAAACCTCACAGTACGGGTCTTGTGTACCGAATGACTGGATGTTACGCAGTTTGCTACCTGAAATGAGACCCAGGTAGAGCTTGGTCTTCCCAGGAATGAAGTGCTGCGGATACTCGCCAAACTTGGCACGCGGCTGTGACGTCGGGTTTTCTATCCATAAACCCCATGGTTAACACAATTACCACTTTAACAGTATACTGCAGTTCAACGCACCATGGCCCAACGACAGATACATCAACACCTTCAGAAATCCCTTGGGGGTCAACGCGAACTCCTTCTCCATCGACCGTCCACGAGACAAGTCCCGCATCGCGAGCGCAATCTCTCCGATCACCGTGCTGAACAAATAACCCACTTCAGTACTCCGACCTCTTGCGATTGCACCCATTGCTCCTTCACATCGGTACTCACTTCTTTCCCCAGTTGTTATTCTTCACTCGGAAACGTACGACGTCCGACGAGATGTCAGGGATCAAAATATGGCCTTTGGCGTTCCACATGGGCTGCGTACCTAGGAAAAAGCTCAACTACGTCAGGACCATCATTCCAAACTTCCGTTCTGCAATAATTAATGCGTCGTTTACCTCCATTGTCGTGCGTGTCTGTCTTAAATGCCGCCTTCTCCTGCTCCTTCCCTCCGGTCGTAAGGTATACGCTACAGTAGGGATCTTGTTCTCCTAGGGTCTGAACCTTCTTCAGCTCACGAGCCGACAGGATCGTCATGTACAGGATTGCGTCATTACGTAGAGCTGTAGGCGCCGCCGCCACGCTGCTGCTGATGGACGAGCGGTGGCTGATGGACGAGCGACTGCTGTAGCGGCTCATTCTTGCTTGGTTTTGAATTGTGTGACCAGCTCAGAACGGAGAAATGAACCCAAGTGTGTGGCAAACATAAACCCTGTGGAAAACGATGCATACTGAAGCCAAGTGTTGACTGATTTGAGACCTCGATATCCAGTGGTAGGCAGAGGAGATACCGGGCCGAACTTCTTCACGACTCGCTGTTGTTCACGTGCACGTAGTGGCCAAGAAGATGATGACAAGAGCAAGCAGGGGCCATTGCAGTGCTAGCACTACGTACCAGTAACATTTTGCCTCTTCAATTGGGACATTGGACACATGTAAGGAAAAAAAAATGAACTCAAAGTGAAAAGTTAAAAAAGTTTATAAGGAAAGGCAAAAATGCATTAAGGACGAGACGTTTCTCTTTCTCAAAAAAACATAATCAACGTCTCCAGCAGCTACATGTACACGCTGGAGACGCACTGCTTCACCTTTCTGCAGAAGCATGGCAGTGAGTGATAAAATCCTTCTAGTTCAGGAAGGCAACCGCGAAGGCCGACGCCACAAGGGCGATGGACGTGGCAACCGAGGACGCGTCGCTGCTGGACGAGTCGCTGCTTTTCTTCTTCTTGCCGGTGCCGCTGGAGCTCGAGTCAACCTTACGTGTGCACTGGTCGCCAGCGTAGCCAGACTCGCACTCGCACACGTTGCCATCGCCAGAGGACGAGGCCATGCCCACAGATTCCATCAGGAAACGAGCAGAGGAGCCGTCAGAACCAGCAGCGTTAACAGTGCCAGCGTTGGTGGTCGAGCCCGTGGACGAACCGACAGTGGTCGTGGAGGTCGAGGAGCCGGCCGAGGAACCGGTCGAAGAGCTGGTAGCAGCAACGCACGAGCCGTGGCCGTTGCAAGCCTTGGACGACGAGGGGTCACAGAACGCGCACTGGTCGCCAGTGGTTCCCTCGTCACACTCACACTCCTGGGTGGTGAGGTTGCACGTACCGGCCTGGCACTGCGACTCGAGCGTGCACTTGTTGGACTCGACCTTCTGGCAGTAGGTGCCGTTGTAGCCGACGTTGCACTCGCAGCTGTACTGCATAGTACCCGACGAGGTAGGAGCGCACGTACCGCGTCCAGAGCACACGACGTCCGAGTTGTCGGCGTTGTTCGGGTTCACGCAGCCCTCGTTGATGACGGCCGTGTAGTTCATCTGTCCCGACAGGTCCCAGTTGTCCGAGTCCTCTTCGAAAAGCAGGTTGGTACCGTCGAAGTCGACGCAGCCGTAGATGACACCCACGCTCTCCGCAGTGGAGCCCGAGCCCTCGGTGATGTCCATGCACGAAACGTAACCAGCGGTGTCCGAGCCCGAGAAGGAACCGTTGAGGCACTGGTCCGTTCCAGACGGCAGCTGGTAGGCGCACACGCTGCTAATGGACTGGAAGGCCGTTTTCCACGTGGAGAAGGACGGGCACAGGCCCGGGAAGGTGCCGGAGCACACGTCGCCCTCCTGCGTGTAGGGCAGGCACTGCTTGACGTCCTCGATGCCCGAGCGCGTGGTCTGCACACTGATGCACACGTAGTTGTCCTCGCAGGACTTGTCGTCCTTGCAGTATCCAGGCTCGCCCGAGCCGGACTCGGCCTTGACAGCCGCAAGCATGGCCGCGAAGGCCGCAATGTACGCCGCCGACTGCATCTTGGTCTTGAGAGAAAGTACCTGAGCTTGGGAAGAACCTGGGTCTCTTTGCAAGCAAAAGAGGGAATGGCGCACAGCAGCAAAGGCTCAAGGATGGGCAGGAAAGGCAGGAAGGGAGAGGAAGGGAGGGAGGGAAACAGACAGACCAGTTCGGAAGGGACTGGAGGTTACGCGAAGGTCTTCCGAAGCCCATCCCCCTGCAATCGCACGACATCGTCGTCGCGTTGTAGTGGCGCAGATCTCCCGTTTCCTAGTGCTTATATCGCGGTGGTGCGCTCGCTACATGCGCTCTTCCGCTAGGAACGCGAGGCAGGTATGTTCATGAAGATTCCTTCTAATTGTATGCCAAGTTCCGCCGCTTATTTCGCTCTATTGGGCGCGCTGTGTGCTCGGGGCACTTGCCCCAACTATCACAACTGTTAAACTTTATTATAGAAAATTGCAGTGAATCTCTCTACCCTTGTATTTAAAAAATTTCGACTCAGAGTATCAGTATCAGATACTTTGTTGCATCTGATTCAGACGAGCCAAACAGCTGGCGTGCGAAAGGCGCTACATGGCCTTAATGAATCTCTGCCCACGCAGTAGTGCATGGCATCATGTCATTTGCATGCAGTGGTAAGCTGCATTGTAGTCGCCTGGTAAGCACTATGACAGGCAACGATACTTCTTGTACCAAGCATTTTTGTGCCGTCCAAGGTCGTAACCGGTCGTCGATGCCCCGCTCCGAAAGCTCCTGCCGATGCCTATAACCTTATCTAATCGAGATCCCAACGGAAATCATCGCCGAAAGCCCACCCACTATCCACTGTTATCAGGAACAAGCATCGGCACGCTGAAAGATCGGGACCAAATGGGTTAGGAATTTCGGCGAGGAATTGACATGACCGACATTGTGCGATGGATGCCGTGAAAATGAGAACACCGAGCATCATCTGGCCGTGTATGTGGTGCAGCGATCAGAGCTCTTGAGTACGCTTGAGTCAGTCGCGGTGTCGCTACAATTGTCAATCGATGCGTAACTCTCTCAGCGCTATCCTAGGAATTTCCTAGGAATAGTGCTAAAGGCCAAATATGCGAGATACATGTATCGCTGTTGCAGGGCATGCTAAGTTTCTCCACTGTTTGACGTAGTACAGGTACATGTACGTGTAATGGAGGATTCTCATTGATCAACCACTTCAACTAGCAAGTTACTAGTTGAAGTGAACATGTAGACTGAAGGTATCCGTGATGCGAAGCTGTATTTCAGATGTACAAGCACCTTTATCAATGGCAAAGATCAAGAGCAGATAAAACCATTCACTTTTGCTGGACCTCGGCCTCAGCAGTTACGTTCTTGATCCACTCGAGTGCAGCCGACACGCGCGAATACACCGCGGGGGTTCCCTTGGTGCCACAGCTCGACCCCCAGCCCACCAGGCCGATGAGGACGTCATCCGCGTCACCCTTTCCGTTCTCCTTGACCAGCGGACCGCCTTCGTCTCCATTGCACGAATCCTTGCCAGCAACGCCACCAGCACACACGGACGAGTTGTCCACCGTGTAGAACGCCGCGCAGTCTTTCACTTCCAGCTCGACGCTCTGCAGCTCGTTAGAACGGGTACCGTTGCCAAAGCTCTTCTCGCCCCAGCCCATAACATTAGCCCACACACCAGGAGCGATATCCGAGTCATCTGACTGAGGAAGCTTCACGGGGGCGATGCTACTGGCATTCAGCAACGTCAGCAAGGCGAAATCGTATGAGGCGGTGCTGGAGTTGTAGAACGTGTGGTTCTCTGCGTGGTGAACCTCGATCTGCTCGCCATCCATCGAGCCGTTGCTGAAGTGCGAACCCACAGACACAAAACGAGCCTCCTGGATGCTGGTGCAGGTGGCAGTGGTAAGCACGAGGTTGGGTGTGACGAGGATGCCACCACAGAAATTGGCGCCGTCAGGAGTGAAGCGAACGCCCGTTGTGTACGCCTTGGTGCCGACGGGGACCTCATTTCCGCCGGCAACGAGCTGGCGCTCAACAGGGCTGCCAGACACGGCTCCAAGCGCAATGGTGGCGACAGTAAGTGCCGAGATAGTCTTCATGGGCTGGGAGTGTAGTGCGTCGTAAGAGGCAAAAGCTGGAATGGCTGGGCCACTCCGAGCATCGGATGAGCGCTCGCGTGTATGTGAAGTGAGCCAGTTGCGGCTATCCTATCCTTATGCTTTGGATCGTTGGTCCAAGTTACTGCACAGTCACCATGTTGTTAATACGACAGACTCAAGTTTGTTGAGTCACGATTTGAGGCTTGTGCCGTCTCCTATCGGAGGTGCTGTCTCCAACGAACAATGAAGATTACGCCGAAAACAACTCGCGATGGAGTTGTAATCTCCCTTTCAAAGAGCGCAGCTTTCCAGTAAAATATGCATTTGTAAGTAGAAGATTGACCCTGAAGTCCAGGGCCTGAACTCAACTAACCATTTGCATAAGTGGATCTCTTCCTAACACGGATTAAATTAATAACAAATGTCGTCTCGTGTCAGTAACTTTACATTGTGAACTCCGTAGCAGATCTTGGTTTTATCTGGAGGATTTATCATAGGATCCCGGCTGGCATCCGTGCATTCACATGTACAAGTTCAGAACGCTACGCATCGCTGAACAATCACGTGTGGCGTGAAGCCCTTATATTACGTGTTCACTAAAAATGCAGTACCTGTTGCGATACATTTCGAAGTACTAGTACACCTTTTTCGGAACAAGCCATAGATCAATAATAAAACTACGCTTGAACGCCAGCATTGATCTCACTCAGATCGGGACGAAATAGCGTCCAGTTTCGAAGAAATCACGATCGCGGAAGTAAACTCGACGAGTTACGTTAGGCGACGCATATTCGAAGATGCAACGAATCACATGCTGGTCGAGCACAGGGAGTGGCAACTGTCTCCGTCTTTTGATATCCCCTCGTTCACTGCGATGAGCCCCCATGACGCTCAGAAACGCCACCTTGCATTCCATCGAGAAAGCAATCCGCTCCACAGGAAGCGCTTCTAGGTGGTGTGCCTTGAAGTCGTTGAAGTAGTTCATGTGACCACCCTGCGCGACAATGTCCAGATACTCCAGAGTGCGGTTCACTTTCAGCATTTTCAACAACGCAGTATAAAACGCGTCGTACGGGAGATAGAAAGCTCTTTGATCCAACCGAACGCGCATCCGTCGCGCACATTTCGTTAACGGGTTTTCAGGGTCGCACAGAGCGTTAGCGATGTCTTCTATATCCCTGAACGAAATATGAGATGGAGAATCCAATACCAAGTCTCGGAAGTTATTATCCCTGAGGTTGAAGCGCATTTCAACATTGTACGTACTCACAGCCAGTTCGACCAGGTTTGGACAGCTTGCAACGATGCCTTCCAGTTCCATCGTATGAAAGTCTTCAAACGTGAAAGAAAGATGCGTAAGTGACGCTCCCACAAGGAGAAGCAGTCCCTGAAGTACTTCAGGATCTGGATCTTCACGAAACTTGATATCCAACGACGTCACGCCAGCGAGTCCGTTGGTCGGGAGCGTAAGCTGTCTGAATGCCAGACATTTGTAACCCACTTGGCATTTCCCAAACCCAGGAATCAAAACCTCCACCCAATCACTTTCACCCTCACTAAGCAGTGTTACTCCAGAAATCTCCCTCTCCATCTTAAACGAAGGACTATTATCCGTGCCGTCATTAAGAGGCATGGACGATAATTTAACAGAAGAGTTTGGCTTGATGCAAACATCGATCGAAGCTTCAGACGGACTGGAAGAGCAATATAGTAAGTCTTCTTCTGGTGTATCTGATGCCAGCACCGCAGCCATCGCCTCCACTGCATTCGTTGTAATTACAGCGTTGCAAAGATTAAGACTTTCAAGGCGCGAATGGAGTCGAGCCTTCTCTGAGAAGCAAGCGAAGACTATCCACTGCCACCTCCGTCTCCAGTCTCGATAGTCGTCATCACCGATACCACCATTCAGCTCCCACTCCACGGATAAGTGCTTCGTTGTCTGGTTTACTGCCACTGCCGAACACATCCGTTCAAAAACCCAGTTCTGCATCGCTTCACACTCAAAATGGACAGAACTGAGACTGAGCTGGTTTCCGTGTCCATACTCCGCTGCAAGAGGACCAGTCATACTACTCACTTCGAAATCGAAACCACTCCAGTCAATCGCTGCAGCCTTCTTCGTGCCTCCAAACAAAGCAAACATCAACTTCCCCACATTTTTGCGAGTCTCGTCCAAGTTCCCATGATGCCAAAGTTCCTGTCTTAACGCCAATCCTGACATACGAATGCCATCATGAGCCAAACTTTCCATCAGTTCTGCTAACTCTTCATTGATTTTGACGTCTCGGATATCCACCATTAAGGACTCCAACACGAACACTACACTCAATGGTTTCCTTTCTTGATCGACGTACTGTTGCCACTGCTCTCGAATTTCTCTGATAGTCTCTTGGATTTTACGGAGATACACCAGCATTCCTTCTGTGCTTGATGCAAGCCATGGCCCCAAGTGTACTGTAACTGGGATCTCGATCTCCGTCGAGCCTGTCCACTTCTTCCCATAGTTCATATCTGAAATTTTAGTCAACACTTGTTTGTACTCCGTACTTTGAGCGGTATATTGCTCTGTCCCACAGAACTCCTTCATGCCTTTTAATAGTTCTTCATCAGTATCGACAGTGCTATCAATTCGTGCCAACTGGAACCGAGGCATGAACTTCCCTTCAAGCTGCTCTTCTTGACTCTTCACTTCGATTTTCCCCTGTTCTAGTAGCAATTTCTTCCACGCAGCATTATCCACGTGAGCCACAGCAGATAACAGCCCTAAAGCCTCCCTCAAGTCTTGGCAAGGGGGTTTCCCATCGTCTTCGACCTGTTCATCCCCGTCGTCACTCCAACGGCAGAAATTTGGAAGTTCAACTGCGATCCCGCGGAAGCGCTGGATGGGAACGTCGCCTAGAGACCCTTTTTCATACCGCAAGCAGTGCAAACCTCGACACCAAGGCGCCAGGAAGTCCCAGTTGCGCTCGCAGCTATCCTCCATCACTTTGTGTAGAAAATAATGATGTATTTTCCCTAAAACATTTGATACAAAATTAGGGACCCTAATTTAGGGGTCGAGAGTTCCTCGATCCATTAGCAAGTCGAAGCATGGCTGCAACTTCCACGTGACTCCCTTCAACTGCTCTCGATAAAGGGGTCTCTCCCATCACGCTATTTGTTGTTGGTGAAGCGCCATTGGCGAGCAATACACGAATGACGTCGAGTCGTCCTTGTGTCGCTGCGAGAAGGAGTGGTGTGTCCCCAATGGAGCTTTGAACGTTGACATTTGCGCCATGACTCAACAGCAACTGTACAACCTCAACATGGCCATATAAGGCAGCAGTGGATAATGCAGTGTATCCACGAGTTCGATTCGGTGCGTCCACGAAGGCCCCAGCTTCTAATAACTTTCGGACGACCACAGCTTGACCACTTCGAGCTGCGATCTCCAACGCGCAGTTGCCATCACCATTCACAGCTTCAACGGTAGCTCCACGACTCAGTAACAACTGGGTAATGTCCATGGATCCCCACTTAGCAGCAGTCATTAGAGGCGTATACCCTCTTGAGTCTGCAGCATCGACAGCAGCCCCACCTCCATCTAGCAACAACTCACACACAGCTTTGTGCCGTTTCGAAGCAGCCAAGTGCAGCGCTGTGCATCCTTTCTTGCTCTCCATCTCAACCGCATCTATCCCTCTCTGCGATGATACTGACAGGAGCTCTTTCACGATGTACGCGTGACCATGCACTGCTGCATACATGAGCGGTGTCAAACCGTCTCGGTCACATGCCATTAAATCCGCTCCAGCACTCAGAAGCTCTCGTACAACCTCTAGTCGGCCATTCCCAGCTGCAATATGAAGTGCTGTGTGGCCAGACTTGTTGTGTATGTCTATATTCGCTGCTTTGGCGATAAGGAGCTGCACCGACCTTAATTGACCATTTCTTGAGGCAAACATGAGTGGTGTCATCCCTCCAGCATCTACCGTATCCACATTCGCTCCAGCACTGAGGAGCATCCGCACGACCGTCACTTGACCACACTGCACTGCAATACTCAGAGCTGTATCACCCCAGGGGTTCTGCGTATCTAGCGACACACACCGAGTCAATAAGACTTTCACAATTGCTGAATGCCCCTCTCTAGTGGCCAACATCAACGATGTCCAATGCTTCCTGTCAAGTTTGTTCACTGCAGCTCCAGCATTCAACAACAGTTCAACAACTTCAACCCGCCCAACGGTAGCGGCCATGTGCAGTGCAGTACTTCCCTCGGGATTTCCAGAGTCGACACTAACTCCTCGATCCAGCAGACAGCGAATATTTCCCAAATGGCCCCTTCCAGCCCCTCAGAACCAACGCGGTGGCGTACGTTTTCGAGTCCCGTGCATCGATCACTACCAGTCTTTCCTCTTTCAGGACGCGAAGCACATCCGTTTGACTACGCACCGCTGCGAGTTGTTGGGGAGAGCTGCAGGTCCGGTCTGATGGCGATTTTGGTGAAATTCCACAACTGAGCTTTGTGTATTTCAACGTGATGTTCATGGACAGCGGTGTCCAGCCATCGCCGATATCCACGGACATCCGGGTGTCAGGAATGGGCATTGATGCGAGCTGGTAAATTGAAATGTGAGGGAGGGCTGCACTCGTAGCGCTGGGTTATGGAATCGAGAAGACAGCGCTGAAAAGATGACGCGATGCCAATGGGCAACAAACAGTCCGGAGGATTCGACGAACAATTTGGATGGATGCGAATACAGCAGAAAGGTAAGGGTGGCGTGGAGGTGTTGCATTCGAAGTTGCTCTGGCCTCGACGGAGCCGCTACGAACGCTTGTGTCGGTGATGATTGAGGTTCGAAGGCGGAAGCCTTACTACGATGTGCTGGAATCCATTTTAGTCCTAGGGGGGGGGGGGGGGGGGGGGGGGGGGGGGGGGGGGGGGGGGGGGGGGGGGGGGGGGGGCTAGGACGAGCACACTTCCAGATGGCGGAGGAGCTGGATGTAATGTGCGTTGTGAACGACACGCAGACGGATGCAGAGCCTTACCGTGCAATGTGCTTGGTGCCGGAGCACCGAACAGGTTGGCGCATTGAGCGAGCGGCTGCAACACCAGAATCCTGAGACCCAGTGGTCGATCAGTGGCGGAGTTCCTTTTGACTTTCTGGCTAATCCATGTAGATTTACACTTTGACTCTGGTACATGTACATGTATTCACGCTTCCACGCCGCTATGCCCTAAGTTCTGGTTTGCAGACGATCAGCTCAATTGTGCGTTATCGAAAAACTCTCATTGAACTTCCTGCATCAGAAATTACCAGCGTGCTCACGACAACGAAGAACGCGTTACCAAATAAATCAAGTAGAAGGTCCCAACCGTAGTCCGATAGCAGTAGCACTTCGTCCTACTCAAGTTGCGGCAAGTGCCGAGCTTTGTTTCCGGTGGGAAGGCTGCAAGGTTTGGAAGCTTCAATGGAACAGGAAGAGGCAACTGAAATGCAAGCCTATCTCGTTACCAATTAGGAACGGACTTCAAATACGAGGCTGGTCACTACGCATACAAAGGAACTGCGTCTCTGCGTCTCTGCGTCTCGACGCCTTACATGCTGTACATCTTAATCTTCATGAAGATGGCGGCGGACAGGAAGCCCAGTGCGGTCATGATGCCGCCCAGGAACACCGGCAGCTTGTAGCCGAGCGAAGTGTCCACAATGGCCGTACCGATGGCAAAGTTGAGCAGCTGGCCGAAGCAGTTGGCCGAGTTCAACGCGCCCACGTACATGCCGATCTCCACATCGTCGCCCATCACGTGAATGATGACTGGCACGATGCAAGAAAACCACACAGAGGAGGTCATACCGCACACAGCAACGACAAAGACGTCGAAGCCCTTGTTGCTGGTCCAGGCCATCACCAACAGCAGCATCTGCGGCACGGTAGAGCCCGTAAGCACCCACTTGAGACCGAACTTACTCACCAGGAAGGGCAGGCACCACGAGTAGACGTAGCCCACAACATTGTACGCCAGATCTGCGTCACCACCGGCAAGGCTGACACCGTCGTTGTAAGCATCCTGCTCGACCGAGCAGTTCGGGCTGCAGCTATCGGCATTGTCCGAGGTACCGCCGTACACTTCAAGGCCGAAGAACTGTCCCTTGTTACCATTGTAGGCCGTGTAGCCGTACTGCACAAAGAAGAAGCCGATAGCGTACACCACGAGCACCTTGGGCAAGGTCTTAATGCCAAGCCATACAGAGTAGAAAGCGCCCTTAACTTGGGTCCACGCAGACACCTGCTCCACCTTACTAGGGTCGAGAGGAGTTTCGTGGGCGAAAATGGTGCACACAGCAACGCAGACGAACATGACAACGGCCAGCGTGCCCATGAACCAGTGCATCGTCAGGTAAGCAGCACCGAAAGCCTTAATGTAGACAGCCACAACGATCGATCCTAGAGTCGACCAAGCCTGGCCGAGAGCAGCACCGGTTGTCTGACGGTCACCAGCAAAGTCGGCAACGATAAGCATAGCCGGAGTCTGCACGATGTTGACGGTGATGTCCATCCACGCGTAGAAGAAAATAGTGAACACAGACGTCCAGGTACGGTCCATTTCATCGTCACCTCCGTCACCGTGGTCACCGAGTGCGTCACCGATCTCACGCGTGTAGCCCATAGCGATCCAGCAAATGATACTTAGAATACCAGCGACAACCAGGTACGGGCGACGGCGACCGAAACGGGAGGTGGTGCGGTCACTGAAGACACCAATACTGGGACCGACAATGACACCGACAATAGGACCGATGAACTGCGTGGCTTGCACGGCGGAATTGGACAGCATTGTCGACAGGTATGGTCCCAGAGCGGCCCATTGCGCCGACCAGGCCATGTTAATAGCCATACGAGGCATCGACACAGCAAGAAGCAGCCAAATCGACGGGTGTCCAACCGGTTGTTCGTCGCCGGCGGTGGAACCGGGCTTGGGGGACGCATGGAGCTCGTAGCCAGGGGTGCCGGCTTCAACGTCCTTCATGGTTCGTGAACTTGGTGAGAAGAAGCGGAGTGGTGCTTCGGAGCGAGCAAGTTGAGGAATGAGAGCGTGCGATCGATCAGAAAGCGACTCGAGCGACCTATCGGCAAATCGGTCAAGGTCTACGAGGAGTGATCTAAAACCTCAAGGCAAGTTGGTTCAGAGTTCAATTCGGACATCGCCATGAACAATTCCTACGGTTTTATAAGTCGCGAAACGTTGGCATTTCTTTTAGCTCGCTGTAAAGAGAATCGGTAGGACCCAACGTGAGCCCCGCAGGAACCGAGATAGCAAGCAAATCCTTGAAGAGATGCTTTGCTGGCCATTTCCGGGCAACCGTGTCAGCCTGTGTTGGGTCGTGGGCTGCAAGACCGAGGACTTTCACACCCGGAAATGCTAACGGAGCACAAGCGGGCGAAAGAGATTAATCGGCAGTGGGATGGCTCGTGACAGACGGTTTGATATCGGCGTTGCGTCGAGCGGCAATCAATGTTGAGTGGAAGCACCTTGCACTTAGGCTTGAACCAGACCCAGACCGCATTGCGGTGCTGCAGCGTGCCTTGCTCTCTGCACTGAAGTCGATGCCGGGACTCATCACTCCGCGCTTCTGACCGCAGGTAAACGTGGATTGACGCAAAGATTGGGACTGGGATCATGAAGAGCCGCGTGGAATACTGAGTCCTTGTGGATACCATTGAGTGAGCTCTAATACTTTTGCACTTCAGGATGCAGCACCATTCCGTTTTTATTCAGGTAAGCGAAGTGCTCTCTTGCAAGTTGCCACGGAGGGATTGATTCACTTCCGCTGAGCCGGCCTCCCTATTGCCTTTACAGTGCGGGCCGCAGCAAGGTTCCACGCATTGACAAGCGACTAGCGCAACAGTATGCAACATTTTCCAGTAAGAGTTGGCACAGCTCAATCATGATAAGCTTTTCGGTGTTGTAAGCGTCAATGCGAGTGCATTGCTCAGCAAGTTGGTCACCAATTTAGTTTTCCACAGACTCAAGAAGAATGCAACTTCAGGCTCAGCGAAGGTTTCGTTTGCTTTGCGTTGGAGAAGTTGACACGCCCCAAGCTCGCTGAGATGGAAGAGCAGCCTTCGTCGACTGTTAAACAATCAAGTCGCTTCAACTTCAACCTTTTTCCCGCACAGCCTCCACTAACCTTCGCTTACACTACCATTCGCTTACCAAGCACCGATAGTTATCGAATGAACATGTACTGTACTGAACATGTTCGCATAGAGCGTTCCCAAGACGGACTTATCGGCTGCTGTTCTAGTTCTGTAGCACTTGGAAGCTGTAACTACATGTACATGCCCCACACAACGCTGCAACTCGCTACGTTGTACTACATGCGCAGCGGTAAAAGTACACGCCGTCGCCTTTCCGATTCTTGCGCTTGTACTACATGTACATTTTTCAGGAAGTAGGTGAGCAATAAGAACGACGTCACTGGATCCAGTCGAAGAACTACATGTACGCCAGTTACCGAAGCGATCCGAGAGCCACTGGTCCAGGCGGCTTGGCAACTCACGTGAAAGGGCTGGGCAATCACATCGTTTACTTCTTGTTCCTGCACCAGGAGAGTAAAACAACACAAGATCTCGTTTATTTCCTTTGTTCTACTTCAGTAGTTGTCATACCAACTTCTTGATCATTTTTGGCTGTAACAAGCCCGTATCAAATGGCCACCGGCATGGATATAATATATACATGTCATGTACTCACTGACCTGAAGGAAAATGGCACAGTACCAGGTGATGACAAAGTGAAACAAAAACTGCAAACGTAGAAATACAGCGTCAAAAGATAAATTGAAACTGAAGAACAACATGTGTGTACTCTAAGTAAATTTTCTCACTCAATAATTTTCGCAGCATGCACAAAACTTCGGTTAACTGAATGGCTTATCCTTATGCTAGTGCGTTGTAGTCATCGGCTACGGCAGGTCGGTTCCCCTAGCGCTTTCATCGGTGGATGTACATGTCAATACTTCGGTCAGTAGCTGAAGAATTCAAAACTACCAAAACTCTTGCTCATACTTTTGCTGCCGCACACATGGATGCTGTGTGAAAAGCTCATACGTATTAATGGTGAGTGCCGACGCGCTCTGCGTGTACGCAGACTACCGCTTCCTTGAAGTTAGCGCGTTAATGCACGCATTCTACGCGGCTGCAAGGGATTGTCCTGCCAACGAAAGTATTTTTTTACGCGGAAACTCGATGATCAGAGTTCGTTTTACCAACGTACAAATGCGTCGATCCCCAACAGTTCGATCCCATACTTACAGTATAGCGACACCGAAAGAGGCTATGTTGCTCAACTAGCCATGTCTGTTCTGCATCTGTCTGTAAATTGAGTTTGTCTTTGGTCACACAGCTCACCACAAAAAAAGACCAGGTGATCACCATGGACCAAATTGGTCAGGCAAATCCCGCTTTACAGTGCCGGGGGTACAATTCATGCCGTCAAGTGCTTTTTAGCGTCAAGACATGTGTGACGCAGCACACAGGCTGCATATGCACTTTGCTCGCGGATATTGCTGGACTGTATTCGGTATGACGAGGAAAATGAAAGTACTCCAACGAGCAAATTCGTCTCCAGTCTTTGAAATGGTCGTACCCAAGGTCTTTGAGCCAATATCGGTGCACACCACTTCAACCTGGAGGTGATCTAAGGGGAGTCCCCTTGAACTCCATGATGGAGCACTCAACGAAGCAGGCTGCTCATCAGGACATCACAATCAATGCAGCGTGCAGTGCACTGTGCACGGTGCGCCTGTAAAGAAGTCTGAACCCTTCGGACCTACAGGGCCTTTCCCGAGTTTGTGCTGTTGGACCAGTGTTGGTAGACGGATTGCATGGTGGTGCTGGTCGCCTTTAATGACACCAAAGCTCATTTGCTCTACATGTACACATGCACTGCACCAGAGCCCCCAGACTCTCGAGTCGTTTCAAACGACTCATGTACGTGTACATGTACATGCACATGCTGCAGTGCAACCTGCACGTAGGTAAGGAAAGACCGCCGGACAGGCCTCGGCGGCACAAAAGCACCTGATTTGTGTTGACCATTTGCTTACAAAACTCAACAAGTTCAAGTTGAAGTGTTGAAGCGCTTCCACTCAAATCTGATTGCCGGCGAACAAAAGATGCCCGCTTCGCATTAGTGTTGTGGTTTGTCGTGGGATTTGGGCTGCGCAGCAGGAAACTCGAGTTTGAAGGCACAGCTGGCAAAATCGAGCCTCGCTCGCCGTGGTTGAACTAAAAACTGAGCTTTTGCGCCAAGCAGCGGTTGCCAGATGGTTCAGAAATGAGAGCCCTGCTCAGCTCGTCCCTGCAGAACTGAAGTTCCAAGCACCAAGATCCAAGGACATGTACATGTAGAGCGGTGTCCTATTTAACCAGGGGGCTTCACCTCGTAGAAGTTCCACACTGTTTTCATGTTGGTAGCTTTTCCGCCGACACCTTTTTCATACAAAAAAGTGCAAATACAGCACCGCAGACACCATCTGCACAGGACCTATTCGATGTTGCACATAAATCTACCTCCGTCTGGCAGACTAACGTCAAGGCCTTCGCTGTCTTTCCTCTTGTTCATTCCGAGCGCTATGCACGCTGGCTATTGCGTTCTGTTGCCCCCTGCAACATCGTCCCCACGACCGAGAGGCCGTCTGCAAGAGCTCATTCTTCAATCTGCTTTCCAGAGCAAACAACTACTTCCTCCCCAGCTTTCGACAACATGAAGGACGTTGAGGCCGGCACACCCGGCTACGAGCTCCATGCGTCTCCCAAGCCCGGAACTTCTACCACCACCGGCAACGAGGAACCACTAGCGCACCCGTCGATTTGGCTGCTGCTTGCTGTTTCGATGCCGCGTATGGCTATTCAGATGGCCTGGTCAGCTCAGTGGGCTGCTCTAGGTCCGTACCTGTCGACGATGCTGTCTAATTCTTCCGTGCAGCTCACCCAGTTCATTGGCCCCATTGTCGGTGTCCTTATCGGCCCCAGTATTGGTGTCTTCAGTGACCGTACTACCTCTCGCCTTGGTCGTCGTCGTCCGTACCTCATCGTTGCCGGTATCCTTAGTGTGATCTGTTGGATTGCTATGGGCTACACCCGTGAGATCGGTGACGCTCTCGGTGACTACGGTGATGGCACTACTGGTGAAATGAGCCGCACCTGGACGTCCGTGTTCACGATCATCTTCTACGCGTGGATGGACATCACTGTCAACATTGTGCAGACTCCGGCTATGCTTCTCGTTGCTGACTTTGCTGGTGACCGCCAGACAACCGGTGCTGCTCTCGGCCAGGCTTGGTCGACTCTTGGTTCGATCGTTGTGGCTGTCTACATTGACGCCTTTGGTGCTGCTTACCTGACGATGCACTGGTTCATGGGCACGTTGGCCGTTATCATGATCGTCTGTGTGTCTGTCGCGTGCATCTTTGCCAAGGAAACTCCTCTCGACCCTAGTAAGGTGGAGCAGTCGTCATCTTGGACTCAAGTTAAGGGTGCCTTCTACTCGGTGTACCTCGGTATCAAGACTCTGCCTGCTGTGCTTGTGGTCTACGGTATCGGTTTCTTCTTCGTGCAGTACGGCTACACGGCCTACAATGGTAACAAGGGACAGTTCTTCGGCCTTGAAGTGTACGGTGGTGTGTCGGTCAACGCTGACAGTTGTGACCCTTGCTCGGATGAGCAAACCGCCTACAACGACGGTGTCAGTCTTGCTGGCGGAACTGCTGACCTGCTTTACAACATCGTCGGCTACGTTTACTCGTGGTGCATCCCGTTCCTAGTGAGCAAGTTCGGTCTCAAGTGGGTACTGACGATCTCGACCATCCCGCAAATGTTTTTGATGATCATGGCCTGGATGAGCAACAAGGGCTTCGACGTCTTCGTTGTTGCCATTACGGGTATGACTTCTTCGATCTGGTTCTCGTGCATTGTGCCGGTTATTATCCACGTGATGGGCGAAGACGTTGAGATCGGCATGTACGTTGGTGCTCTGAACTCGGCCAACTGCTTCGGTCAGCTCCTCAACTATGCTATTGGTGCTGCCATTGTGAACACCTCGCTCGGCTACAAGCTTCCGGTCTTCCTGGGTGGAGTTATGTCCGCGCTGGGCTTCCTCGTCTCCGTTTTCTTGCTGAAGATCAAGATGTACAGCTTGTAGGTGGCGAGAAAACGCATAGCTGGCGCGTACAATTTTGCGTCGAGGCAGACGCTTTATGCCAGCTTTAGCTTATTTGTAAGTTGTTGATAATGTATTCCCTTTGACTTTTGACTCGGCATTATACATCAAACACGGTGTCAGACTGCCCTTGACCTGTCACGTAGTCGATGTTGATTGCAGATGGAAACAGTATTTGCAGTTGGATAAGACCCTTGGTTCTCTCTCAGGGCTCCCTCAGGGCTCCCTGAATTTTTGGTAACCCCTAGATGATAAATAGGATCTGTGCATAATCTACGCGTACTTGATTTCCTTTAAAATTGAATCAAATAGAATAATAAAGTTTAGCAGAATCATTGCAATAATACTTGTGCAATATGTGCAGGAGACTCAGCCAGCCCATAACGAAAAGCAAGCGGCGAAACTTGGCCGAAACTTGGCATACATTTAGAAGGCATCTTCACGAACATACCTGCCTCGCCTCACAGTGGAGAAGCGCTTGCAGCGAGCGCACCATCGATTTAAAGCAATGATTACGGGATCAAAATCGCGGCGCTTGTGCAGGGTCTGCACACGGTCGTCTACGTCAACATCGCTCCTAATCGCTGATTGGCTGAGTGATTACGTCATGTACTTGTTTTAACGTTAAAACAAACTAGGGCATAGAAACGAGGGAGGTTTCTCTCAAAAGATGTTTTATTGAAATCCATCATCGAAGAAATCATTGCTGACATGCTCATCGTCTGTGGTAATTGATCTCCCAGTAGCACAAAGCTCAGTTAGCTTGTCAAGTAATTCAGTGATGCTTTCAGTATTGGCTGGTTCCGAATCGTCGATAGGAGAGCGTACGTCACCGAGTAAGCCGCATTTGGCAAAACTACTTACAATCGTCTTGCTGTTGAGCTTATTCCAGCTTTCTGCTATCCATGAAATTATGTTCGCGCGTTTGGGCGCTACCATTTGGAACGAAGAACTTGGAGCTTTCTCGTGAATACTACTGACCTTCTCCATTCCCACCTCTTGTATCTCATCACTAGTGATCTGTCTAACCTGACGTGCCAAGAATTCCCTCTCTGTTATTCTATCCCGCTCCATGGCATGGTGTTGAGCTATTTGAGCACAGAGGCCGTCCACCCATCGTCATCGCAACCGACTTTTAAATGGCTGGTTCCACACGACATCCGCTGGTTGGCATACGTAGATGTAGCGAGGAGGTACCTTCATCAACATAATGTTGATAGACTCAGCATAGGCGGTCACTTCCTGGGTCTAATGGTCCGAGAAATCATCCCGGAGAAGGAGCACCTTCTCGACCATATTGTCCGGTGATAGCGAAGAAACGCTAAGGAGATACGTGAGTTCCACCAAGCTGTTAGGTTACCGAAAATGCCGTGGTTGTGCAGGCAACATTTCTTTCCACAAACATACTCCGAATCCATGCCATATAGTGTCGTTTGCTACTTGAACTTGACCCCGTCGTGAAGGTCCGCTCTTGAACATGAGTAACGGGTATACTTGTTTCTGTGCCAGTCACCCAGTAGCATCACGGTAGCTCGCTCCTTTCCCTTGCCGCTGCACTGTACCATCACCGTGTTTTCACCGCGCTTGGTGACAGCCTTGCGAGGTAGATACTCGAGAAACACGGCTATGAGCATTGTACTTCATTACAACTCAATGTTCTAAAACTGACAAACGTGCGTACCCGTTTGGTCAGCGTTGTATACAGCAGTAGTCTCGTTTTCGACGATAGCTGCGCATACTTCACTAATAACCTTGGCTTTTGCTTCCGCTGTATCTTCGGGTGCCGTTTGACGCTGCCGTGTCCTTGCTCGAGTAGAGAGCTTGTGGCGCCTCATGAATCTTCTCCGCCATGTACAGCCGCGAGTCTCGGTCGTACTTATCCACCATGTACGGCCAACTCATAGACTCATGCTTTACAACGCCCTTCACATGTAACAATTCATTCTCAAACCGTTGTATGTTCGCGAGTTCCCCCGCACTCGACTTCGCCTCCTAACTGCTGTGTTCACCTGCTGCGGGGTGAAGCCATCTATTCTCGCGGCAACCACCGGACACTGCTTCGCTTCGTGTGCAACACGGCATGTTCGGTAGATTCTCACGGTCTCGTGTAACCATTCACTAAAGCTTGGTAGTTGTCCGTTGCCACGCTGCACATGGGTGTGCTGGAAATGATGGCCATGCGGACTGAAGGCTGGCTGCTGTCCGTGGACTGACTGGAACTGCTGCGTTTGCTGAGTCAGCAATGCTGGCTGCGAATCGCTGTGACCACGAGCCCTACGCCGGGGTGGCGCCTGTGGGCTAGCAGGAGCTGGGAGCTTGACCGGCGGCGGAGAGGGGGCAGGCATTCCGATAATAGCATTGCCATGCTATTGTAAGAATCATCAGAGATAAGTTATTGCTTAACAAGTGAAAAATTTAGAATACATTATTGGATTTATTCCAAATGCATTAACTCAGCTGTTAACCTTTACCCTTTACCGCAGTCTTAAATAGGGTTTTACACTCTTTAAATATGATTGGCAAAAATAAGATATTGTCACAAAACGTTTATCCAATACTATTTCGGAATGCCTGGGGGGAATGTTAGTACATGCACATGTAGGCAGGCCCCAGGAAATAACTATTGGTATTGTAGGGAACGTGACAGCAAAGCATAATATTACATTGGTCAGGAGCGTTCACACTAATAATATATTGCGCAATACCAATGTATTGTTGAGCCCTACCGCTGCTCCAGCTAGTCGCTCTCCACGTCCGACGAGCTCTGCTGCACCTCGACGACGGTGCGGCGACTCCAGTGGGAGCCGATTTCCTTCAGGAACATGATCATTTCGAAGTTGATCGGGAGCATCGAGCTCCGCTGCGGCGTCAGCACGGCCTTGGCTTTCGAGAAAAGTCTCTCGCAGTCATTGCTCGTCGGAGGAACGTGGAGCAGTAGTGGCTCGTAGGAAGCCGTATTCGCAGCTGCATGGCTGCGTTTGCTCCCAGCTTGGAGTAGCGTCGCGGCGAAGGTGGCGACGTCGTTTTCCTGGCTGGTCTCCAAGGTGTCGCCCTCGCGAATGCGAAATGGGGCGATAGCAGCAGCCTCCGTGCGCGTCAGAGCACCCTCGCCACGTGTTACCTACTTACAGTGGTACCGTTAGTAGTGTACAGTACAAAAATGGCAGAAAACGCCTTACCTTCACGACAGCAGTTCCAAAACTTGGCGAATGGACAATAGTGACATCATACGCCAAGTAGTTCGCCGTTTCTGGGTATCGCTTCACAACACCGTCAAACAAAACACGAACGTCGGCAAGCGTCGTTTTGTCGGACTGCAACGTCAGGCATACACTATCTAGAGCTTGCAGATCCTCCTGCAGTTTCTCAAGCTTCCTGCAGTCACGAGCACGAGGCACGAGCTCCTCCACTGCCTCCACATGTTTGATAGCGTCCTTGATCTGCAAAAATCGCTTCACCATCTTGAAAGTTGAGCTCCAGCGAGTAACATTTCGCTTCACGGGGCGTAGCTCAGTGTGCTTACTCAGTGTTGCGGTGCTCTTCTTGGTCCGAAGCTGACACATTAGCTCGTTGACTCGAGCAAGAAGATTCTCGTGTGTCGAGACATGCTGCTGAATCGCCAGGTTGAGGCGATGGCTCGCACAACCAACAAGAAGCAGGCCCATTCGCGTGGCTATGGCCTGATTGGTGGTGCAGTTGTCGCCAACGATGAACCGGACACATCCAGGCTGCTTGTCAAAGACGGCGAGCGTCGCAACGATGAACTCAATATGCGAGTCAGCACCAAAATCATTCTCCGCGAGGAGAGGCGCCAGCGCCAGCAAAACAAGGCGTGGTGTGTCGTCAACAACGTAGATTGCATAGACACCAACGTAATACGTAGAACCTGAGCGCCACCCGTCGAACATGATGTCGATGCTGTCAGGCATTTCCTGCGCAATCGCTGTCTCCACCTTCCGCTCCACCAAAGCCATGTACTTTTTCAGCGTCTGTGACGAGACGGAGGCCCAGCGGGACATCTACCGGGTCAGATTGTTGTCCACCTCTTCGAGGGCAATGTTCCGCTCTACCACCCACCGCGTCCAGTGGTAGACGGTGCAGGCGTAGTCAGTGACGAACCCGAACGTGTCGAGGGCCTTGGAGCCACCCCGTTCCTATTCCTTATAGTCATCCATGTGCTGGGGGTGCTTGTCGGTGAGGTGGCTTATGAGGTTGGTAAAGCCGTTGCTAACCGCCTGCTTGCGAATCTTGCTGCAGTAGCGGCACTTGAAGAAGCCAGTGGCCTCGAGGACGAAAAAAATACTCGGCCAGTTGCTTGTTGGAGACCATGGGAAATGAAAATCGAACAAAAACTAATTAAACTTGCTGCTTGTGAAGTGTTGGTGGTGATGGCTCTACTAAAATGAATGGGTAACAGTGCAGACTGTCCTCAGTGCAAGTTTGCCAACTGGACCGGTTAGGTTTGACCAGTTAAGTCAAAAACCAAATAATAACATCAGCCGAGCAATAGTACCAACCTTTGGTAATTTTCAAAAATAATATATTGGGACAAACCAATTTCAATTGTATTGATATTGAATAATTGTTTCCTGGGGCCTGCATGTAGGAGCTTGGGGCTGCAACACTGGAATCATTGGGTTTGGGATTCTGTCTGGGCATGCGAGCCTTCTGGAAATCTGCCGTCAGGTCCTGTGCACTGGTTACGTGTGCTTCTTTCGGAGGCAAATGTGGCCTAGAAACGTTCCGAGATGGAACTTCCGACGCGCTTTTCGATGGATAGATTGTTTGTGGAACCGATCAACACTGAGTGAAGGAACTTTTCGAGCGGTTGTGAGGGTGACATGTGCGTGAACTGGTGGTGCGTCCTCTTCGGCCTGATGAATCGCAGCTAGATGCAACCCCCTCCTCCGTCGTATTCCTTTTCCAGGGTCTTCACCTCGACGACGAAACCGAACACGCGCGCGATTGATCTCTCTACGGTGGGTCGAACGAAGTGCCCTGCATTGTGGTTGTTGGTGAAGACGATCTGCCCCAGCAAACTTCTTCCATAGCCGCTCTGCTCCAGTCAAGTGGAGGATCTTAAGTCACGTCGTCCTTTCGATTTGCTTCAAATGAGTAACACCGAACCGAAAAGCGTAATGGCGCCCGTTCTTCAAGAGATAGCAGCGATACTAATGATGATCAGATCCCCAGAGCGCGGTTCCGCTCTCGTTCTGGTTAGTTGTTCTTGAGATTTTTGCTTTACCTAATGTGGTGATAGACATTTGTATTGATCAAATGCTCAAGTGCTATTGCGCTTCCTCTTCTACAACAGCTTGCGCTTCCACTTTTCCATCTTCTTGCTCCGTGACAATAGCCTCTACATGCTCCTTTTGGGCCATGTTCTCTGGTGCTTCGGTTGCAGGAGTAGAGCTAACCTGTTCAACCTTTTCCTCGGTGTAAGAGGAAGCAGTCTCAGGCTTGATGCCGGCGTTGGTTTCCAGGTTAGCTCCAGGTTCAGGTTTTGCAACAGAGCCATTGCTATCTTCAGGTTTAGCCTCATTCTCGGCTCCTTCCGACTGAATGGTCATGGTCACCTCTGCTGCCTTCTCATCAGAGCCGGCATCTACAGCTCCAGTAGTACCTGAGGACCCATCTTGTGTCTTGACATTTACGGCTGCGGCCTCCGTCTCTTCCTTCTGCACAATAACAGTTTCCAGTTGGACATCCGACGGCAGCGCAACAAACAACTCTTCATGTACGGCAGGACACTTGGACAACAATGGCTCGTAAAACTGTCGACATCCAGAAAACACGCTGCTATTCCACAGAGCCTCAAATTCCTCCAACGACGAGCAGCTGGTACGGAGAACACCCAAGGTTTTCTTGAGATACAAGGTGACCATGGCATCACCCCCCGTCACAGAACCTCCTTTTTCAACAATGGCAAAAAGCGATGACAGGATCATCACTGTTTTCTCGTGGAGTACAGGAACAGGGAAACTCTTAACCTCTTGTTGACGCTTGCGCTTCTTCGATGTTTCTCCCGAGGCGCCAGTTTCTTGGTCATCGTCAATCGACTCAACCCCACCATCAACAAAATGAACGACGTGCCCAGTCGTCTTCTTGGATGTTTGAATACTCGTTGCTAGAACGTCGACGAAAAACTTGTCGAAAATATCCTTCCAAAGTGGTAGAGCCTGCAGCTGCTCGCTCAGTGTCATTGTGACCTCACCATTTTCAGCAGAGCTGGACCCGCCATCAATATTGCTGCTACCGCTAGTATTTGCGGCAGCCAACTTTATTTGCTCCAGTACGACCTCTGCCACTGCGTGAAGCAAAACACGATCTCGCAAAAGTGTTTCTTCCTCAGCCGAAAGTAAATGAAACAGTAGCTGCGAACCTGCATCAACCTGGTGGTCGACCAGACATTGCACAGCAAATGACTTGGCCATCGCACGAATAGCCGAACTTGCGCGCAGAACGTTGTCCCACAACGCCGGACTTAAAATATCTTCCTTGGCCTTCGTCTTCAAATCCCGCTGTAATGCTGCAGGGAATGCATAGTACACACGGAATCCGACCATCGTACGAAGCAAAAGCGGTAGTACAACGCGCATAGTTACGACTTGTGGAGCACGCAACACAAAGTCTTGCTTCCGAATCATGCGACGCACACTGGAAGGGTTGCCAATTTGAAGAAGTTGTACGAGTGCGCGACAGATCACGTTGTCCGTCGGCAGATCTTTTCGTTGCCAGCATGTCACCAAGTTTTTCATGAGAGCGTCACAGATAAGTTGCTTTACAAGCGGGTCCGACAACACCAATGCCACATCTGCCAACAGCTCGTCACACATTCCTTCTGGGATCATCCCAGATTGGTCAACACTGCCAAAGTCCTTGATTGTTACCACACCGGAGCTAGTGAGCATACTGAGAGCCTCACTGGTGGGACCGCCACCCGTTTTACGGCGTTTCTTAGTACGAATTCGCTGCGGCTCGCCACGCAAGGCGGCAGCGTTCCGCTCAATCAGTTCGTTTCCTCGCTTGCCAATACGCTTGCCTTCTTTGTAGAAGATAGTCGTGTCCGGATTGAAGGTCATACAATTGCGGATCATAAGATTAAAATCTGCCACAAACGCGTCCAGTGTTTTATACTTTCCTCGCTTGGCTTTCCTCCGCATCGTCGATAAATCCATGGGGTCCTTAATAATCTCCCGATACTTCGGCACATCGTCAGGAACAGGCTCAGCGAAAATCAAGCGGGCGTCGATTTTTGCAATCTTGTCGAGAACAGTGAGAAGTTCATCTACAGGCGGCGGCCCAAGTACAACTTCAAAACTCTCCTCTTCCTCCTCAGCACCACTTTTCTTTCGAAACTTCTTGTTTGGTGGTAGATCTGACGTGCGTAGTCGACCAATAAAGCCTAGCAATTCATGAAGCTGAGCAATCTCTAGTGTCTGGTTCTTTAGCGCTCGATCCAAAAACCAGATGAATTTGTGAAGTGGGTCGGTTCGCAGAAGCGGCGTAGTTTTGTCGCGCTGTAGGTTCGCGAGATCACTGCGCATGGCCCCAAGAAGCGATACATAGTCCACATATTCTTTCGGGTGATTGTTCGTCGCACTACCAGGAATACTTGCAGCCACCACATAATTGCGCCATATCTCCAATGTCGACAAGTATAACGATTCTGAATCGCCCAACATCTCCGCTAGCTTCACAAGGGCTGGGTTATTACGTCGACGCTCATCTGGTGAGTACGACGGACGTCGCTCTCCACTAAATCCAGATGCTAAAGGTGACGATCCTGCAGTATCAGACGAACTCGGAACGTGACTCGTGACGTTCCACAAACTTCCACCCGCGGACTCATCCAAGCTGCGTTTCCTGTTCTGGTTTCCAGTCCGTATACCACCACTGCTGTTCCTCCTCGACAATGACTGATGGGCCGTTGGCGATCCTGATGTAGGGTGATTCAGACACCACTTCAACTGCTCGGTAACATACTCCCGAGTGCATTCCTCGACTAAAAGTTGCAGCTCTCTCCTGTCCACCTGTAAGATCTTCCTCCTGACGTGCACAGGCAACTCTGCGAGGATTCGCCGATTCTCGGTCAATTCATGTAAATACAGCTCCGGTGTGTCTTCTTGTCTAGCCAATACTGCAATCGGAATAGCACGTAGCTCGCGGAACTCAATATAAGGGAAGGTCTGCTCCAGCACCCTCGGCAGCTCACTCTGCGGCAAGTCAGCAATACGCAGCAGCATCTCCTTCTTCATCTGCTCTAGAAGCGACTGGTACATGCTGGATCGTGGTACTTGCAGTAGATCCAGTAGTTGCACGGCCGGAGTGAAGGTCGTAGGCTTGTCGTTCGCCTTCCTCTCCTTCTTACGCACAAAAAGCTGCGAATGTGCCTCCGCTACGCCGTGGGCCGCCTGGAAGTCCCGTATAGCCACCTCAATATTGGGCGCCGTGCTCAGCAGCTCCTTGACGGCGGCACCGCCCCGCGCGCCAATCAGCAGCTTCTTCTGCGCCTCCTCAGTCACAGAGGACACGGACATGGACCGCGGCAGCTTGAGCTTGAGCCGCAGCTTCATGGCATCGCCCACTGCCTCGCTCATGCTGCTGTCGTGTGTCTTGGAGAGGGAGAGCGTGGAGCTGGAAGCGCTAGGAGCTTGGACGGCGACTGGCTTGGACTTGCGGACGAGAGGGGAAATTCAATACTAAACGTGAAAGTAGCCTGCGCGCGCAACGCTCAGTGCGGAATGGTCAGAGTGAATGTTTTACCTTGACGTTTGTAAGTGATACTTTTCGTACTTAGTGACATTCTGGCCAATGCCCACGTTCATGGCCATCCACAATCCAAAGCGATCTCGTACTCCAAAGGAACTGTGAGGCAATGGTGTCGATCCGAAACGCTACGGTACGTGGTTTGTGCTGCGATTGTGGGGATGCAGACGACAGCGTTGCATTCAGCACATGCTGTTCTATCAGTAGACAGAGTTTGGTGCTGTGTCTCGTGCTGTGGCCTGTAAAATTTGATGTTGAATGGATGTGATGATTGATTCCTTGTTGTAATGTTATTCTAGGCGGATGACTTGCTGCAGGTGCAGAACTCCAACCTATGGTGTCTGCCCGAGAACTACCAGATGAAATACTACTACTACCACATCATGACGTGGCCCCAGCTGCTCTATGTGGCCGAGGAACGCGGCGGCAAGATCGTCGGCTACGTGTTGGCCAAGATGTACGCCGACAGGCTGTCTGTACAGCTAATTGTTCTTGGAAGAGAGTCTGACGGATTTCTCTGTCGTAATTTCAACAGGGAGGAGGAGGCTTCAGTCCCCCATGGCCACATCACGTCGCTGGCGGTGCTACGTACGCACCGCAAGTGCGGCCTTGCCACCAAGCTCATGAAGGCTGCCCGTATGTTGCTGTATGCATACATCTAGCACAAAGTAGAACATTGTTACTCATTAGAGATATTGTACTGCAGAACGTGCCATGGTGGAGAGTTTCAGAGCCGAGTACGTGTCGCTGCACGTCCGTGAAGGCAATGTGGCTGCTATTCACCTGTACCGCAAGACACTCAAGTACCAGTACGTGCTACAATGATGATGGCGAAGTGGAGACGAGTTTTAATTGCTGCTTTATTTGCTGATGCAGGGTGTACGACATTGAGAAGGGCTACTACGCCGACGGAGAGGACGCCTATGACATGCGCATGCCGTTTACGGACAAGTGCAACCAAGCTTTTGCCTCGCAGGTAAACCGCTTCAAGAAGGTGTTGGCGGAGAAGGACGCTGAGAAGGCGGCCAAGGAAGCTGCTGCATAATTGCTCGGCGGCGGCTCGCAAAAGACGAAAGGATAGCAGGTGCAATTCAAGGATGGCAACCAACTGTTAGACGCAATAGTGCTGCTCATTGAGCAGTACTCAGGTTGAGGACGCGGCAAAGGGTAATCGATGGCTAACGTAGATATTTAGCAGCTGACCAGTCCAGTTATCACTCTCCTCAATGTGTACCAAACAGCCAGAACGGTAGTTTTGTGATATTCTAACTGCACGTGCTTCAGTTATCCTGCTGTAGTGTCCTGTTCGTTGGTTTTTCCTGATGGTGGGGCATTGTCGACGGTGGTCACGGTCTCTGTAGTGTCACTACCTTGATCGATGTTAAGCTCGAGCGTGATTTCGGTTGATATGTGAGTATTCAGTGGCAGCGCGACTGGCACAGTTGGTGTCAAGGTGTCTGAAGGTATTGCTGCGTTATTCACAGAGAACATATCCTCCGATGAAGCTTTAGCGGTCTCAACACAATTGTCTACATGTTCAGATCCGCTGTTACCCTCTCCAGCTGCAGGGCTCGATTTCGCAGCGTGTTCCACGAAATTCACAACGGATTTATCAGGGTCTACAACTTCAGTTGGAAGTAAGGTACTCGGTTGGACCACAAGATCGTTAGGGTGTTCCTCAGGTTTCAGCTCGGAAGTTGCCCCAGATGACAAGCTAGGTATTTCAGCAGAAGGTGGTGCCTCGCTCCGTGTTTCCGCTGCAGTCGGTGACGATGCTTCAACGGAATCTCGCTCATCCAGACAATGATCGTCTTCGCTCATTACAGCACCGTCGCCCTCAACCGTTGAAAAGTCGATTTCGGGACTCTCTTGTGTTGACAAATTTCGAGGAGATTGGATAGAAGTGACCACTGTTGCTTCAACAGGAACGACCTTAGCAGTCGCTAGCGTCGAGGATACCTCATGAACTTCAGCTCTCACACGACGCGCCAGCGCACATGCTTCGGCAAGTTCAGGTGCGGTGTTCGAATGCGTGCTGACTGCTTTTGATGGTCGGATGTCGTCTTGCTTATAATCTCCCGGAGTTTTCATGTCAACATTAACCATTTTTATTGCTGTAGTCTCGGCGGATCGTGGCGTGTTTTGCTTTCGTGGAGATGGAAGAGCTCGCAGTGTCGGACCAGAATTCTCTTCCTGCTTCAGGATCCTTGTCTTGCTTCCCGGTACCTCCAGAATTGGAGCTTTTGTGCTTTCAAGTTCGTGCACGGGTATCGGGGTCACAACACTTGTCATTGGTATGGCCACATGAGATTTTCGTCTCCGCGTTGAGTGCACATGCACCCAACAGATCGGACAGAAATGTACGCTTTCTTCGCACTGCTGACATTCCAAAACCGCACGCTGATCACCACATTCTTCACACCTGCCACGACGAATTGCACGTCCACGAACCATTACGAAGAATTCGGCACGTACTTCCCGAGCATGTTTTCGTCCTTGCATACCGCGAGCATAGCGCTGGATGGTCATTGCCGATTTCTGCTCACGGGTGATACGTACTCGCTGTCGCTCTTGACGTTGCTCCATCTCTAGCGCTAACTGGGTATTGGCCTCAACCTGAGCTTCCATCTCATGAACTCGGCGCTGCACTTGCGAAACCAAAGATTTGATGCGTTGTTGAGTATCCTGTTCGAGGCTAGTTGATCTCGCATTTCTCTTACTTCGCTGTTGTAGGTTGTACAAGTCTCGATTGGCCACCATTTCAGGTGTACAGGCTGGGAAAACATCGCCATCCGCGGTGACATTGTCGCTGAATTCAGCACTGTAAGGTTTTTCAATCAGTAATGCCCCATTGGTAGTCAAATGTGACTGCGTGCAGTGCGCTCGCCACCATTCAGAAGCTTCCACGTCGGAAACAGGTTCTGTTAGCTGGTTTTGCTGCTCGTTCAGGCTTATTTTCCCAGTCAAGAACCGTTGAATCTCCGTTGATGGCCATGCACCGCTGCTTTTACTGTCAGACTCGTGCTCTTTCTGGTTGTTTTCACTGCGTGGCCAAACCCAGACCTTGTTCTCATCCTCCCATGGGCTTTTCACTACCACAACTTGTCGAATGTCACGCTCGTCACCGGCAAGTTGTGTCTGCCACCAACTGCGTTTATCCAGCACTGCACAGACTGCACGGCGATGATGATTCCATGCCTGAATTTGTCTTGTTGGCTCCCATTTCGTACTACCATCGTGGTTTTGCTGATTGTTCTCTTTTGACGGCGTCATATCTTCAGGTGACTCGGCTTGTAAGTATTTTATTCGGTTTTCACAGCTTTGTAGGCATTGAGCTGAGCGCAATTCGTTATTTGCTCGTGATGCACGAATTCCGCGTTCATACCGAAGGAAACGCTGAGTCGTGGCACGTTTCATAGCTACCACTTGGTCATACAGTTCACGCCGCCGATTCACTTTTGGTTTTCCGCTCTCCGTTGCTACTGAACGTTGAGTTGACGCATTATTCGCTTTCTCTAGCGCAGCCTTACGCTTGATTCTGCAGGTAAAATGTTGTGAGGACTAAATGAGCACAATTCCCACAACGTATTGAACGCACCGTTCCTGAATCGTTTTTCTCCTTACAGCAAAGTCTTCCTCATTGACAATTGAAGCCGGAAGCTTTTGCACAGAGCTAGCATTAACTTTTCCGTTTAAGAAAAGTGAATTCGAGTGAGGTGCCGATTTACTGCACTCTTTATCTCGTTCCCAATGACTAAAGGGAACACCTCGAACTCCACTGGCCAACCCGAACGGGTTAAACGTGTAAATGCGATCATTTGGAGAAACAGCCTCTTCCTTTATCGCCTTTGGCACAGTTGGTATCTGCTTCACAGCACGCCAAGTCTGTTGGATGATCTTGGCTGAATGCTGCCGCTGGAAAGCCCGCACTCTCTCAAGGTCTGCCGCGTTGGTGTGCTTCAAGAAGTACAGCTCCTGTTCATTGTGCCAAATACGAATCTGTCGCCTCCGTGTTGCTTGTTGAAGACTCTCCTACAACAGATCCGTCAACGAAAGATGTCTAGATTCATGATAAATCATTCTTCTAGGCAAAGGATATCACTGCACCTGCTCTCTTGAAAAATCTCGCAGTTCAGCAAACTCACGACGTGTGAAGCGCCCACGTTGCAGCGCCTGAAGCTTAGTTACAGCTCTCTGTCAAGACACGGATGTGGTTAGTACATCTCATGACGTTACGTCTCACCAAAGATGATCAAAAGTTTCTTACGATGCCGCGATGTTGCTTCTTTCGCCATCGAAAGCCTCGGAAGCTCGCCTGAATACATGTTGCTGCATTATCTTCCATCGCCTCGTAGCTGAACGCTGGCTTGCTTCACCACAAAAAGGCAACTGAATTGCTCATGAACCGACGCGACTTCTGAAGTAGAGATGGCTACAAGTTGTAGCATACGACATTTGCTTTTCAGTGGTCATCATAATATTATTCGGACCGCTACTAGATTGGCCCAAGCTCGGAGTTGCTCGCTTGCTGGCTGTTAGATACTATCAACGAAATAATAGGTGGGCGAGAAGCGTAAAAGCTCCTCTCAAGCTCACCGTCGTCTGCCAGGCGACATACATACATCAAAACTGACGCTGGACTTGGACAACTATCTGACTGGGGTCTGTCTGGGCGTGCTGCACTGCACTCAACTGAATAGCTTGAGCTATTAAGTACTTCTTGATTGAGAACACTCCAGCCTGTTCTCGTTGGGGGCTGTTGTGCTAGTAAATAACGTTGAGGACGGCCTCAATCAAAACTTGACCGGCGCAGCGCGCAGTCCACAGAATCGACAGACATCGGAGACGTACACTCGAGAATGGGCACGAACTCCTCGCTCATCTTGTACGACTCGATACCCATTTCTTCTTCTTCGTCTTCTTCGTCCTCATCTTCGAATAGCACATTCATACTTTCACGACACAGAAGCGTCGCCAGCGTTGGGGTGAACTGAATCCTTGTCGACTCCCGTTCTTGTTCGTCCGAGTCGAAATCGTCATCCGAGTTCGAGTCTGAGTCCGAATCATCGTCACTATCCTCATCATCCGACATCGACTGTGATACCTCTTTGATGCGGGCGAGCTGCATCTTTCGCTGCTCCATTTGCCACTGCTGCCGTTGTTGTTCCCGAGCCTTTTCTGATTTAACCTCGTCATCCTCGTCGTCTTCGTCATCACTTTCACTGTCGCTGAAGTTGTATCGAGAACTTTCACGCTGGTCGACTGTACTGGTCGCTGTACTTGAAAGCGCAATTGATGCTGACCCGTTATTCAGCGACTTCTTCCTTTTGTCCAGGGAGTCACGATCGCCATCAATATCATCATCGAAATCCATTCGAGAACTCTCGCGAGGGTCCAAAGTGCTAGATAGAACACTCAGTTTGGTGTGGTTACCCGTCCAACGCTTAGTCGCGTTGGGACTGTCGTCATATTCGTCCAGATCATCGTCGTCGTCTTCTTCCAGAGGAATTTGCGAACTTGATGATCTCGACGACCGTGATATCCTTGACGTCCGCGAGATCTCGGCCATTTTCATCCTAGATCGTTCTGTATCAGAACAACGCAGGAGTCAGTCTCCTTTACATCTTAATCCTGATATAAATACCTGCAAAACTTACCAAGTTCTGATCTCCTCATGGTGCCGCGATGTGCGTACGATGCGTCTAGTCCCTTCGCAACTGCTACAGCGGGGGAAGCCATCTTCGACGTCTCAGCGTGGGGTGTTCTATTCACCGCCGAAGTCGATTCAACCTCGCTGAAGGTCGAGGCGTCTTCTTTCGACGCTGGCTTGGACAGTGGAGAGGCCGCCGGAGAGATGGACACATCACTGGCAGGTTCCGAGTCGTCGATGGACTCGTTCGACGTAGCACTAGCACTATTGTCTCGAGTCGTGGGCGTTCTAGGAGTATCATCCTTGTCGCTTGCTGACTTGTTGCTTCCGTTGCTACTACCCAACACGGTAGAATTAATAGGTGTTCCGTCAAAGCGCCTAGCTGATCTGTGGTACTTGTGGTCGCGTCGCGAAGACTTCTTGAATTGCCTCGCAGCGATTTCCTCGGGAGATTCCTCAGCTGGGAGACTCAGGTACGTGTCGCTGTTCTGGTGGTTACGTTGTCGAGTCGAACGTGGAGAAGCTGCGGGGTCGTTTTCATCTTCCGGCTGTCGACTCTGTAGCCTCGCAATGGAGGGATCTACAAGTCTCAGTTGCAATCTGATTCGTCCTGCATCCTTCTTCCCGCGCCGGAGATCGACCCACCGGTCGATTGTCGTGGCTCCTTGCATGGTCAAATGCTTGAGTGATATCGAGCACGCACCGATCGCAGGGGAGGACATGAGTCTCGCTGACTTGACTCGAATACTAAGCACATCTTCATTGATGTCTAGAACGGGGATGTCGAACTTCTCGTTCCAAACGGGGTCCGTATGCTTGCCCTTCTGAACCTGTGTCTTGAGTACTCTCATCTTGCTGCCAGAGCCACTGAGGTCCCCTTCGGACGAGGACGTCGGAGGCAACGGTGTGTTTGGAGGCTGCGCTGTATTACCACGACTGGTATTGCCACCGAAAGGGGAATGCAGTAGACCCCCGAGACTGTGCGTGGAACCGGACGACGACAGTTTCTGCGTATGGCGCGCAAAGGCCCCACTGCCGCGCACCATCTCGGTGCTACCGACATAAAGCTTACAGTACGTGCCATGGCTGGACACGTGCCGCAGTCCTTCGGCCGAATACACACGGAGAAGCAGGCGACTAGGGGGTGGCGGACGGGCGAAATACGACGAAGTGGACGCCGGCCGCTCGTATGCGACGTCCATCGTCGAGGAGTTGGAGGACCCCACAATGGGCGGGGGACGGGGAGCCTGCAGAGCTGCGCTGCGGGGCGAGTACTCGGCCAGGCGAGTGACGGCCGCGGACTGCAGCGCCGGCGGGTGGAGCTCTTGTCCCTCTTGGGGCTGATCTGGCTTTGGCCTTTGGTGTGCGCGTTGTGTCATTTCTTGGCAACGGCCCGTCTGCGCACGTCGTTCCGCTCTCTGGCGCTTTCGCCAGGGGTATAGTGAAGGCGAATGGTCAATACTCAAGACGAGTGTTTGTGGTTCAGCGACTGTGTCAAAGTGGTCCGCGAAATCACTGGTATATGATATCCTTTATATGCGGATAAAGTGGATTTGACAGGGGAGGTTGATAAAAATGTTGAAAAGATCTTAGAAGATGATAGAATATTAAAATAGATGTTAGTTCGATATGTGGAAAATAAGAGCGGTTTCGGGAGGGGATGTGCATGATTGAAAAGGAACAGAAATAGCACTGGTTTCAAATTACAATGTGCGTTACTAGCATAGTAAAATCAAGACAAAGAACAACTCTTTTAGGAACGGATTCGACTGCTTGAAACAGCCGCTGCGCCACAATCCCCCCCCCCCCCCCCATAGCTGCTTGGACAGACCAGCAACGTTAGCAGTCAGCTTTCACGACTGCAGCATGACGCCCTCCTCTTCTACTATGGATACTTGCTCGAGTTGTTGATGGCGAGACCATCAATTTTGCCAACCCTGAAGCGCAATCGTGTCGGTCGCAGTGCTCAACAGCTCCTGCATCCTTACTTGCTGCCAAGACATTCATTCGTCCAGCATTTTGGTGCCGTAACATGACGTTGTGCCTCGCTGACCGAACGAAACCACTGGATATTCTCGGGCATCAACGGGATCATCATCACTTGGGCAGCAATGGCAGTTGTAGCACAAGCAGCGTACGATCTCAACTCGAGACCCTCAAGCGTTATACGCCATGATGCAGTCGCTGCTGTTCGAGCTCAGCTCGAGTCGCGTCGCTTTAGGATAGTCTTTTGGTGCGACGATGCACCGCAACGGGCAGGGCAGTCTGAACACTACGAGTCGAGTCACATTTCCACAAACCGCCCACGACATTTCGGGGAGATTAACCAACCGCTATTAGCCGGAGCTTGAATTGCTGATGTAGGAGGTTCTACCGTCTCAGTTCGTGGCCTTCAAGATCAGTGGTGCGCCTCCACACCAAGACAGGAACACTCTCTACAAACACGGCAAGACGATGCAAGCACGTACACCAGCTGTGTAGCCATGACTCGACGACGCTAAAGTTGCGGTCTTTTCCTTCCATATGACTTGTAAAACGTATGGCATCAGGCTAGTCGAGACTTTCCCTGTCAAACCTGATTGCTCGAAAGCTGCTCGTCATCGAATCGATGGCGGATGACGCGGTGGAGGCGCCGTACTGCGTTGTTTGCCGCCGCTCGAGCGCCTGCAAGTGGCGCAAGCACGTCTTCTCACGTGGCCACCAGCAGGCGACGCAGCCGTTCCTTCTGCACCATGTGAGCCGGATCCAGGCGCTGCTCGACGCCTCAACGTCGGGTTCTTTGGATTCTTGGCGCTGTGTGTTCTGCGACGCTGCGTTAGCCACAGAGGACGCACTGACGCATTTAGGTAGTGAAACCCATCGCAAACAGGTGGAGACGTTCTGCCGCCATCACCGCTGTGATGCGGACCGCCAGTTGAGGCCTCAGCTCTGGATTAATGCCGTTCAGCGTCGAGAGGTATGCTGCCGTCGTGCAACGAACTCACGGCTATTCCCGTGCACGGAGCAGCTTGAGACGAAGGTGGAGAAGAGAGAGATCAAGCAGGAGAAACAGGAAATTGTGGATCATACAGGAACAGATCGACAAGCTTTTTTGACGTCAGCAGCGTTACGACTGCAAGAGGTAGCGAGTGATAGACGGAGAGTTGTGGAAAATTCTGTTGAGGTAAAGCAGGAAGAGCTGCTTGGTCCGCAGGTAGCTGCTGATACGAAGCAATACAAGACGGTGTCGTCGGCGGAAGGAGTTTTACAGAACCCGCTCGGAAGACATGAAGGCAAACGTGTGTGGGGAGGTGGAGTTGTGAAGCTGCGGAAACACGAGTGGATACCGTGGACGATTGATCAACTCGTAAAGGAGGAGCAGACTGGCCAACCGGAAACGCAGCAGACCGGGGTGGATGATTCTCCTTTTGCTCATCGAGTGACTGAGCTCGCAAAGGGCGAAGGATTGAGCTCCATTGCGTCGATTTCGTGGGGCGAGTGTGTGGGGAATGTCCACACGTCGGCTGTACCGCCTTGGATGGTGCAGACTGAAGAGGAGTACAAGCAGTGCAACCGTAGAGAACAGGCGGCTCGGCCACCACCGATCAGGGCGACTTACAAGGCTGAAGGGAAGAGGAGAGATATCTTCTCGGAGCTTCAATCGAAGTCTGAGTACGGTCCAGACTGGTTGCCGAACTTTGGCGGTGTTTGGCAAGACGGACCTCGATCTAAGACCAAACAGGCGTTCAGGAAGGTCGCACCTGCATATTCCTCGCGTGAACGAGCTCCTAACAAGACAGCAGAGACCAGTTCTTCTCAGTTAGATGTGCTAGCTCCTGCTGAAGTCTTACCGCCGGTGAAGGCACCACTAGAAGCGTGTGCACCCCAGTCTTCAACTCTTGGTGTTCCTGCAATAACACAACGCGAGGAAACCACTTCGATGCCAGCGGAGAAACCCACAAGTAAAGCATCAAACCCGTTAGATGCGAAGAAGCAACTGCTGCTGGCCCAGAAGGAGCGACTGAGAGCAAAGATGGCAGCAAGAAGACACAAGTAAACTTGGAATAAAGCAATAAGAGAATTGTCAAACAGTCGACCCGCGAGCGATACCCACCAGGAGAGGAAATCTCTGTTAACTGCTCAGCAATAGAGTTCTTCCCTGATGTTTTTCTTACGTACGAAGTACTTGGACAACCATACCTTATGACCTTGTAGGTTCGAAGATTTCTCGAAGATTTCACGAGTACGAGGTGTCAAAGCACTTCAAGTCTGCTTTATGACCAAGGATCCAATGTTGGTGTTTTCCTCTCCATTCCAGAAGATGACCAAAACGAATAACAAGGTGAACGAAATGACCAAGGAGATGACCAAGCTCCCAATCCTGCCAATAAACCGCCTCTAACGTTGATCAGGGCAATGGCTACTGCTGGTGCCGTGGTGGAGGAGGTGGAGAAAGGTCACCACCTCGTACGTATTAGTGACGTCGACTCCAAAGCATAAGGGCTTTACAAGGAGTGGTCTCTCGGAAAGACAGATCTTTTGGTTCTGGCTGGTGTTGGCCCAACGCCTGAGATCGCTGCGTCCTGTGCGTGTCCTCCTATAGAGCAATAGAGTAACATTCAACATGAAATAACCTCGATCATTCATCAAATGGCGTCGATCGCAGACGGTCAAGCGGTTGAGCTTCCTGGCCCGTTTCCAGCTCCGATGGTGCCGGCCAATTTTCGCTGCGGGGAAGTGCACTTTCACAGGCGATTTCCAACCCCGGCCCAAACTACCCAGTCATCGACGCCATACAGGCTGGACATTATATATGCCACTTGCATCACAAGTGGCACGGCGCATGGATCGCGGTTCCTGTTTTCAGAATCTAGGAGGACAAAAGCGTCTCTAAGTGCTTCTCCAAACCTCTATAGGCCGTACACGTAGTAACTCAGTAATGATGAACAACGTTTTCTCTTTACTTCGATGTCCACAATGTCGTGCTGTTTTAAGCTTAACTCCGGGCAAGAGTGTCGTCTGAGGTTTGGATGTATACCGGTAACAACAGGTAACACTGCTGGAATACCGGTACAATTTGCCAACTATTGAGCCGGGCACCATTGCTCATGGGCCTCGTCTCAATCGGTTTTTTTACACGTGGTCCAACCCTTTTTTATACCCTTATTTACACGTAATTGAGAGTGAAAAGTGCTTCCTGTCTCAATCAAAACGTGAAAACGGGGTCCAGACTATTCCGTTGAGACGGGCCAATACCGACACAAAACCCTTTGAGCATGTATAGTATACACATCGATCGTGATGAACGTGGTGGCGGAGATCTCCCGGCTGAATGAGCGCGAGCTGGAGCTGAACGTGCCTCTATCGGCTTCGTGGCACCAGAAGTACAGCGAGTCTGCGTGGATCTTCATCGGTGGACTGCCGTTCGAGTTGTCTGAGGGCGACGTGCTGTGCGTGTTGAGCCAGTTCGGCGAGATCGAAGACATCCACTTGGTGCGCGACGGCAAGACGGGCAAGTCCAAGGGCTTCGCCTTCATCAAGTACGAAGACCAGCGCAGCACGATATTGGCGGTGGATAACCTGAACAGCTCCAAGCTGTTGGACCGCGTGCTGCGCGTGGACCACGTGCTCAAGTACAAGCTGCCCAAGGAGCTGCAGGAGGACAGCGACTCGGAGGACGAGGGGGAGAGGAAGCAGCGAGGCTTGCCTGGCCACGCCTACCAAGGCAAGGACTTGGCCTCGGATTTTGATATCCACAAGGGTGTGGATGTGTTTGCAGCTCCTGAGGAGACGCACAAGGACAAGAAGAAGCGGAAAAGAGAGGAGAAGAAGGCCAAAAAGGCTGCCAAGAAGCTAAAGAAGATCGAGAAGAAGCAACAGAAGATCTTCGAACAAGTTCAACAGAGGAGGAAGGAGAAGAGGCTGGAAGAGGAGAGAGAAGAAGCTCTGCAAGAGGAGGAAGGTGTGACTTCACAGCCGAGTGCGACAGGATGGCGAGGTCGACTGGAACCGTCCGCTCCACGTCGACGAGATGACAGGAAGCAAGATGATGCAAGAGAGAAGCGAGAAGATAAAAGCTATGGTGGCATGAGGCGTGCACGTTAGATGCTCATGTGAAGACAAAGCACCCTGAAGCTAGCACTATCTATTTATCTTGTTGCTTGTTCAGGCTTCTGGCGAGGCAATGTCCTTGCCATTAACCACCTCACTTTGAGGCATTTGGAAATCGTAAACCTGCAACACATTGCGCACTTGCGTTGCTCCATCGTTGTCATTAGCCACTTCACCCTCGTCCTGCATATCTTCAGGTAGATCATAATGCCTTTGGCCGCTGGAAACCGCAAGCATTGCCCTCGTTGAGTCGGGGAAGAACGACACTCCGTTGGCACAATCGGGTAATTGAATCTCCTCATTCAGCAGAGCACCAGTCAACACGTCGTACAGCATCACCCGTCCCGTCCGACTGCCCGTTGCTAAGTATCTCCCGCCACAATGGAGATCAAACTCAACTCGCAGATTCATATCCGCCACACGGTTGAAAGTGTGCAAAATCTCGTTGGTCGCACGAATATCCCAGCAGTGGATACGTGCATCACGTCGTGCTGCCGTAAACAGGAACCTCCCACACGGAGAAAACCTCACCTGAGAGATTCCTCGTCCGTCATGATCGCGTAGAGTCAGCAATTCTTCGCCCTCGTCCTCCGTGTACACACAGGTAGTGCCCGCATACGATCCAGCTGCGTAAATCTTGGAGTGATCAGGGTTGAAATGCAGCGTGCTGATCAATCCTCGCTGCCCTTGGCGAGAGCGCCGAGTCTTACTTAACGGTCTTGCTTTAAAGTCCCTACTTGGTCGCGAGAGATCGAAAAACCGGATCATTCTGTCGAAACCAGCGTAGAGCTTCGTACCCGTAGAATTGAACGACAAACTGTGAGCACTGGTTAGCTCGTCCATGTGGTCAAAAGCTCGATATGAGGCTCGAAGTTCGCCCGTGTAGGCGTCCCACAAATGCACAGGCTGATCTCGACTGGTGCTCACGAAGACACATGAGCTTGGGTCCTCCGACGTCATGAACGGGTACCACTCGTAGTCGTATACTGCGCCTCCCTCTTTGGCCTGCAAGATGCTACTGGCGTTGGTGTCATTGCTCATGTCAAAGAGGCGGAGGACGTGGTCATCACTGTTGGTCAGCATGCAGAGACCGTCGGGCGAGACCTTGACGCCTTTGGTGAAGTTGTTACTGCATACTGGAGACGGGAGGGAAAACTCCTTGGACGCACTGAATTGGAGCTGTGGACGCATGGCCGCATTGTGAACGAACGGCTGTAGCTGCGCAGGCGTAGTGTCGGCGGCGGCGGAGGTTGCCATGATAGGCGCGCAATACCGGTATAATATATTGTCAATTCCGGGCAAATTTGCCGGTTAAACCGAGTTGTTTGCAGGTCCTAAATACCTGGGTGGAGACTTTCTCATCTCCACGATTCTCTCTACCTACGTCCGCGCGAAGAGAGCTTGCAGGCACTTCAAGAGTTGAAGACTGGGTACAGACATCTCTGGTGGTGACGCCACCGGCTGTAAAACTTGAGCAGGAGCTAGCACATCCATATAAGAAGGCTGGTGTCTTGTCAGAGGACCTTCACTTGTGAACACGAAGCAAAATTCAACACCATTCGACATGTACAGCACGACATTGTGGACATCGAAGTAAAGAGAAAACGTTGTTCATCATTACTGAGTTACTACGTGTACGGCCTATAGAGGTTTGGAGAAGCACTTAGAGACGCTTTTGTCCTCCTAGATTCTGAAAACAGGAACCGCGATCCATGCGCCGTGCCACTTGTGATGCAAGTGGCATATATAATGTCCAGCCTGTATGGCGTCGATGACTGGGTAGTTTGGGCCGGGGTTGGAAATCGCCTGTGGAAGTGCAGACACGGCCACTTCCCCGCACCAGCCAGAACCAAACGATCGGTCTTTCCGAGAGATCACTCCTTGTAAAGTCCCCATGCTTTGGAGTCGACGTCACTAATACGTACGAGGTGGTGACCATTCTCCACCTCCTCCACCACGGCACCAGCAGTAGCCATTGCCCTGATCAACGTTAGAGGCGGTTTATTGGCAGGATTGGGAGCTTGGTCATCTCCTTGGTCATTTCGTTCACCTTGTTATTCGTTTTGGTCATCTTCTGGAATGGAGAGGAAAACACCAACATTGGATCCTTGGTCATAAAGCAGACTTGAAGTGCTTTGACTTTAAGAAACGACGAGAAATCTTAGAAAGTCCTGTGCTGGCCTCGGTCTCCACCGAACCCACCACAACTTCCACTACGGCGTCCACCCCGGCCACCTCCACGACCACCGTGGCCACCAGCACGTTCATCACAGGCAAGTAGCTGTGACCTGGCCCGGGTCCAAGCCCCATTATCTTCACCACGTTCAATATGCGACGCGCTCCTATCTTCAGACTTTAGTGCTCTGGTAGGACGAAAAGAATCGTCAAGTGCTTCTTGAATAATAAGTCACTTAAGGTCAACAGTGCCTTTGTATTCTTCGATGCCCACTTAACTTCTGAGTTTACGCTGCTTAGACTTAGAGTGATGCACGCGGTTGCCGCCAGCTTGAACTCTGTCAGGAAGACGTAGTACATTGCCAGGGGGTGGCACGCACCGAGGAACAGCACGGCAAAGGAGGCAATGCCGTAACTCTGCGACTTGTTACTGAAGGCTGCAAGCGAAGTGATATTCGCGGGGATCTGGTCAGGATCCTTGTCGCAATCGAAATCCGCATTGTCACAGTACTCTTCCAGCACATTCGAGCCAATGTCGAACGAGCCATAAATGCCAAACAGAATCATCACACCGATCAGCTCCACGGCCTTACGGAAGTGGGAAACACCGTACTCCTTGAAGAAGTTCACCATCGGATCACGGGTAATGGAGAAACCACGACCAGTACCACGATACTTGGAACCACCTCGAATCAGAGCCACATCGTAGAAATGTGCTTTCGTGCCAGTCAGAAAAACGTAGAACACAATACCAAGAGTTGAGATCAGCTCAATCACCTTCAGTGAAGCCTGCTTGAAGCCAAATTCCACGAACAGCGTCGCGAACAGAGGGAGCGTCGTCAACATACCGAACTGGAGTAAATACTGCGTCGTCATGACACTGGCAAGCGAGTTGAGACTGCCCGTCGTCATGATAGCTGTGACCTCAACTTCTGAATGCGTCGCAACGTAGAGCTTGCAGTACGCGTAGACGTAGACGCAGAAGACTGTGAGAGCATTGCAGATGTAGAAGCCGAAGTGGCCGTAGAACATCGAGTTCAACCGCGAGAAATCCAACGAGTTGGTCAGGCGGTGGCCCTCACGACTCAGACAACTTTCAGCACAACCGTTCGACAGCTTCGCTTCGAAAGCGTTGATTTGACTCAGCGTCACATCTCGTCCTTTTCCGCACTGCATGAACTCCACGTGCGTCACCAATCCGCCGCGAAGGGTGACGTTGTAGCCACTGAAGACATCTTCAGACAGGTTGATACCCTTACTAGCCTTGGAAACACCACCACTCGTGACAACAAAAGACTTTTCGAAGACATCAGGGTGACCATAGTGCATACGCGAGCGAAGTGGGTTAGCAAGCACAAGCCCCACGTACGGATTGCCAGGCAGTTCGCATGCAGCCAAAACGTTCTTTTCGAGATCGCAGCCAAGTAGCGTTCGTACAGGTGGGATATAGCGACACTGGTCAAGAATATCGCTACTGTTTATGAAGAAGAACTTGGTGTGTACCACCCAAACCATCCAATAGAGCTTACAACAACAAGAAGAAGAGAATGGAAGAAACAAAGGAGGAGAGTGTGCACGCCGAGTCTTCTTCAGCGGATGTTTGCTCTCCGGATAGCGGATTGTTTCCTGGAAACACGGCTCCCTCTTGATCCACGCAGGAGGCGCAGTATACGACAACGAAGGTCGTGTTCCTCACTGTCAACGACGTGTACGAGCTGTTTCCCGACGCCAACGGCGTGGGTGGTCTCGCCGAGCTTGCTACACTGCTTCGAGTCACTAAGCAGAGGATTCCACATGACACACACGTGATCGTGACGCTGAACGGCGACTTTTTATGGCGCTCGGAGCTGGATCGCAAGGACAAAGGGTTTGTCATTAGCTTCGAGTTACGAGATGAGACGAGGACTAACCGTGGGTTATTGCAGAGCTATGATGGTAAAACTGATGAATGCTATTGGCATCGAATACGTGGTGGTGGGTAACCACGAGTTCGATTTTGGGGCGGAACACATGAGCGACTTGCTGCTGGATGCCAACTTTACGTGCTTCGGATCCAACGCAAGGTGTGCCAGCACCGGAGAGCTGTATCCTGGGTTGGTCGACACTTGTGTGGTTCCATTGAGCAACGGGCTTCGACTTGGATTGTTTGGCGTGGTGACAACTGTCACTGGGAAGGATCCGTTCGCTGGCCCTAGTGTCGCTTTTGAAGATGAAAGACCTCATGCGCGTCGGTGTGTTGAACTGCTGAGAGCGCAAGGGGCCAACACTATTGTGGCCCTGACGCATTTTAAGACGGCGGGTGATGCACGTCTTGCCATGCAAGTGCCGGGCATCAACCTCATCCTTGGGGGTCATGACCATTTCCCAGTGACCTGTACTGCCGGTGTTGATACACTTATTCACAAGTCGGGCATGGACGCGCTCTGGTTAGGTGCCGTGGAGATGACGTTAACCACGTCGATATCTAACGCAGTTGAGAGCCAAACAGCACGAGTGCAAGTTGGATTCCAGTGGCAGATGCTGCTGAATCGAGGATACCAAGCAGACCCAGCGTGTTTAGCGATCCTGAATAAATATTTCCATGATGTACAGCAAGAGGAACTTGCATCAGGGAAGCTCGAGCCGCTCAGCACGTCATTGACTGCTTTGGATGGACGCCGCGTCACATGCCGCACACAAGAAAGCAACATGGGCAACCTTGTCGCAGACTCATTGCGCGAAGGATTGGGAGCAAATATCGGTCTTGTGAACGCAGGATACATCAAAGGTGACAAACTGAATGACCCTGGGCTAGTGATCACTCGAAGTGGCTTGAGAAGTATCTACCACTGGTGAAACCTACTGTCGTTGTGGAATTATCATTGGGCAAGCTAAAGGAGGCACTTACGTATTGGCTGCGTCGTTATCCTGCTATGAGTTCGTCGCAACCTCACTTTTCTGGTCTTCGTGTCGTCTACAACGTCACAGATCCTACGTTACCAGTTATTTCTGCTATTGGATTGGCCAAAGAGAGCTATGAGAATGGCTATGAGAGTGCTGGAAATGGAGTAGAAGAAGGAGAAGCAGTGATGGATCGATTGGTTACAGTCGCAATGCCGTTCGTGAGCAATTTGGACGGTTGGCATTTCTTTAGTGACGCTCGGCAACTACGGTCGGGGCCAATTGTGCGCGATCTGGTGGAGACATTTGTCAGTCAACGACCTCAGATTAACTATCCCCCGAAGGATGGTCGGCTCCGTGTCATCCAACCGACTTCTCCACAGCAGAAGCCTTCAGCCTTGTAACTTTAAAGCTCTGCCCCGTCATAAGTTGAATATACCGATACCTTTGCATGTAGCAGAACACATATCGAATCCTCTATGAGCGAAGTAGGTTCTAGCTTTATCGTCCTGGTAACAGCACTTTTCAGCAAACGATGAGCCGAAAACTATCATGCCGATGCCTTCTCCAACCTATCTGCAAGCATCTTGACTAAACGGTGGTCCTTGCCATGAGTGATTTGCAGGATACGTTGAGCCTCAGTCAGATGCTCCGAAGATTTTGCCTTGCTATTTCCTGCTCCTGTTCCTGCCTGTGCTTGCTGGTTGTACAGATCACCCAAGGTAAAAAGGTGAAGGCCAGTCAACGGGTGGTTGGAGTTGTAGACGCGTCGATAGAATTCCAGCATGCGCTCTCCATAACCAATTGCTTCTTCCACACTCCCGCGTTCCATTTCGGCGCTGAAAAGAGTCGATAGCGTCTGCAATCGCGCAGTGCTGTCGTGGTGGAGAATCATACTTTGCCGTTCTTCCAGCTTCTGGAGTGCATCAATACACTGTTGCTGCTGCTTAGCAAGGTCCGTCTCGTTGGCTACATCACTTGTGGCATCGCTGACTTCCTTGAGTGCCTGCTCCACTTCTTGTTGGCGCTCTAACACCCACTGCTCCTGGGGAATGCCGTCGACGTCAGCATCGAGGAAAGCGTCCAGACTACCAGGCCCCTGTAGTGGTTGTGAACAGCGAGTGCATTCGCAGTTGAAATGATACTTGCGTTGGAGTCGTTGCTGTCTATCACGTCGTGGCAGGCCAATATCAACTACAACCATCACGTTAGCTTCGTCACACCAAAATGACACCTCAGCATCGCTTCAGACAAACGCACCGTAAGTCTGGGTGATCTCATCGCCAGCCTTAATAGACTTCATTGCTCGGAACTCCATATCATGCGTCTTGGGAACAAACCTACAATTCCAACATCAGCTCCATACTGCAGCCTATAAGCACTTCAACCTCACGTACGTAACAGCACAGTTGGGGTCGCAGCTGTGGTTGATCATAGCCCCAAGCGGGAAACATCCAGCACCCAATTCCAACAGTAGTTCGTCGCAAATAGAGAAGTTGTTGTTGCGAAAGCGGCTCAGCATGCGCACCATCTCGTCCATCGAGTAAGACTCTACAACAACAAAGAAAATCAGCTACAGCACAAGTCCCTCTATCTAAACATCCTTTCTCACCATCGACCAGGGTGATTTTCTGCGCCAAAGCTGCCAGCAGCAGGAGCTCCTGGTCGTCCATATCTTCCTCATACCAAGTCAGCTCCGTCGGCTGCAATCCCTCAACACCTTGACGTCTCAAGACACGTCCGAGAAGCAGAACATCTGCCACTTGGTCACTCCGTAGTCCGAGTTGCGCCAATTGCGCCAGTATCTTGCACTCTTTACGATGGTCTGGTACCCAGTCCGCCTGTTGACACACCTTGGAGCAGTAGAAGGCGGTGCTGCAGCGGCCGCAGCGGCTGAGACGCACACCCGTGGCGAAACATTTGTGACAATGCGAGCTCCACAGCTCAGGAAGCAGCACGGTGGCGCTCGCAGAAGCGCTGAGGACAAGATCACCGGCTTGCAGATCAGTTTCCGTCTCGATACGGCGGCCACGGTCGCCCGGGACGTCTCCAGCCGCGTCCACAAGGCGGTCACTAACGATGCGCATCTTGGTGGTCATGATGAAATGGGTCAACTTTGGTTCTGTTGTGTAGTTTACATAATTGATGTCAACCACATGAAAATGTGCGCCACACGAAATGCTTCTTCCTTATTTGCCAATTCTCTGGGGGAAGCCTCGTCCGTCCTCACAACAGTCGGCCCGTGTGTGCCGTCGGCCTGCAAGTTACAGCCAGCAGATTCCTCTGCAAGTCGGAAAACTATCATCTACGTGGTCTCATCTCCGTCCCTGGCGACTCCCGCTTTTTGTTCTGCTGTGTGTCCACCACAAACCCGAGGTAAGAAAACGGTAATTTACCGAGGGGGGTATTCCCGCCCTCTCCAGTTTGAAGCCCCTGCACGACCCAAAGCTATTGGATGGCTTTTATCTGTTTAGATGAACTCAGGGAAGCCGCAATTGCGGCTTTCTGGGCGCATTTTTACAGTTTTGAAGTTCATCAACAGACCTGGTCAAAATAAATTACCGATCGAATGGAAAATTATTTTGTGACCTGGTCTGCAGCACAGCTATAGGCTTCAAATCGAAGAATATATGTTGCAGGTAATGTAAAGTAACTAACTCTTTCGTTTCTATTGCTTTATGATGCAGGAAGTCACACAAGAGCCGAAGCCCCCGAGGCCGGTAAGGTGTTTAGAGCTTAACGCTCAAAGACCGTTCGGAAACTTTCAGTGGGGCAGCGTGCCATTGCTGAAGGAGAGAACAGTGTGGCTGGACGGAGTACACGCACGAGAGAGTTTAACTAGCTCATGTCCGTTCCTCCACAATCTATGCCCCCTGTTTCTCAGTATGCACCCAAGCCGACAGTAGCTGGTCATTCTGATTCCACTTCCACTACTACTGCACCGGCAAGCAACGTACGTTGCGTCGTTGCTGTACTGGAGAAGGAAAGTGTCGTGGTCTTAATACTGTGTGTGTTCACAGGCTATGAGCACAAGTACTGCATCGTCAGCTCCAGTTTCTCAGACCGCAACAACTACCAGTTCAAGTGCTATGACTGCAACAAGTGCAAATGCTGCTACTGCAACTGCAGCAGATCCCACCACGACAACCCAATCGGCTGGGGGAGGCATCCCAGGAACAACCGTGGGAGCAGCACCAGATTGGAGGGATAAAGACGCTGACAGGGGCGCGAGGCAACAAATTGCGAGGATCATGTGAGTATCTTTATTGGCTTTGTTGTATTTGTTACGCTGGCAGACTAACGGCAATTCTATACAGCTTAACATTGATCATGAAGAGTGCGAACCGACCAACTTCCGCAAATTATAATCCTCGAGAGATTGCAAGGAGGCTGGAGCACACTCTTTACATGGGAGCACCGTCAAAGCAAGAGTACAGCAATGTGCAGACTTTGAAAGCACGGTTACAGCAGGCATTGGACAACTCAAGGAGAAGACAGATGCAACAGCAACAAGCAAGGCTACTACAGCAGCAACAGCAGCTTCAAGCGTCAGGAGTACCAGCAGATGCTGCCCAGCAACAAGCTCAAGCACAGCTTTTGCAGCAGCGACAAATGGCACTCCTTCAGCGGCAGCAACAGCAGCAAATGGCTGCTGCTCTTCACAACCAGCGTGCCAACTTTCAGGCAGTCCCTTTTCCTGGGGCGTCCGCTGCAATGAGCCAGCCCGCTTCCGTTAATCAGCCGTTGCAGATGCCACTCAGCATGTCACAAATGGGCGTGAAGACCCCCGGGCCTATTGCATCTGTAAGCTCAACGCCAGCTACAACGGCTCTGTCCCCCGCAAACGGAGCTACCAATTCAATTCTTGATGAATTAGACCGTGAGGCCGATGAGATGGCGAACGGAGTGAAGGATCAGCCACTGTCAATGCCGGAATCGGAACTTCAACCTGCTACGACACCAACTGGAGCTGCGGTCGCTGGTAATCCTGCAAGTGCTGCCAGTTTTGTGAACGCGACACCAACGGCCGCTTCACCGACAGTTGCTGCTAATGCTGGATCTGGATCTTTTAACGCCATCCCACTGAGCATGCCGCCTGATATAAGCGTTTCCTCAGCCGCAGCGTCGTCTGGAGGGTTAGTTCAGCCGACTCCCTCCATGATAAGCGCTGCATCTGCAGGTGCCGGTGGAACAAACATGTACCACGGAATGAACTTGACGGGGCCTCAGCTTCAACAGATCCAGCAAATTCAACAAATGCAGCAGCTCAGACGGATGCAGCAGCTTCAGCAGCTCCAACAGCAACAGTTAAACGGGAAAGTCAGCGCTGCACAATTGCAGGCCGGAGCAGCCGTGCCGACCAGTGGAGTCTCAACAACCCCAGCACCTGCCACTGGAAATGGAGGGTCTCCAGGGATGATCCAGATGAACGAGGTGTCTATTGCTCAGAAACGGGAGGAACTTAAACGGCGACTGATTCAGCTGAAGCACGCTCGTACTTGTACGACCGGAGAATGCGCGATCGATTATTGCAGCCGCACAAAAGCGTTGCTCTCACACGTGTCACGCTGTGCAAATGCTCAATGTACGACGCTTGGGTGTAAGTCGACACGACAGTTGTTGTCGCACTTTCGCAAGTGCCGCAACCTACAGTGTGATGTGTGTAGCGCTATTCGGCCTCCAATGAACGAAAACGAACAGCAACTGGTGCTTCGACGGCAACAGGAACGACTTTGCATGCTGCGGCATGCCAGTACTTGTACTGCGCAGCAATGCATTCTACCGTATTGTGCCGGAATGAAAGTGCTATGGAAACACATTTGCGAATGCCATCAGCGACAATGCCGAACAGACCATTGTATTTCATCTCGCTACGTGCTTTCGCACTTCAAGCAGTGCAACAAGATGATCTGTGAAGTGTGTGGCCCTGTGCGAAAAGCCATTAAGGTTATTGATTCTTGCCGAGGAAATCCTACTCAGCTTCAATTGGCCGCAAGTCAATGCCCCGAAGGAGTGCGCGGGCTGATCAAGATTATGAATACGACTACTGCAGCAGTACCTGGGGCTTCTGCTAATGCTGGCAATGGAAGTGCGCAACAAGCACATGTGAAAGCCGAAGGGGGTGCTGCGGCGAATGGTGGAGCGAAGGTTGCTGGTACCAAGGAGTCCAGTCTGCTGGAGGAGATGAAGAAAAAGCCCCTGAAACTCCAAACAGAGAAAGAGAAAAAATTGCGCAGGAAGGAGCAGGCCAAAATTGCCAAGGCTCGAGCGCAAGCAAAGGCTGCAGCAGCCGCGGCAGCAGCACTGACTGGACCGGTTTCTGCTTTGAAAGGAGCAGCGCAACCAGTCATGCACAATGGTCTTGTCGTTCGTGGCACTCAGGCGGAGCTTCGCGGCGACCACCATGCGTCACACCAAGATATTTCATTCCTTGACTCCATGACCGAAGGGCAATTGGATGAGCATATTCGTTCTCTCAGATTCAACTTCTGCGGACACATTTCAATCGGCGAATTGAAGAGCCGGTTGATGCCACTACTCCAGAAGCTCATGGATAGCGAGTATGGATGGACATTCAATAACCCTGTTGACCCGGTGCAGTGGAATATCCCTGACTACTTTGATATCATCAAGTGTCCAATGGATCTTGGTACCATCAAAAAGCGGTTGGAGAACGAACACTACAACAGTGTGGAGGCTTTTGCTGGCGACGTACGTTTGGTCTTCGAAAACTGCATTGCTTACAACAGCAGCACGAACAAGTTTAACATCGCAGCGAAACAGCTCCTCGCCTCGTTCAACAAGTCGTTGGCAGCGCTTAAGAACCAGTTGGAGAAACAACTTTTCAAGCGGTGTGAGCAGCGCCGTGAGGAAATGTGCCAGTTGTGTGGTGGTGACTCGTTCAAGTTCGCACCGTGTATGCTATTCTGCAGTGGTCCATGTGCCGGTCGAATTCGGAGACATACGCATTACTACAGTGATCCTCGAGGAGAGCATCATTGGTGTTCGAGTTGCTACAAGCAGATGAAGGATGGGCCTATTGACATGTCCCTCTTACCTCAGTTGTCCAGTGCAGCAACAGAAGTGGCCCCTCCCCCGGGGGCGGGTCTGCCTTTCGATGGAGTGCTGAAGAAGTCTTCGTTGATAAAGCGGAAAAACAGCGAAGTTGCTGAAGAACCGTGGGTGGAGTGTGACTCATGCAAACTGTGGTACCACCAGATCTGCGCTCTGTTCAACGAACGCAACCATGCCATCTCTGGTGAGCAGGAACCTTTTGTGTGTCCGATTTGTGTGAAGAAGCAGCGTGCTGCTGGAGTGAAACCTTCGATGGATAATGGACTTAAGGCGAAGCGGCTTCCAATCACGCGAATGGCGAAGCTGATTGAAACCCGTGTTATGGAGGCCATTGAGAAGGCAGGCGAGGATGAAGCTGTCCGCATGGGTAGCATGGGCAACTCGGACAGCATCGGCTTCTCGAACGGTACTAAGGAGTCTGCTTCTGACACGCAGTTTGGAATCACTATTCGCGAGGTTCTCAGTATTGACAAACAGGTGCAGGTGAAGCCTAGAATGGGTAAATTACTCTCTGGGAAATATGACAAGCCTAAAAAGGGCGGTAGTGGCGCAACTGGAGGAGAGGCTGGCCAAACAAAGTCTTTGAAGCGTCCACGATCAACAGGTTCTGCAGCGGACAAAAAGGCTGCTGCAGCTGCGTCAGCCTCATCGTCGCTGTCACTTCAACTGACGTATCGATCGCGATGCATTTGCGTCTTTCAAGAACTTGACGGTGTGGATGTATTGATATTCACGCTTTACGTTCAGGAATATGGTCCGGACTCTCTTTCACCTAATGCTGGACGTGTATACGTGTCGTATCTGGATTCGGTCAATTATTTCCAACCCAAGAAGCTACGCACTCTGATGCACCAGCAAGTCATGTTAGGCTTTCTGGAGGACTGCAAGAACCGTGGCTTTCATACGTGCCACATTTGGTCTTGCCCGCCGCTCAAGGGCGATGATTATATTTTCTTCTGCAAGCCAGAGAATCAGAAGATTCCCAAGTCGGCGCGGTTACGTCAGTGGTACCAGAAACTTTTGGTACAAGCAAAGCATGACGGGCTCGTTGTCAATATCTCCAACTTGTACGCTGAGTATTATCTAAAGAAGAAAGCGGCGCACGAGCTTCCCTACTTCGAAGGAGATTATTGGCCGAGACTTGCTGAAGATCTCATCAAGCAGTTGGAGGAAAAAGACAGTGGAAATCGAGCAAAGACTGATGCTACGAATGCTGGTGATATTGCTCCTAACGGCTCTAGCGCTAGTGGTGCGAATACACCAGCTAATGCCCCCCAAACGCCTATTTCCCGGTCGCCTTCACCAGCTGAGTCCAACAATGAGAATGGTAGTGTGGCTGTTGATAGCAAAGCTTCAACATCGAAGAAAGGGGCGATGACCCTTAATGCGAGTTCCAAGAGCAAGAGCAAGCGTAGCAAGAAGGGCGGTTTCGCTACTGAGCCATCGGTAACACGGAGCAGTGCGTCGAAGGCGCGTTCAAAAAAGGGTGGCAAGTCGTCCCGTCCATCGAGTAGCTCGAAGAACGTGGTAAATAACGATCCACTCATGCAGAAGCTCAAGGGTATTCTCGAGCCTCAAAAAGAGGACTTCTTTGTGGTAGATTTGTATCCGAAGTGCCACAAGTGTGGGGTGCCGATTGTACACGAAGGCTACTGGGAGTTGAAGACAGTACCGCCACCTGCCTCTGTTAACAATCTGTTGGAGGCTGCCAAGAAGACTCGGTCATCGTCGTCAAGCTCCCGCAACTCGCCACCGCGTCACTACCACTATTTCTACTGCGGTTCCTGTTACGAAACCAACAAGACCCAGCTTCTGCATCGTGTGGAGGTCTCCGGTAATTGTGCGAAGCGCGCCAAGGAATTGAGTGAACGCATTTTGCCTTTAAACGAGAAGGCAGCCGCTGCCGAGCTTGCAGAACTAGATTTGCAAGAGATCAAGTTCGAGGCAGCCCTAAAGTTTGTTGATCCGATGCAAGAGGAGGAAGAAGAGGTCCAAGTCAAGCAGGAAGGAGACGTGGATTCGGGAAAGAAGGATGATGTGAAGACTGAAAATCCTGACAAGGTAAAAGAAAACGGTGCTTCAGAGGCAGTAGCAGGCTCTACTGATACAAAGGAGGCGAGTGACAAACCTGCTGGCGAAAGTGCTGCCGATGCGTCCGCGGATGCAGCTCCTGCTACAGAGAAACCATCAGCTTCTCCTTCGGCTAAGGAAACGCAAAGCGAAGAGGGGAAGAGTGATGATAAGGCTGAGGAGCAGTCGACAGAGGCCAAGGATACGAAGACTGAAACTGTTGTGGTGAAGAAGGTGAAGCGCTGTATTGGTGACGACCTGGACGATGTGATCATGCCGTGCGAGATCTTCGATACGCGCGAGGCATTCCTTCTGTATTGCCAGAACAATCATTGCCAGTTTGACCAGATTCGTCGGGCGAAACACTCGTCGATGATGGTTTTGTACCACTTGTTCAACCAGGGTACGACTGGTTTCACTTTCAGCTGCTCTAACTGCAAGACGACGCTGCTAAGTGGCAACCGCTGGAACTGCTCGATTTGTCCGGTGTTTAACCTGTGCGATTCGTGTCATACCAAGACGAAACATGAACACCAGCTTCACCTGTTCAAGGTGGTGTCCATCCCGAGGACAGACAACGAGGTGGCTAACGAAACCGTGAGCACAAAGGTCAAGGGAGTTGTGTCCAAGGCTGGTGGTGTGACTGGCCGTGCTATTAAGCGTGAAGCAGGGAGCGCCGACCTGAAACGCGCGAAACATGCAAAACATGTCAAGGCGGCTGCCCAGAAGGCAGGAGGTTCGCGGAAGCGAAAACTGCACCAAAGCTCTCCGGTCGCGACCACGGCAGCGTCTCCACCGGAGTCTGCCATGACACCTGATGCGGCACCAGCTACTGCTAGTGACGGTGTCCCAGCTTCAGCTGCCGCCACTCCGACCGCCGCAACAAGCGGCTCCAATGGCAGTACAAGCGATGGAGACGCAGCTAAGAAGCGCCGGATCCACAACATCGACCCGCAGCTCCTCCTCCAGCTGGAGCACGCGAGTAGTTGCACGGTGCCCAATTGCACCTTCTTCAACTGCAACCGCATGCAGGCGATGCTCAAGCATGGTGCTATTTGCGAACAGCGACTGGCTGGTCCCTGTGTACTATGCAAGCGCATCATCGGTCTTCTCTCAGCGCACGCAAGGCAGTGCACTAAAGACTACGCAGTTTGCAAGGTGCCGCGTTGTGCCGACATTCGCCGCCACTTCCTCGCGCAGGTTCAGGCTCGACAGCAGCAGCTCCAGCGTGCGCGCGAGCTTCAAGCCCAAGAAGCAGCCAGCGGTGCAGCTGCTACTACAGATGCTGCTAACGCCACCCAGGCTGCTCCTGCGACGGAGAAGACAGAGCCAACTCCGTAACCGTGATCTGTTGTGTAGGATACGGCAGCGAAAAATGGCGACATATAGCATTTGGAGATGAGGAGTATGGTAGTAGATAGAAATCTAGGATAGGTGTGGCGTGAAGCTATGGAAGTGTAGCTCGCGTCACTATTTTTTGCTAGTGAATTTTTCATGTTATGTTCATTTTGATCGATTGAGAAACACTTCGGGGCCTAAAGCAGTTGGAGGATTCAAGACCAAGCGGTTGTTGTCGCTGCTGCTTGACCAGAATGCTTCAGGGAGCACTGGCTCACTTCTATCGACTGGAATTGGGTCCATAAGTTTGCTGTACTCATACACGGCAGCCACAAATGCTGCACTCAAGCGAGCTGTAACCTCAGGGAAGCCTAGTGTCTCTAGTGCGATGCGAACAACAGCAACTGGATTGTCGTCACTTTTGACGTTCAGTGGCAAGCTTTGAGAAGTATCAGGGCTATCTGTAGGTCTTTGAAGCTCATCATTTGGCGACGAAGCTGTCTTGAACTCATCCAACTTCAGTCCGACGCAAAAGAGCTACAGTTTTGACGAAGTTTAGCCTAGTTGCAGCGTTTTATGAATATCACAAGCTTTACCTCCAGCATTCGCTTCATCAATCGCTGTACAAGCAAAGGTAGCTCCTTAAATGCGGCAACGACCCCCTCACGGTCCACTAGCCGCTCTCGTGGAGATCTGGGCGACATTTTCATCCCACAAGAAGAAAAGAGCAGCGCATGCCATGAAATTGGGGCTACAGACGCGATCTGAATCGCTAATTCTCGTAGCACTGACGAAAGGCTCTCACTACGGATGTCATGTCGAAGCCGACGAATTACAAACTGTACAGCCACAAGATCGTAAACGTAATGTAACTAAATATGACGGGAAACGTACACGATCGCGAATATTAGGCATCTTGCTTGCAACGCGCTCCTCGAAAGGCACGAACTGCAGCCCAGCTGCTCCAACTGATACGACACGTAGAACTCCTTCGTACCGCAACAGTAACTCGCAGCTTTAGCAGCACAGACAAGGACATGTTAGACAGGTTTGATAGCGAGTTGAGCCACGTGGAACTTGACGTGATCACCTGGTCCACGCTGCATAAAGCGGATGAGTCAGACGCAATAGACGCTTTCTACTACGTAGCACATGTACTGCTACCACTGCACTTCGCTCCATGTGCAAAATTACGTACGGGGTAACGACGTCACTCGCTGCGTCGGAAACTGACCGTGGTGCATGCGCTGAATGTCACGAGCTACTACGAACTCGACGGCGACGTGTAACGCGCAGTCCGTGAGCTTCTCACGAGCAAGTAGCAAATCTCCATCTTCGCACAGGGCCAGCGCATCTTTGATTTCGAATTGGGAGGGTGAGGAGGAGCTGCTCGAGCTCCGCGTGTTACCCATGTTGCTAAATGTGCAAGTTGCGCAGCGCAACCAGTCTTGGCAAGTCTAAAAAAACGAGCGCATACAGTTCAAACAACAGAGTGCCCTTCGAGTCCAACTGCCAGGGCAACGTGTACACCATTCAGACGGTACTGATTCACGTGGCTCACTCGGTCTGACACTGACAGGGATATCTCCCTACGCGTGTCAATGTGCTCTCATAACACCGGAGTTTGACGACGAAATAATGGCAAGTTCAGCGGCATCGAGAGCTACAATTTTGGGGCGAAGTTGGTCTACAAGTGGCGTTTTCGACTTTGCTGGGCCAATTGAGTTTCGATGGAAACTGCTACGGATGGACAGAGCGACTGGGTCGAGTGGTTCTACGGCTGTGGCAATGCTCTGCACTGCATGAGCTCACTCGCTTCAATATTGCGGCTACCGATTCTGGTCACAGTATTGACCGTTATTCCCTGCAAATCGGAGATATCAGCGCTCCTCGCTTCAAAGTCTCCGTAGAGACCTGCAATTTACTTCAGCTATCCTCTTGAAACACAGGCAAATTTCTGTGCCAAATGAACCTCTATACACGTTGCATTGGACACCAAACTTCAGCAGTCCTTCGAATTCCGGCGGCTACGCACCGCGTTCAATCGAATGGATCAATCAGCCACTCTGCAACATGTTGCCAGTCGACGTCCACCTGATTGGAGCCCCGCACATGCCCCTTGTTGTCCGTAAGTATGATTGGCTTGGGGCACCAAGCCCCGTGTCACCACATCACCGTTGCCTGCATGACCGATCCCGATCCAAAGTTGCGCCGACAAAAGGCGACGTTGTTTGGAGATCAGTCAGTGCTTTCGAGTCCCCCTTAGCCGTCAAGAAGCGACTTACATGACCAGGCTGCCCTGTCTTGACATGACACCATCCTCCTGCCACACTCTCGTGGTGTTGAAGCGCACTCTGTGACGGTTCACAGCGCGCAGCAATGCCCGATCGAATCGTGATTGGCGCGAGGCGTGCGTTCTGATGCCAAGGTGCTCGCGAGTGTGCCAACTTGACATAAGAGACCGCGAACACTTCTTCCGCTGGTGATGGCTGGCTGCGGGGTGGTCACCACGGCGATGTGCTCGACGCAACAAGTTGAATGGCGGGTACCCCTACTGCTTGGTGAGCCTACAGCTTCCGAGACCATTTCCAAATTCTCCTCGGCGGACACAGCACCACCAAAACGGCAACTTAACTGCCATGGCCCAACGCGAGTCGAACCTGTCGACACCTCGGCTTGCCAAGAACTTGCAGGTCGATGATGGCAATGACTATCTGGAGCAGAAGTCGCCCAATCCAATGGAGAAGTTTGAAGAAGGCGCTCTGCGTGAAGGTCCCCCCGCCGACACCAGGGGAAAGAACTACAACGGTTTCCTGTTCCAGTACGTTGGTGCTGGGTTGATCTACAGTGTGCTGTACAGTATCATCTACCCGTTCCTGAACAATTACCTCCGCATGTCTGGTATCGCAACGGCTTCGGCTTATGTGCTTATTGCTCTACCGTGGTCGCTCAAGACATTCTTCGGTATCATCACGGATTGCTACCCCATCTTCGGCTACCGTCGTCGTCCGTACATGGTCATCGGTTGGGCTATATGCACGGTTTGTTGCTTCGTGTTGGCTGTGATGCCTGAGGGAGATCCGTACTACCCCGACAACGCGTGGGCATCTCTGTCGGAGTCGGAGCTCACAGCGGATCAAATCGCCGAGATCAACTACGACGCCCCCAACAAGGGCACCAGCTTCATTCTCATCATGTTTATCGCCAACCTCGGTATGGTGTTGTCGTTCACGGCTTGCGGTGGTACACTAGTAGAGCTTTCACAACGTGAAGGAGAGAAGCGTCGTGGTGACTTGCAGACGATGATCTGGGTCGCTCGTGATGCCGGTGGTATCGTGGCTTTAGCGATTGTTGGATTCGGTCTTAACTCGGAAGAGTACGGTGGCACCTTTGCGGGATCGATCCGAATGGGTGGTCTCATGGGTATTTGCGCCGTCACTTCGTTCATTACTGGCCTTGTGGCTTGGTACTGCATTGAAGAGGAGCGTGTAGAACGCCGCTCGATGCGTGTCGAGGTCCGCAAGCTGTTCGACTTGATCCAGTACCGTGTCGTGTACCAAGTGCTGGCGTACCAGTTCTTCGGTAACATGTTCTCTTACGTTAGTGTGACTGCTGCTACACCGCTGCAAAGTGTCTGGCTCACGATTTCACCCGTGAACAGCAGTGTGGCTTCGATCATTTCGACCATCATTTCCATGGTGTCACTCCTGTCGGTTCGTCAGTGGGGGCTGAACTGGAATTGGCGCTGGATGATCGTGGTCAGTCAGCTTGCTGTCGTGTTTGTCGACTGCTTCCCGACCTTTTTGACCATTTGGGATGTTGTCCGTACTCAATGGTTTTGGTTGGGTGTGCCGCTTTTGGAACAAGTGCCGACCAACATCGGCTTCATCGTGTCCACGTACTGCATGGTCGAGATCATGGAAGAAGGCAACGAAGCTGCCTTTTACGGTCTCGTTGTTGCCGTTTCCAGTCTTGCATCGCCGTTCGCCACGGTTATCACCAAGAACATTGACGCCAACTTTGCCATTTCAACGGCTGATCTCCAGCGTGACGACACCACAGTCCGTGAACAGGTCACCTACGCGTATTTGTGCTCGTACGCGTGCAAGATCTTCTCAACAGTGTTTGTGCTGCTCATTCCGCGTCAGAAGGCCGAGACGCAGGAGATGCGCCGCACCGGTGGCAAGAGCAAGACTGTGGGTATCATTGTGGTCATCATCGTCGCCTTCACATACGTGTGGACCATCATGACCAACGTTATGTCGATTTACCCGTCGACCTCCTGCCTGAAGGTCGCCGGTGGTGACGGTTGCTAGACTTCTTAACCTACACACTCATCGTCTACGACAATTGTAGTCGATATGCGTAATATGAGTACACAATTTCATTGACCCCCCCCCTTTCGGATAATTTTGAGACCATGTGACTCGAGAACGAACAGCAATATCCATTTGACGGCACCGCATAAATTTACATTTGATTTACAAACGTATGTACTTGTAGGTGTTTGCAGCGTCTTAATGCAAATCATAATATCCATTGGATATCCTGACGAAATTCTTCATTTTGCAAGGGGAACTCAGCAACTGCAACGAGATATTTGATACAAATTGCATCGCGACAAACTGTGTGACACTCATCCAGTAAACGGCAACCAAAGTGAAATCTCTCTGATCCAAGATCCGAACAAGATTTTGAAAACGCCAAATCTTTTGCATTGCAATAATAGCTACGCGACTGTCCACTACGAACAGCGGCAACTACTTCTCTTGGGACAGCTCATGCAAAAAGATGCGTAAATCCTTTGTCAACAGCAAGCAACACAAGTCATTCTGGGTGGGAGCCCACCGCTAACTAACTCCGTTGGACACCTTTAGCATTGGATTCTCCCTTTCATACCGTATTATCCTCATCACAAGTGACAACATTCACTCTCGTCTCTCTTCCTCTCTTCTCATTGGTGCATACGTTCCACCGTGCCGTCATAGGTACACTCCACGTCTTTATCCCCTCTAGAAATCAGTTGCATATAGATTTGCCATCCCACAACGTCCGCCTCCTCGTGCCATTCACCCTTTTGCAGCCCCCTAAGCTCTTCCTGCTCATGGCGTATCGCCCCGAAGGCTCCCGCGGGCCCGTACGACGGCAGGCCGAGAGTAACTACCTGGATGTGAGTCGCGAGCAGGCGTTGAACCGTCTCCAGAGCTTCCATGCGGCCGCACAGGGCCCGTTCGAGCTGCTCCAGGCCAAATTCGGCTTCCAACGCAGCAGTGTGGCCAATCAGAAGGAGAATTTAGGCTGCTGGATCACGAATTACCAGATGCGCGTACGCTCTGAAGCTCCGCAAGGCGCAGCTGAGAGTGCGGACTTTGTTACGCGCTCGGCGCTCACCCGCGTGCACAAGAAATTCTTTAAAAACTACGTCATGTGGTGTAAATTTCTACGTACGCCACAACGCTGTTCAGACCCTGAGAAGGAGAATACAGTCAAGATGGAGAAGGAACTGGCACTGTTCTTGTTATTGTGGGGGGAAGCTGGTAATCTACGGTTTATGCCCGAGTGCATTTGCTTCTTGTACCACAATATGGCCGCCAAGATCGAGTTTTTAGACACTTTGCCAGATGTCGCCGAGGGATTTTACCTTAACGAGATCGTCCGGCCGGTGTACCATGTTATTGCCCAGATGAGACTTGCTACGGCTCCTAAAGGACAAAGGGCATTCGACCACCAAGATACAACCAATTACGACGATGTAAACGAGTTTTTTTGGATGGCTCAATGTCTCGAGTGTGATGAGATGAACGTGGCGAAGATGCTGGAAGTGCACGATCACAAGACGTTCAAGGAGAAACGTAGTGTGTTTAACCCCGTGCTGGCGTTCTTCCGGGTCTGGTACTTTTTAGTGGTTGTGTTCCACATTTTGGTTGTCATCTCGTACGTTGCGTACATGTCGGAAGGAGACGATGACGGAGGACTGGGATTCTTCTTCCGGATCTTCAATAGCGGACAGAACAAGATCCGAGCGCACGCGTTCTACTCGATCTTTATTACGATCAGCGGACTGCTGGCCATGAAGGTGGTCATGCAGATCTGGCTGTTCGGATTGAGGCTGTATAAGGATATGTGGATGGCAGTGGGAGTGTTCTGCCGCTTGTTCTGGCACACCTTCTTCTTCGCGTTGTTCACGGCCATTTTCTTCTCGCCCGATGAGTCTGCGCTGTTTGGATCAATGAGCAGCATGTTGCCAGGAGGAGGCACAGCTGGATCGTACTTGTCCATGGGACTGGTGTACATTGTGATTTACGGTATTCCCGTCTTGACGGCGGCGACGATGCGTGCGTTCTTCCCGAACGCAATTTGGGGGATTCGTGTGGTGAACGCACTTGATGGTACAAGTCGACAGTATGTGGGGCGCAACACTGCGCAGCCATGGGGGAATTACACCCAGTACACGATATCTTGGTACATTATCTTCTTCGGCAAGTTCCTGTTCGCGCTGCAGTTCATGATCCGTCCACTGATGGCACCGTCGGTCGAGATTTATGACATTGTGGTTGATGACAACGGAGTCCTCCAGTCGGGACACAACATCATGTTCATTCTAGCTCTGTGGGCTCCGATTTTCGTCGTGTACATGTACGACTCGCAGATTTGGTTTATTCTGTACCAGTCGATCGTCGGTCTGGTTATGGGCAAGCGCATGCACATTGGCCACTACGTTGGCCTGGCCCAACTGAAGATTGGAATGGCAGCCGCTCCCAAGTTGTTTGACGATAAAGTCGTATCCTTGAGGACAAAGAAGCCCAACCCGGAGGCAGTGACTCCTGTTCCTGGTGGTGGCGATGCTGGCGAGTTACGTCACCATGATGTTGTACGCCTTCGCTTTGCTATCATCTGGAACCAAGTGGTGGACAACTTCCGCTTGAACGATCTGCTAGATGATCGTGAGACTGTTATTCTGCACTACCGTATCCTGAACAAGGGAGAGCGTATTCAGGAACCAATCTTCTTACTGGCTGGCAAGTTGTCAAAGGCCATTGAGGTCGCAGCCAAGTCGCGTACGAACAAGTGGGATACTGCTACGCTGGTCAAGAATATCGCCACTGCCGATGCGCTGGAAGGCATGAAGAATGGCATGGAGCTTATCCGTGACATCTTCTACTTGCTTCTAGGACAGGAAGAAGAGAAGGGTGCGTTGAGTGTGCTAGAGTACATCTACTCGTCTCCGGACATCGTGAACCTGCTGGACTTGACCTACCTCCCCCAGCTTTCTCAGAACATGGTTGAACTCCTTGCCGTGATCTTAGACATGCCGGAGGACATCGCATCAATTGATGACTTGAGCTCTGCCCCGGAAGAGCTGCGTATGGAGCTGCACGTGCAAGTAGCTCAAGTGGTTGACCGTCTCCGGGCGATCTCTTTGACTCTGGAGCTGATGCTGCAGGACGACACTGTCTCGCGTAAACTACACAACTGCCGCTTCCTGCAGACCACAGCCGACCTGGAGTTCCAGACCAACCAGCTAATTTACTTGTACAAGGCTGATGCTATGTCAGAAATTGGCCTGATCGCTGTGCATCCCGACGGACGATCTGCTACGCCAGGACCGCGCTTTGCGCCGGAAGATTTCATTTCCAGCTGCACACGCTTGTTCTTTTTGCTTTGTCTGGACGTCGCAAGCTCTTTGCCTCGTTGTGAAGATGCTAAGCGTCGCATGGGATTCTTCTTGCACTCGCTGTCGATGGAGATGCCGCGCGTGGATTCGTTGGAGGCTATGCCGTCATTCTCCGTGATGACCCCTTACTATTCTGAAACTGTGCTATTCACACTGGACGAGCTGAACAACCCGGTTCACTCGAATCCGCTTTTTGCAGAGCTTGAGAAGAAACAGAAGGAAAAGGGTTGGACGGAGCTGACAATCATGAAGTATCTGATCACGTTCCACGCCGAAGAATGGAGCAACTTCTTGGAGAGAATGGGTGCTTCGTCTTTAGAGGAGGCGCTTGACGTCAACGCACAGGAGGTGCGTCTATGGGCATCTATGCGTGGCCAGACACTAGCGCGTACGGTGCATGGTATGATGCTATACGAAGATGCCATCCGCCTTCTTCGTTGGCTGGAGATTTTCTCTCTTCGTGACATGGATATCCAAGAGAAACTGGACGAGATGAACCGCATTTCGGCTCTGAAGTTTTCGTACATCACGGGTTGCCAGATTTACTCGAAGCAGGTTGCGAACGGCGACCCTCGTGCGGCGGATATCGACTACTTGATGAAGAAATTCCCCAGTTGGCGTGTCAGCTTCGTGGATTCTATCACTGAAAAGAATGGCGAGAAGGAGACCAACCGCTTTGACTGCGTGCTCGTTAAATCGGAAGGCGGTGAAATTGTCGAAGTGTACCGCTACGAACTGCCTGGCAATCCGATTCTTGGTGAGGGTAAGCCTGAGAACCAGAACGTGGCGCTTCCCTTCACACGCGGCGAATACCTCCAGACGATCGATATGAACCAGGAGCACTACCTAGAGGAGTGTCTGAAGATGCCGAACTTCTTGGCCACAGCTACAAGTACCGGTGAAGAAGTGACTGTTATTGGTATGAAGGAGCACGTGTTCACAGGCCGTGCTTCATCGCTTGCTCGATTTATGACACTTCAGGAGCTGGTGTTCGTGACGCTGACTCAGCGTGTGCTTGCTAAGCCGCTTCGCTCGCGTATGCACTACGGTCACCCTGATGTCTTCGAAAAGTCTTTTGTTGTCACGAGTGGTGGTGTTTCCAAGGCTAGTAAGGGTATCAACCTGTCTGAAGATGTCTTCAGTGGCTATAACGTCACCCTTCGCGGCGGATTGGTGACGCACGTGGAGTTCATGCAGTGCGGAAAAGGACGAGATGTGACGCTGAGTCAAATCAACGCTTTCGAAGCGAAGCTGTCGAACGGCTGTGCTGAAAGTTGTCTGAGTCGTGAGGGCCACCGCCTGACCAACTCGTTGGATTTCTCGCGGTTGAACTCGATGTTCTACGGCCACTTCGGCTTCTACATCTGCAATGCTCTCACAGTCTTCTGCGTCTACGTCTACGCGTACTGCAAGCTCTACGTTGCGACGCATTCAGAAGTTGAGGTCACAGCTATCATGACGACGGGCAGCCTCAACTCGCTTGCCAGTGTGATGACGACGCAGTATTTACTCCAGTTCGGTATGTTGACGACGCTCCCTCTGTTCGCGACGCTGTTCGTGGAATTTGGCTTCAAGCAGGCTTCACTGAAGGTGATTGAGCTGATCTCAACTCTTGGTATTGTGTTTTACGTTTTTCTGACTGGCACGAAAGCACATTTCTACGATGTGGCTCTGATTCGAGGTGGTTCCAAGTATCGTGGTACTGGTCGTGGTTTCTCCATTACCCGTGATCCGATGGTGAACTTCTTCAAGGAGTACGGTGTTTCCCACTTCCGTAAGGCCGTGGAGCTGATCGGTGTGATGATTCTGTTTGGCATTTATGGCTCGTTCGACATTGGCTCGAATGTGCTGGAAGAGTACTGTGACAATGCGGATTTCGACTGCGACAAGGATCCTGACCAGATCCCCGCGAATATCACTTCGCTTGCAGCCTTCAGTAACAAGTCGCAGAGTTACGGCATTGCCTCCTTTGCCGTGCTGTTCCTCGGTGCGTGCTGGCTCATGGCTCCTTTCGTTTTCAACACGGACGGTTTGGTTCTTCAGAAGTCCAAGGTGGACATTGCCAACTGGTTCGCTTGGATGATGCGCTCGCGCCACAAGGACGACGGCAATGATGAAGAAACGACCAAGGGCTCAAGCAGTGCTACTTTGCAGCCGAAGGACGGTTGGGACGACTGGTGGAAGTCGGATGTTGACTTGATGCTGCCGTTGGGCTTCATGGGCCGTCTTACCTACTGCATTCGTGAGTTGCGCCACCCCCTGGCAATGTACTACGTCTTCCTGACGGAGTTCAAGCTGGCGTGGTTCGCGTTACTGTTTGGAGCCATGGGTGCTACGTGGGCTCTGCTGTGGTTCGGCAACCGTGTTCACCACTGTGTATCTAAGCACCGTAAACTGAACTCGCTGACAATCCAAGGCATCCTGTACATGGTGTGTGTCATCGGAGGAATTATGCTGATCCCGCTGATTCTTGGTGCAATGGGCGGCTGGTCTGTGCTTAAGTGCTTCACGTTCTCCATCTCTATGATCCTGGGTTTCAATGCGATTGTCCAGTACGCCCTTGCGTTTAACGGCGTCTTCGGAATGGAAGTGGCTATGTGGAGCCCCATGATGGCTCTTGGTTTCCTCATGGATATGCTTGTCGGTTTGTTCCTGGTTATCCCGCTGTTCCTGCTGTCCCTCCTGCCTTTCATGCGCATTCTCCAGACGCGCGCCATGTACAACGGCGGTTTCTCGCGCGCATTGAGCTCTGGCTCCGAGGTGGCTGCTTCGCTGGTCATCCTGCTTGGTTTGGTTGGTGGCTTTATCCACGGCTTCATGTCTTCGTTCGTGTACACGCTTGGCTACATCAACGACCCGAACGACAACTTCTTGAACCGATCCTTTTACCACTTTGTGACCAAGAAATTGTCAAACGATGGCTCGGAGATGCTGAGCTACATGGAGAACGGGTATTTGAAGATGACCTGTGCGGCCATGAGCATCGTTGCCGTTCTTCTTTCGCTCCTGATCGGCCGTGTGCTCGGCCGCCGCATCAATATGGCTATTGGTGGTAGTCTGATCTTCATTTCGCTGGGACTCAACTTTATTCCCAGTACGTCTATCATTATTGTGTCAGTTGGCTTGGCATCCATGGGCGCGGCAATGTTAGCGATGAACTACCTACTGTGGAGTTACGAGATCTGCACCAAGGGCTGGCGTGGCAAGAGCATCACGATCTTTTTGATGGGATCTATGACTGGTTGGTTCGTACACTCTTTGCTGATGGCAAACACGAATGCTACGACGATCTCGGAGGACTGGGATAACAATCCCATTAATATGTGGCGCTTCCAGCCGCTGTTTGTTCAGCCTGCGCTGATTATCCTGTTCTTTGGCGTTTTGTGGTTCGTGCCTGAAAGCCCTGTGTGGCTCCTGGCGCACAAGCAGGATGAGCCGGCTCGTGCTGTTCTCATCAGACTGCGTCGGCGCCAGAACGTGACTCCAGAGATGGAAATGATCAAGGCTGAGCTAGAACAAAAGACCAGGCAGAACCACCTCATGTTCCGTCTGTCCATTGTGTTCGCGCTCCAAGCTGTCTTCGGTCTCATTATGTCTCAGTCGGTGTTGATCCGGCGCACGCTTCAGATGAAACAAGACGACAACGGCAACGCCAACAATTACTGGGAAGTCTACTTTGCCCTGTGCTCCGCGGTTGGTTTCGCGTTCGGCAGCTTCTTGGTGGACAATGTGCGCCGCAAAACGATCCTGAAGGAGTTCCTGCCGTTTGTGGCGTTGATGGCGTTCACTTGTGCTGTCATCGGAGCCGTGTCAAGCGCCGACGGTGGACTGGTGCAGGCTTTGTTGTGCTTGTTGTATATTTCAGCCGGGTTGAGCCTCATGAGTGTGACTTGGTTGTCTGCGTTGGAGATGTTCCCGGCGTCTCGTCGCCCACTCTACTGGACGCTTTCGCTGTGTGTCTACTACTTCGTCCAGCTTGTCGTGTACTTCTTGGACCCGTCGTTTGCGCTGGCGCACTTCATCCTGTGTGGGTGCTGCATTGCCCTCACGGCTGTGCTCTTCCTGTTCTGTGCCAGTACGAAGCTTGGTGCGATCCAGACCAAGGCCGAGAAGAAGTACCAGCGGTCCATGCGCGAGTCGCAGCCCGAAGTGGCAGAAGTAATCGCCCTGCACGAGCACGACGTGGACGACGTGCACAAGCAACAGACGCGCATCGCGCAGACGTCGGCTATGAACCGTTCCGCGGGTATCGCGGCCAATCCGGCGGCTTCTGCAGTAGCTCAAGCCAACTTTGGCATCTCAGGGGCCAGTAACCGTGGCCTTGGATACAGTGGCCCTCCGCCAAACAGCGCCGCTTCACACGCCCGGGACAACGCGACGCAGTTCGGCTTCAGCGGTGTCAAAGTGGACGAGTACGCCAGCAACAACTCGTCTCTTCACGAGTCGAGGGACCACTTTAGCTTCCGTCGTCTTGAGAGTGCCGAGGAACGGCCCAACCCACGAGCACTGCAGTACGGATTGAGCACAGGACTGAGCAGCTACGAGAGCTCACAGGGTTCTTCCACGGGCGGTCTGTCGACCACGAACGCCGAACGCAACAGACAGTTGGGTACGCAGTTGTCGTCCTCGTTCGATTTCGAGGCCGAGTTCGAAGCCGAACACATCGCGGATATGCGGCAGGGCCAGATCAGCTATCCGCGTGGCCAGCCTCGCTCCGTGTCATTCCTGCAGTCGCAGCGGTATCCTGACGCTGAGGTCCACGCCGAGACGCAGTCGGTTCGACTGTAGATACACTTGCAAGTTGGTGCATGTCGTTGCAATGTCGTTAAACACAAAATAGGTTTTCGTATTATTTATCTGTAGCCATCCTTTCTTTTGGATATGTTTTTGCAGGAGACACTTCATCTCGTGGATAGTGCACCGAGATGTGTGGGCTGCATTTCGCTGCACCTGCTGCCGTGGAGGAACTTCCTAGGAAATTCATTTCCTTCTCAATTATTCAAGCACTGGTCCGAGTCCAGCTTCTCGCCGCGCGACCAGCCTGTTGATCGCACTTTTCACCTTGGAATGAGCGATCAGAGATGTGGATAGGTCGCGGGACAGTCAAAAGGCACGCCCGGAAGTCCATACAAACTCTCGTTTGCTCGCGTCTTCGATGCTTTCCGTTCGCGTTGGGCAAACATGGATTTTTTCCTCCAGTTTCGCTGTCGTCATCGCTTCCACCGGCAGGAAATGGACAGCAGCACTTTTGAGCCAGGAAGAAGAAAAGTGCCTAAACAGCACAGCCATCTGATTCACCCATCCATTTGCCATCGCCAGATCGCCATCAAGTCACCATACAAACTTCAAGCCTAACTCGAGCCACAACGCCGCGACCAGCTGGTTTAGCGTCCATGCCGCTCGTCCAAACAGTAAAAGCCGCCCAGGTCTTCCCCACTTTTCGACCCCCAGCTGCTGCCAGTGTTCGCAGTGGGCTCTTTAGTCGTTACAATTGGGAGGATAAGACAGGCGCTCCGCCTCTTTTGCAATCGTTTCGTGTGGTAGTTTCGCACTTTGCCACTTGCAACTTTTCTCTTCATTTCGCGATAGCAACAGGATAAACAATGACACTTTGCCACTCGGTGCTTTTGGCGCTGATTCTCTTCTTCTCAGCTGTCGAAGCCCATTGGGAAGCTTTTGCGGCCAGTTCCACCTCGGAATGCTGCAGCACGTGTATCGGGAAGACGGCAGACGCCGCATACACGTACGACCCTGTGGTTTTCTCGCAATGTTCCAACGTCACCGGTGGCGTCTGTTGCTTCGACTGTGGCAGTTTAGGTGATCCGTTGTACGGAGATACCATCTCGTACGGAGACGACGGTGTGACTGCAGTGGTGAAGGCTGGCAATTACATTTCGTTCACGTGGACCGACGTGGTGAACGTCACGTACATTTCCATCAAGACTGGGCAGAAGAAGACAGTCACTCCCACTGTGACGGACACGAAGGCGACGATGAAGTCCGACACGTTCCTCATTTGTGCTAAAACGGCAGGCACTATCTACTTTCGAGGGTGGGGGACCGACACTTGTCGCGAAGCTTCTCAGGAACATTCCATCACGGTCGAAGCTGGTGACTCTAGTACGAATACGTGCAATGCTGATGATGTCGTAGTCACAGCGTCTTCAAGCACCGGAGGCTCGAGCTCCATTGCAAAGGATGATACAGTTGATAGTTGCAACCAGCAACGCGCCAGTGTGCAAGTGGTGGACGGCACCCAAACTTGTGTCTGTGTTTCGGATTGGACTAACCCGCCAGAGTGTGATCGGTGGCCTGTCTGGAAGTGGCTTGTCACGGTTGGAGGTGGAATTGCTGCCTTGTTTTCCATCATCATTTCTGTCCGAGCGTTCCTTGCTAGTCGCAAGAAGAAGATGGACGAGGAGTACCGTGATAACCTGGCCCCCATGGGCAACAAGAGCGACGTCGAGACGCTGGAAGTTACCCCTGATAATGGATATCACGGAACCATGGCCCCGTACAAATATGACCCGGAGGCGGACCGCACCCCTGGAGGCACACGGAAGCCTGACGACCGCGAGTTCACGCTATGAGAACCTGTCAAGAGTTTGATCCAGACAAAATAACGTTATAGCGCGATACAAAATCGAGCGAACTAGTTAGTTTCCCCACCCTCAACTTGTACATGTATGTGGCTCATTTAAACATCGATGTGTTGTCGACGTGGTGGATATGATACTGTTCTGCTGCCTACTGGTTGACAAAAAGCAGAGAGCCAGGCAGCATCGTCAACTGATGTACATGTTACATGTACCTCCGTTTTTTTTGAGACCTCGTCACGATTGACAAGAGCTGTTGGTCATTTGCAACAATTGACAATAGAGAGCTCGCTGTCGACTCCATTTGGAGGTTAGCACAGGTGAATTGGCAACTTATTGAAGCTGTATCTTTGAAATCAAGTCCAATAACGTCTTCCGAAAGATTCCTCGCACGCAACACCTTGGCGACGATAGTTTTGATATCAAGGTGTTGAGAAGATTCTTCTTCAAGATCGCAATTTGCTCTCCAAGTGTAAGCAAATCTCTTGAAGAAACGAAGTGATGAGCAAATTTATCCATGTCAAAGCAACTTTACCGTCTCCTTTTCATAGTTTTCCCGTGCATCAAAGGCAACATCTTCTAGAGAAAGATCGCTGTTCAATATGCTCTTCCACGTTAAACCACGACACCACTCAAGTTGATACCAGCCAAACAACGACAAAAAGCGACAGCCTAATACACATGTCAGCATCGTCGTCACGCCACCTCCGCCTCTTTTATCCGGTGGAGTTTCGCATTCGTGCATTCGTACACCGACAAGGGGCGAGGGTCTCCGTGCGGGGACCGCCATTCAGTTCAGTACCTAGACTTCCAAGCATGGTGAACGCAGTATTGACGCTCTACCTGGTCGTGTTGGCCTTGATACTCGAAGGCACTGCAGCCAATTGGCAAGCCTTCGCTGCCAGCTCCTCCTCTGAGTGTTGCAGCACTTGTATCGGTAAAACATCGGACGCTGCGTATTCCTACGACCCTGTGATCTTTAACCAGTGTTCGAACGTCACTGGTGGTGTCTGCTGCTTCGACTGCGGTAGTTTGGGCGATCCGACGTATGGAGATACTGTCTCGTACGCTTCCGACGGTGTGACGGCAGTGGTCAAGGCGGGGACGTACATTTCCTTCACATGGAGCGATGTAGCGAACGTCACGTACATTTCTCTCAAAACTGGACAGAAGAAGACGGTCACCCCAACGATTTCAGATGCCGCCGCTACTAAGAAGTCCAGCACGTTCATGATCTGTGCCAAATCTGCCGGTACCATTTACTTCCGAGGCTGGGGATCCGATACTTGTCGTGAGGCATCTCAGGAGCATTCGATCACTGTAGAAGCAAGTGATTCAAGTACTGGTACTTGTGACGCGAAGGATACGAGTATAGTTAGTGATGATACGACTTCAACTTCGAAAGCCAGTGGTTCCAGCTCCAGTTCCGTTCCAGCTGACGATACAGTAGCGAGTTGCAATGCTCAAAGAGCGAGTGTGTTAGTGGTTGAAGGTACGCGCACTTGTGTGTGTGTTTCGGACTGGAGTAATCCACCGGAGTGCGATCAATGGCCAGTGTGGAAATGGCTCGTGACTATCGGTGGTGGTGTGGCTGCTTTATTCTCCATTATTATCTCAGTGCGCGCGTTGCTCGCCAGTCTGAAGAAGAAGAAGGAGGAGGAAGAATACAGAAACAATGTGGGTCGGATCACGCCTAAAAGCGACGTCGCGACGCTCGAGGTGACGCCCGACAGCAAATATCACGGCAATAGCAACGCGATGATGGTCCCGACCCAATACGACCCGCAGACAGATCGTACATCTGGAGTTCCGCGGAAGCCCGTCGACAACGAGTTCACGCTGTGAGGAGGTCAGATGCCATTGATACAAGTACAATTTAAAGTGGAAGTGGCAAAACAGGAGAACTGCAATAAATGCCTGTGAATTATATCCCTCTTCCTGATCAATTCTACAAACTGAAGCTGTTTTTGCTGTATGACGTCGGACTGACGATGATCTGCGTGAATTGATACGATCGACAACTTATTAACAACAGAGAGATCTCGATGCTCGGGGGAAAATCTTGAACAGATTTTTCATGAGTCAGACACTCTTAGTGTACATGTACAAATGCACGTCGTCGTGTAGTATTTCTGCTAACGTTATTTTCTCACGTCAATTGCTCAATTATCCACGTGGAGATCACCAAAAAGTTCGTTGGAAACAAGAAGGAGCGAGAACTTTGCCAACGGGTGAAGCACATGTAGCCTACAGTACGGATCTCCAAGCAACGCACGTTTGAGTTTCATTCAATCGACTAAATCGCCAATTGTGGCAACAAGCGATACAAATCTCGGATCATTCGTCTACCAGTACTTGGTACAGTCCTTGGACTGCTATCTATTCCTTGCCAACACCAAAGATCGAGTACGAGTTACTCGTTTCCCACTGACCAACTGCGTTCCCCACCCTCAGGGAACGGCAAGCGATAGTCTGCCATCGCCTCCGGTGGAGACTTCACAGCAACCACCATCGTCCGTACGACAAGGGGACACCCGCCTCTCTTTATCCTGTCGTAGTGGTTTTGCATTCGTACACTCGTGCGCAAGTCCGTCGTGTATGTAATTGTGTCTGTGTGCCATTTCTCTACTTGCAACGCAGAAGGCAAGATGGCCCGGTCGGTGTTATTGGCGCTTTATCTCGTCGTGACTTTCGGTGTGGTGCAGGCCAACTTGGAGGCCAGTTCATCCTCCGAGTGCTGCAAAACTTGCATCGGTAAAACGTCGTCCGTCCCGTACAGCTATGATCCCGTTGTCTTCAATGAATGCACGAAAGTGACAGGAGGTGTATGCTGTTTCGACTGCGGGAGTTTAGGAGACCCGACGTATGGAGATTCCATTTCGTACGCAGACGACGGTGTCACTGCTGTAGTGAAAACGGGTTCCTACATTTCCTTCACGTGGAGTGGCGTGTCGAACGTCACGTATGTATCGCTCAAAACCGGCCAGAAGAAGACTGTTACCCCTACGAGTTCTGACACATCGGCGGAGAGCAAGTCGGATACGTTCCTGATCTGTGCGAAATCTGCCGGTACCATCTACTTCCGAGGCTGGGGCAGTGATAGCTGTCGTGAAGCTTCACCTGAGCACAAGGTGACCGTGGAGGCCGGAGATTCCGGCGATACTTGTGATGCCAGTGACGTCCAAGTGTCCACTACGCCTTCAAGTTCGGGTAGCACCGCAAAGTCTAAAGGTTCTAGTTCACTTCCGGCTGATGATACAGTGGACAGTTGCAACGAACAACGAGCGAGTGTCCAAGTTGTGGATGGTACGCAGACTTGTGTCTGTGTTTCGGACTGGACGAACCCTCCAGAATGCGATCGGTGGCCTGTGTGGAAGTGGCTCGTGACGATCGGAGGAGGTCTTGCTACACTGTTTTCCATTGCTCTGTCGGTACGTGCATTCGCGCAAAGCAAGAAGAAGAAACAGGAGGAAGAAGAGAACTACCAGATGAATCTTAATGCCAAGAAGCATGAAGACGAACCGTATAAAGAGAACTTGGCTCCAATGGGAACGAAAAGCGACGTCGGGCCAATGGACTTGACCCCTGAAAGCGGATACCACAACGCAGCCATGACTCCGTCCAAGGAGGTGCAGCGTACACCTGGAGGCACCCGAAAGCCAGACGAACGCTTGTTCTCGCTTTGAGTAGTGAATTCCTCCAGTCAAATCAATTTATAGTGCGGCCAGTGCGTGCCAGCGCAACAAGTAAACTCTCTCGAGCTTCTCTGTATGGTTATCTCTTTGAGTGAGTAGATAAAAAGAAACACAAGCTTACAATCAAGTGTGTATTTATGCATTGGCTGTACCATTCTCTAAGCTTCGACTTAGAAGAGGGCGAAAGCGCTGACAATTGCCAACAGTGCGGTTGTTCCAGTTACTGCCGTTTGCACCGCCGAGTTGGGGTTCGATCCGGACGCTGAAGCAGAGGTGGACGAGTCTCCTCGCAGTGAATTCGCAGTGGATCCGCCCGTGGACGAATCCCCAACGTCCAATGACGATGTCCCGGATGAAGAACCATCCAAAGACGACACTGACGTTGTAGAACTACCCGTCAACGATGACGAGGAGCCAACTCCATTGGTTGACGAGCTTGAAGTCGTGCCAGTTGCACTGTTCGACGACCCTGTTGCTGAAGTACCAGTGCCAGAGCCGTTTGCGGCCGACCCAGACGTAGTCCCACCAGTTGTTCCCGATGCTGTAGCACCACTCGTACCTGACGCATTCGCGCCATTTGCACCCGTTGCAGTAGCGCCATTTGCGCCTGATGCAGCGCCATTCGTACCTGACGTAGTAGCACCGGTTGAAGTTCCCGATGTTCCGGTGGTACCAGTGGCCCCCGTAGTAGTCCCCGTCGTCGAGGTACCAGTGCCCGTACTAGTTGATCCCGGCGTTGTGCTTGTGCTTGAACCGTTGGCAGTTCCTGACGTCGTTGTACCCGTGGAAGTCGCCCCGGATGTCGTGCTTGTGGTTGATCCAGTTGCAGTCGACGACGATGTTGTCGAAGTTGCAGCCGATCCGGTCGTCGACGATCCCGGACAAACCATCGTCTCTCCACTGCACATTTGTCCACTGGAGCAGCTACTGAGTGTGTACTGGCAGCTTGTCGAGCAGAGTTGAGCGGTATTTGACGTATCCGTCGTACACGAACAGCTCTGGCCACACTCAGACATGCTGAAGCCATCGCCCACTCGGTTGCAGAGAGCGTTGCAGTCTTCAGAGGTAGAAGCACCGCTGTTGACAGTGCAAACACGACGAGCGCAGTTGCCCTGCGTGGACTGGAGGAAACGCCCAGTTGAACTCTCCACTGGGACCGTCGCTAGCATCAGAAGATTCACGATGACAGGGATTGCACGAACCATTGTTGACTGAGAGAGAGGCCGACGAAGGTCTTGAGAGAAGAAGCTGGGTGTCAACTCCAGTAGGAATTGGAAAGTGAGAGAACAAAGGGCTCACAGCATGGAGGCAGAGCTGCCAGAGGGAAGGACGTCTCTGTTGAACGGCTGGATGCTGTTGCGGTAACTTGGTCGCATTTAAGCACATGTGATATCCTATGCCTCTTGATCAGATGCAGATGCTACCAATTGCCAAATGCGTCTTATGCGATGTGAGCTTTTGTCTTTGGTTTGCCCATGTGGCAATAGCACATTGTGGCTTATCAGATTCGAAGGAGATACGATCGAGGTATATTTGATATCGCTGAAGAAACCATGTAGTTATTGCCCCTCACGCGCTAACATAGATATCGATCAATATGATGACTGAGGTTGTTGAAAAACTTTTCCTTCTCGACATGTATGGCAAGAGGTAACAGTTTGATTTTATCAAAAGGCACTACGCAACTCGATGAGGAGTCTGTCTATCTAAACTGTGCATTCGGGAATACAGATTTGGGCCAAATGATTTTCAAAGAGATGGAATGATTGACGAGAGGCCAACAACGAGACACGTGTGCTGTCCGGTGCAAGCTAGCCACTGTGCATTACGTGTATCAGGAACAGCGTCAAGTTTCCATTCCTAGAAATGATACCCTGCGACATAACATATATAAACTAACAATTGAAAAAGTGTTTATAAGGATATCGATCGTAAAAGTCGATCATGTAGCAAACACTTTGATTGACATGCAACCGACGACATTACTGCTTGTAGCCGTGACGGGATGACTTTGTTGATGTTGAGTCTGCTACCAATGTTGTTGTTCGTTGCGTAAGGAAGAATCATTTGGACAGCGTACACGCACAATAAAAATATTCATACGAAGGTACACCCTGGTGTTTTTAAAAACTCCCCTTGTGTAGGACGCACAGCGTAAACCGTGGACATTTCACCGGCATTTTTAAAATGTACCCGGGTCTTTGCTTGCGCTCGAAACTTGCGGTTGTGGCCGTCAATGACGGCCCGTCATAAACGCTGACACCTGCGACAAACGATAAGATGATGATCGGGTGATCTTTTGTTCTCGGACCTCTGGCAGGGGCGTTTCAGCGCTGCGTGAGCTTCAAGCGGCATTTTTCTGATGATTTTTTTTATTATTCACGAGCACGTTCGGCTTCCAAAGGTGCTTAGCAGCTAGGAATATTTCGCAAGCATGTATGTATGTATTGACGTGTGCCAAAACCAATGCTGCCAGCACCTCATCTTGAGGTACAGTCGAAAAAACTAGCCAGTGCAGACAATAGGCCCTCCGTTCACACTGTGCTAAACAAAAAAACTCTGCTTAAAACGATACCCCGTGTATTGCGATTCAAAATTTCCATTGAAGGTTAAATTTTGTAAGTAATTTAAACTTGGAAATTGATGATGCAAAATAATTGACATGGCCTATTTTTTATAATGGTACATTTCTTTTTCGACAGGCAATGGCCACATCACTTCTCGATAAGGAGTGTTTGCTAAGGAGCAAATAGCACTCTCTGATTTACAAAAGAATAATACCAAACATTCATGTCTTCACGGTCCGTGAACCACGGGTCGAACTTGTACAAATCGTTGTTGATGATCAATGAAATTGGGGAGCGCAAAGGTTTACTGCATGTATCATGATCATCCCACGTGCGGTTCCACGTACTAAGTAAAATTCACATCAGTTCAAGGGCAAATGACGTGGCATTTTGTTTATCGTCCTCGGTGTATCACCATCTCATTCCGTGAGAGTATACGTTCAACTTTGGATACCATGCTATACCGCGATTTTTCAGGAGAACCCAGATCTCAAACCGCTTCACTAAAAGCTTACATCTATCATGACCGTATCCACGAGATTCTTTACAAGCAGCATTCACTTCATGCAGCTCTAAAATCCAATCCTACTCTACTCCAAATTTACGACATCGTCTGAAAGCCAGCGATGCAAAAATCAAGAAGAACTCACAGTTCTTTTCGATCACACGCTTCCACAAAACGATCATGTTCCTCCAGCAATGATGTTGTCTTTCAATTCTCTATCAACTTAAATCTTCAAATAAAACACAACACTTTGTGACCTAAATCCTTTTTCGTGTCAATTATCGTGCAACACTCTTTTTGTCGTTGCGTTCCAGCTCCTCCCCCATCCCAACCAGTGGTCTGTAGCGCTTGCTTCATTCTTTACCCAGTTCCAGGTGTAATCGTACTTATCTGAAGACAAAACTAAGAAAAACAAAAAAAACGTACTCCCCTCTGTACAGGCCTCACTCCCAGATTCGCCTTCATCGACACAGCTCGTTTTAAAAAACGCCGAATAATATAAAACTCAAACTGTAATGATGGCGCTATCCGAGAGACCGAGCCGAAAGGCCAAACGGACGGATGTGGACTATGCCGTTCTGTCGTCCGGCCAGCAGATTCCAGAGTATTCGGACGATGATGACGACCCGGACGATGAAAGTTATGGCTCCAATAACAAGAAGAAGCGACGCAAGCAAAGTACCGAGTGTTTTATATGCCACCGGCCACCCAGAACTTACAGAAACACCATGTTGCAATGCGACAACTGTTCCAGAGTGTAGGTCAACCAAACATTTCTTTTCCTTTGTCCTCTAGAACACAACACTACAAGTAAGTCTAAACCCAATTATTGTAATATTGTATTTTTTTTTATAATTGTCAATACAGGTACCATGCAGCTTGTGGCAAGCCCTTCCAGTCTGCCTCAATCCTGGGCAATACAAGCTGCTACGAGTGTCTCCAAGAAGCCAAAGTCAACTCGATGAGTGCTCTGCCTCGTAAAAAACTGGACTCCATTGCCGATTTTGTCCAAGTGCTAAAGAAGGCCAAGAAGATCGTCGTCATTGCTGGAGCAGGCATCAGTGTGTCCTGTGGCATCCCAGACTTCCGATCCAAGGACGGTATCTACGCCATGGCTCGTAAAATGGACGTGGTGCTGCCCGAACCGGAGTGTTTGTTCCAAATCGACTATTTCCGAGACGATCCGGCGCCATTTTTTGAAGTGGTGCGCAATGCATTCGCCAATTCGCCCAAGCCATCACCGACACACTGGTTTTTGAAGCTTTTACAGGACAAAAAGAAGCTCTTGCGCGTGTATACGCAGAATATCGATGGGTTGGAGCAAGCGGCAGGAGTGAGCAAGTGTATTCCTTGCCATGGGAGTTTTGCCTTTTCCAAGTGCATGCGATGCAAGAAACGAGTACCTACGAGCTCGTTGATGTCTGTTATTCAAGCTGGGGTTATCCCTACTTGTTCAGAACCGAATTGTCGCGGAGTGCTCAAACCGGAAATCACGTTTTTTGGTGAAATTCTGGACGATAAAGTGAGTACGATGATCACAAAGGACCGACTGCAGGCAGATCTGCTTCTCGTTATGGGCACGTCACTGAAAGTGGCTCCTGTGATGGAAATCCCGGGCTATTTACCGTCTCACATCCCTCAGGTGGTGATCAACAAGACGGCACTGAAGAAGAAAAAGTTAAAATCGAAGAAACTGTCGACGGGAGGAACGATGAGCCGCGTCAGTAGCAACAAGAGGGATGAAGATGGGGAAGAGGAGTTTGATTTATCTCTTTTGGGCGACTGTGACGATATTATCCGCTACATTTGCGCTGAGGCGAATTGGGATCTGGACCCGAATGCAATTAAAGCATCAAAAATGAAACCAGTCATGCACTACAGCCAGGTTCTTTCGCATGAGGATACAAATGGCAAGCACGTCTTCTGCTTTGGAGAATGCCAGTGCAAGAACAAATTGGCTGCTGGAATGAATGATGAAGATGAAGTTGATGAAGAAGAAGATTATCTGGAAGAGGTGGAGAACGATGAAGAATTTGCGGAGGACATCGTGTGGTGCGTTGCCAATTGTTGTGTTATTAGTTTTTCTCTCTCTAATATTTTGTCTATTTTCTTCAGTAATCGGTGCGAAAAGCGCATTGATACAGACGCTGAGCCTGGGTCGGGGTGCAAAACCATTCACTACCGCTGCAAGTACGTGCTGCTGAACATTGCTGTTACTAATTAGTGTAAACTGATGATTTTAATTTGCTTGTAGCGATTGCTTCGACTACGATTTGTGTGGGGATTGCTATCCCAAGAGGAGATACAAGCACAAGGGCGGCAGACATCGGTTCACGCAGTGCTTATAGTGTCAGTATCACCCGTGAAGAAACACAATTTCTACTCATAGCCGTAATGGTAGATAGTTCGAACGGCTTTCAAAGAGTTTATAAAGGGATTTTTATCATAAATTGACGTACTTATCACTGTAGATTCCTTTTCGCAGTACATTTCACTTCTTCTTACCAGTTTGACTGGTCAGATATTTGCTGCTCATATCACAAAGTCACTAGCGTGCAGTACATACAACGCAAAGGAGATGACTGACAGACAAAGTTGGCAATGAAACTGGAAAAAGGGCAGGAAAGGCTGCTGTTAGGATGTGGAAGACGACGACAATCACGTGAAGATGTCGTTGTGTTGCTGTTAAATTGGCAGTACGATGCTTTCTGGAAATGATCGGGTTGGGTAACTCTCGTTCAATTGCAGGGATTTCACTAACTTTTCTGGAATCACGTCAAACGTTTTTTTCAGATACACTATAATGCCTTCGTTGTTATGAGCGAAGTAGAGAACGAGTTCAACAAAGTAAAAAAAATAATAAAACAAGAGAGCTTGGGGGGATTTCTCAAAGATAAGTAAGTGCTGCTCGCCGTACGTGTAGCTTGGAGACAGGCGATTAACCATTCTACAGAAAACTTTAACGTAACGTGTAGGTTCATTGACCAAGTCTACTGGCTCCCGTGTGTACATAATGTCGATCATTGTTTCGATACGTCTACACATTACTCTGGTAAACACCGAAGTTATTAAAGTAACGCGTTTTAGAGGCACGTCTAGGCCGTGTGTGTGTCCTTCATTCGGCAAAATGCCTCACAAGACTCAGCGGCACGGACGTCCTTCCTATTCTTCGTATTCCTCCTCGTCAAGTTACTCATCCGAGCCAGCCATAGACACTCCGATAGTCCGGCATACAATATTGCGTCATGTTGCCGCGCTACCAGCTTTTAGCACGCTGTATGTTACCGTCCACTCGACCCAAAACGTCCATTTCAAGTCGCAACTAGCGTACTGCAAGATGTTCGTAGCTAACACTCCGATGGTGGAGAATACCATGCTGAACACGATGTTTAACTACTTCTCGAGCAGCCAGTTGCAGTCCTTCAAGACCAACAAAGCGCTAGTGCTCAATAACAATCCCATGTGGAACACTAAGTTCGAGATCCGCGTCAACGATCCAAATGTGAACATACTCTCCATTCTCGTGAAGAGCCAGCAAAACTTGCTTTACCGTCCAATTATCGGAGTTTGTGTGATAAATCTCAAGAACCTCATTGATACTGGTGGATTGGATCAATGGTTTCCCCTACGCAAAGGCCCTTTTCAGACTGGCCACATTCGACTGCAATTGCTGCTGAAAAAGATCGAGTGCCCGACACTTTCTCCCTTGGCTCGAGGACCAAGTTCCCTGCCAAATGATGCTCGAACATTTGAGAAGAATCGTCAAAGTGAAGACAAGCGATTTCTGTCGGACCAACCAGAAAGAAAATACCGAAGAGGTCGAAACGAAGACAAACCACGTGAACATTTTTCCTTAGACCAAACGGATCGTCCGTCATCTGCTCAGGAACCGGATTCTGAACGACGTGCATTTGATGATGACTTGTACGGCCAAAGTTCTCCAGTGTTCAGTCAGACCTCTAGAAATCAAGCTACAACTGTTGGAATCGCCCAACAGCCTAGTGAAATCGACCTACAAGGCGACCATTTTTCTTCACGCAGTATTGAAGAAGAGAATGATGCGAACTTCAAGAGATTTTGCGAGAAACCAACGCACCCACACCGAACGAAGAAACCAAAGAGCAAACGTGAATCGAAGTCAAGCTCGGATTCGGAATTGTCCTCCTCCTCTCTGTCGTCTGAGTCGTATCAGCGCCATCGTCGATACAGGAAAAAACACAAGAGATCGCGTCCTGCTCGCCGACGTCGAACACACAAACATCGTTCGAAGAAAAAGTTTTTGCCTCGTGAATTGCCAACATCACCTCGGATCACAGTCTTAGCCCCTCCACCGAATGGAAACAGAGTGGATGAGCTTGTGAAAGTCGCATCCAAGGTCGCGTCAGTTGCTCTACTTGGTGCAGACTACACGAAAGCGTTCTCGAACAAGTCGACAGCAGTGGAGGCTGCTGTCAATGTTACGCTTGAAGGTGAATCCATTGTTTCCAACTGTGATTTCTTTGGTGAAGAGTAGGCAACAACAAAAATACAACAAAGAAACCGTATAATATACATCCTGGTTACTTCAACGTGATGTACTCTTCGACTAGCATTCTCGAAATTGACGAGCAGGAGGCGAGGAAGTGGTTTCAACTTGTGACGAGCACGGAAACCCAGTGACCTCAGCTACATCTGCATATATCGACATTAATGATGCTAATTCTTTGCGAGATGCAGTGAAGGCGGATTTCGGAGACAGTTAACTCGATAGGATTGCCTCATCCGATCTCACAGTCTTCGAGAACGGAGCGTTGGCAGAAGCGTTGAAAGAAGACGGGTCGATTGAGTCGTTCGGCGGTTCAATATGCCAATACAGGGTCGAATGAAAACGGATGGGCAACCTTCACACAAGAAGGCCAGATCATGGACTGTCAGTGAGAACGTGATGCTGGAATTGGCGAACCTCGAAAAGAAGAGATGGTAGGCAAAGAATGGTAAGAATTTCCGACACTTTATTTTTTTTTACAAACAAGTCTGTATTGCTAAACTCCTTTCACATTAAAAGCAAAAGGAGCGCATCAACTCCGCATTTGTCTGCTCCTTGGTAGTTTGTCCGAGGTATTGGGGGGTTGCAGATGGTTCGTCCGGTTCGTCGAATCCTACTCCATCAGGCCCGTAGTTGTTCTGTACAGGTTGTAGGGCTGAGCTTGGAACAAAAGAAGTAGCGGGTGTCGTGTACTGAACGTAACTATCGCGACCTTCCTGGGGTTCACTGACTTGAACGACGTCAATGCGCTCTGGCTTCCATTGCTGCGCCACATAAGGAGACATGGAATCAATGGTACGCGAGTTAGCGTAACTAGGCTGGTGCATACCTGACGATTGAGTTGAAGCACGGGAGTCTCCACTCTCCACTAGCTTAGAGCGAGCCTTCTCCTTCTTCTTGAACTTCCTGGCTAGACGTTCTTCTTCTGATGAAGACAGTGAAGATGAGGACAACGAAGAAGACGAATAACTACTTTCGTAGTTGCGTCGACCTTTGTGTTTGCGTCTGGACCGGCGCTTCCTTTCCTTCTCCCGTTTCCTGGCTCGTTCGGCTCTACGACGGCGTCTTCGACGTCGTTCGTCTTCCGAATCCTCTGAAGACGATGACACAGCGGAATGACTGCGTGGGTACGTCAACGTGGTAGGAATTTCAGGGGGTTGTTGGTTCTGCGCGCTGGTTTCGCTTCGAGACGACACGGAACCTTGAATTGATCTTTTCTTGTAGCTGTCTCCCTCGGATCCCTTTGTTTTTGATGAGCCCTTGCGATATCGTGAAGAATACGAGCTATCATCAGAAGACTCGTCACTGTCGACTCTCCTCTTGGAATATTTTTTACGGTGACGGCGCTTTTTGTCCTTGCGTCGACGGCGTTCACGCTCTGAGTCCGTCGAATCAGAAGACTCCGAAGTGGGCAAAGCGTTGTTTACAACCTGCTTCAACTCTTCAACCGAGAGGCGAATCGTCCCAAATCCCGACAATTCACTTGGATAGCTGTTGCCAGAGTCTGCACAATCAATGGTATAACCACTTGGAATTCCAAAGTCCACTTCCTCTCGCTTGTCTTCCTCCTTCTCTTGTTTCAATATCACCTTCTCCTCTTTCTTAACGCCGCGGTATTTAAAACTCGCCGGTAGGTCTGAATCCGAATCTTCTTCTTTCTTAAAATGACCAGCCAACTCCTTCTCCTGGTTATCTTCTTGTTGAACCGGGTCGATTCTTCTCGCATTTTGCTCTCTCCACTTCTCCTCTCGTTCAATTTGTTGCTCCAGTCCGACGTGTTTCACTGCATCTTCCTCCATTCTCTTCCATTTCTCCTGCTGTTGAAGCTCCAATTCGCGCCGTTGTGCTTCCTCGAGTTCTCGATGTTCTTGCATTAGTCTTTGAATCGTTTCCTCACTAGGTTGGGAATATTTCCGTTCGGGAATTTGTATAGCAGCATTTTCTTGCATACAAATCTGTAGACGAATTTCCCCGCTAGGTTTGTCATTTCGATACAAAGGAAACCATTCGTCCAAGGTTTCTCCAAGTTGAAGTTGCCGTAAGTGCACGACGCACGCCCCAATAGCCGGACTGTATATCAGAACATGATTCTTCACTCGGATCGTCAGAATTTCGGTGTTCGGGTTCTTGACGTTCATTTGAAACTTCTCGTTCCATTCAGGACAGTCACGTGTTGCACTCATTTGCACTTTTGTATGGAACGTTTGGTGGCTGTTGCCGTTCCTTTTGTCCGCTCCAACAAGGGATTTCCCCTGTCCGAAGCCTCCGATCATAGGTGTATCACCTAAATACAATTTACAGTACGAGCCTTGAGCTACAGCCGGCAGGTTTCGAGCCGAATGGACTCGCAGGTACAACGTGAAGTTGCCGTACAGCGGACGCAGCGACATCATACTGGCGCGTCGTTCAGGAGCTGATGACTGGTCGGACGAAGAGCGGGACATTCCACCGCTGGGTTTAAACCCTAAAGACGTCGTGAACGCCCGAAATCGGGACATTGGAGCGCTATCCTGTGAGTCGCGTGCCATGTCCTGCGACGATTGAGGAGTGAAGGACGGTCCTTAGGACCAGCCTGGTGTTGGTGAAGGTGTCTGAACCCATAGTATACTGAGATCAAGTGAAACGGGATAGGTTCATGTTTTTAGGTTCAATTCGTGGTGGTAGAGGGAATGCCATAGTACTACGATGCTGATGCAGCGATATGCATTATGGTATGCGCAAAGGGGCCTTTACGAAGAGCTTTACTCGGTTATTTATCAGTGCGTGCTTATTCACTTCATGGTAGTATATCACAGCAGCCACATTGAAGCCATCGCGTGGTTTGCATTGTACTGAAAGGAAGTGCAGGCGCCTGCTGGCAATGACGAACTTCGCCACTTAAAAACATCTTGTTGGAAGTTGGCAATTTCAATGACATCATTGTACTAGATAAGCACATAACTTTCCCACAATACTACCTAGAAATACTGAGCCGATGTGTCGTAGCTCTGTCCAGTTAAAGCAGACAAGTCTTGACCTGTTAACCCCGACAGATCGAGCTGACTGACGTCTGGAACTGCAAAAGGGATTCCCAGACCACCAGCACCACCTCCAGCGTCCCCACCTCCAGTTAGTTGCTGGATACTTGTTGCCACAGAAGCCACATCCGATAGAATGGAGGCAACATCAGCAGCAGTACTGATCTTCTCCGCCATCGTTCGCTTCTGTTGCTGCTGTGGTGGTAATGTCTCGATGAATCCTGGACGTGAATCTTGAGGCTGAGCTGGTCTCGCATAAGGTTCACTGGACTTGTTCGTTGAGTTGCTGAAGTGGTCGGGTCCGTATGACTTGGAGTGAGGCGGCACGGATGCTCGAGGAATATAACTTGCTTTGCCTTCACGCTGAGAGTGAGCTCGTTCCTTGTTCTTCTTGTGTTTTCTGGATTTCCTCTTGTATTTTTCTTCAGCTGACGATGTTGAGCTTGAAGAGGAGGAGGAGGAGGAGGAGGAGGAGGAATAGGAAGAAGAAGACTCGTATCCATCCGAATTCCGTCGAGCTTTTCGTTTCGCCTTGCGTCGTCGACGACGCTCTTTCCTCTTTGCTTTCTTTTCCCTGCGACGACGGCGACGTCGACGACGCTCCTCCTCCGATGATGACGATTCTTCTGAACTCGACAAGTCCTCGTGTGAAGCAGGAGACACTTTTCGGTGAGGAGTTTCCTTTCGAAGCTCACTCTCCGGAGCTCGTGGGAATAATGGAGGGTTATTGGATTGATTGTCCTTCAGGCTTCGAGACTGCTTTTTAGACTGTTGTCCACGCCGTTCCTTCTTCATCCGGCTGCGTTGTTCATCGGAAGAGTCTGACGAAGGTAAAGCGTCATGTACCACCTCTCCCAGCGCCGCATCCAACAGCACGTGAGCTTCAGCCACTTCCTCATGGCAACTTCCGTCTTGGTTGCTACTGGTAAAGCTCTGTTTCAATCCTGAAGCATTCGAAGATCGTCTGGACGTTGACGCTGCCACCATATCATCAGCAAAGTAGTAGCCCGAACCATTACCAGGTTCTTTAGTCACAACTTCTGGCGTTTCCTCCACCTTCATCCCATCCAGTTTTCCTGTAACGTTCTCAGTCTGCCAGTCTTGCTCATGTTCCATTTGTTTCTGTAGATAAGCTTGCACTCGAGCCTGTTCTTCTCGTTGGATCTGCTCTCGAAGAGCTTGCAGCTTCGCCACCTCTTCAATTCTGGCACGCTCTCGCTCTTCAGCCTGTTGGTGCAGTCTTCTCATTTCCACTTGCATCCTCTCTTGTTCTTCAAACTGTTGACGTCTTAAAGATTCGTCACTGACTTGAGTTTGACGACGTTCACGTTCTTGTTGACAGTGTTGTTGGATCAATCTCTGCATTGGTGACTCAGTCACAGCAACAGGCGGTGGGGTAGTCGTTTGATCTTTCTCTTTGAGTAACAATTGAAGTCGGATATGCCCCGCAGGTTTCCCACCTTTGTGCAACGGGAACCATTGTTCAGCAGGTTCTCCCACTGTAACATTACGAAGAGGAATAGCACATGCTCCAACTGCAGGGCAGAAGAGCATCAATTGGTTTTTCACTCGAATTGTTAAGATCTCAGTCTCAGGGTTGAGAACATGAAGTTCCAGCTTCTCGTTCCATTCCGGACATGACTTTTGGTCCGTGTACAGTACTTTTGTACGGAAGACTCGATGAGTTGGACCTTGCACTTGTACTTGACCCTGGGACTGTTGCGTATTGTCCAATGCCAATAGATTACTGAACGAAGCTCCAGCTTGAGTAGATCCATTCACAACTTCAGTGTTACCAATGTACAATTTACAGTAGGAGCCACGTCCAACGGCCGACAAGTTGCGAGCCGAATGTATGCGGAGGAACAAGGTGAAGCCACTGTGGGGCAACGTCGGGTTGCCCCATCCCGCCAATCCAATGCTGGAATTGAAACGCTCCATTAGACCAGACCAGTCGAAGGTAAAATGCGGAATGATAGCGCTGCCAACAAAGCAGGGAAGAGAAAACTGTACCCATCAAGCGTTGCCATAAAAGGCTGGAACGGTTCAGAGGATGGGGCAACAGGAAACATATAGAGCTTCACTGGCAACTGTTGCCTTCCGTCCATTTTCATACTGATCATGTACTGAAGCCTATACAATACATGCACAACCTGAACCAAAAGGAAACTATACTACACTCTTTCTTGGTTGTGAACTTAGGTATTTTTTTATCTTTAACTTACAACTTTTGTTTTCCTACGAGCTAAAGAATCCTCCAAATGGCCCGAGGCCGAGAGCTCCCAGACCGATCGAAGCCACAGTGCCTAACCCGTTAGTACCTGTACCTGCACTGTTGCCGTTGAGTTGCTGCATGTTCGCTGCGATGGTGGAGATATTCGCGGCAGTCCCCATCATTTCGTGGAAATTGGTGCCGCTCGACTGTTGAACTGGCGGATAGGCCCCAGGGAAACTGGCATAAGTAGACTGAAACTGTGTTTGCATGAGGTTCTGCGTGACTTGTTGCTGCTGACGAAGATGCTGGTTGATCATGAGCATCGTGTTCTGCTGTGCCTGGTTCTGGGCCTCCACTAGCATTGCAATTTGAGACGGAAGCGGCGACTCGTTCACTGCTGCTGCTCTCTTTTTCAGCTCAATGTCCAGTAGTGCCTGGAAGTCAGCGGAGTAAGGAGAATTTGGCACAGGGGTCGGAACAGCTCGTTGCTTTGGAGTCAGTACCAGCTTCAAGCGGATATGTCCAGCGGGGTGAAGTTGGAACCACTGGTCTAATGGTTGTCCCGGATGAAGGTGTGCCAAGTAGACGTTGCAGGTCCCCACAAGAGCGTCTTTCACGTCTTTCACTCGAATTGTAAGCACTTCCGAGCTTGGGTCGTTCGCATCAAGTTCCAGCGTCTCATTCCACTGGACAGGCGAGTTGTCTTTGTTGATGCGGCTGAAATTTGTGAACTTCGGTTTCGACGTTGATTGAGCGGGGCCGTCTGAAGACGCGTTACTCCACAGATAGGTCGTGCAAAAGGCTGCAATAGCTTGTGTCGATAGGTTTTGTGCTGACTGGACGTGGATGGCTAACGTGTAGGTATCTTGGCTGTAGGACGTCATGTTGGCTTGTTGGATGCTCTTCCAATTCCGAAATGATCGTGAGGTGGGCACTTTGACGAAAAAGTAGCCAAAGAATGCTGCCCATCCAGACAATGTTCACATGAATCTTGGTTGAGATGAACACAGGAGATGACCGCACAAGCTGAACGTTGTCGAGTGTTCTTGTACGATGTGTGTTCTGGTCGGAGAGTGGGCTGCAGCCAGCACTGCAGGAACGTTTAATTTGTCCAGTCTGTCAGCGAGACAAGTCCAGTAAATACAACACAAATGTCACTTCGAACAGCAAAATGTACAACAAATATTATCGCTATCCCATGCAACGTACAGGGATTCTTGGCTATGGACATCAAGTCCATTTCATGACTGCAATGCACAACAAATACGCTAGAAGACGACGGCGGAACCATGCTTGTTCGGTGTGGAAGTTTCGTCCAACTTTCCGTTCAACTTTACCTTCGAGTTCTTCAGCTCATTATGGTTGTGCGTCTCGTTCTCCTTCGACAGCACACGGTTGTGCTTCTCCGACGTGGACGAAGTTGACGTGGATGATGCCCTCGACGACCCGGAAAGCAACGCTTCTGGTTCCTCCTCCGAGTCCATCGAATCATCTGAATCCGAGTCCATCTGCAGGTCCGGGACATACTTCTTCAACTGAGACTTGAGCTTGCGTAGTCTCGCCGTCTCCTTTCGTAATTGCCGTAACTTCCTATCCAGTCGTTGCTCGTATTCCGACATTGGAGATACCGGCAGTTGCTCGGTCGGCGATGGAATTGGACGTTCATTCTCCTTGTTGTTATCCCTGAAGGCAGCAGGTGTTCCCAGTGGCGGTAACATTTTCGGCGAGGAGACTCCTGGTGGTGGCGGCCAAGTGGCATTTTCTCCTCTCTTTTGTCTTTCTTTGATAGCCATTTCATCCAGCTCTTTACCAGGTAGTGGATTGTCATCAGTAGGGCGATTCACCTCAACTGGAGGCCCACTGGACGTCCTCTCAAGTCTTCTCTGACGTCGTTCCGCTTCTTGTCTCAATTGCTTGTCCACCAGCCTCTTGATAGCTTCATCAGCTTCATGGTGAGCAGCTCTGGCTGCCATCACATCTTGGTTCGGTTGTTTCCGTCTGGGTAACGACGCGATCATTGCCTTATCATCTGGCGTGATCAAAAGCAAGACCCGGATCCGACCGGCCGGTTTCTTTCCTTTTTGCAAGGGAAACCATTGTTCCAGTCTCTCTCCTGGCAATAAATTCGCCAGAGAGACAGCACAGGCCCCAATAACAGGACAGAAGAAAAGATGCTGGCTCTTCACCCGGATACTCAGAATCTGCGTCGCCAGATCGAGACCTGGGCGAATCGGCACTTCGAACGCTTCGTCCCAGATGGTCTCAGGCGGCGCCAACGCGTTAGGCTGTTGGTGTTGGGTCCTAGTACGTCGCACTTCGAGGTGCAGATCGTCTACGTCTTCATTAGACGTAGTGGAGTCGTTTGAGTCCTTCTTGTGCAGTGATTTATGGCTGCCATCGGTCATGGCGGTAGCGCCCACATAGAGTTTACAGTAGGCGCCTTGAGATGACGAATGTTGGAGCTCTTCGGCGCTGTGCACACGCACTACGAGCTTATAGCGCTGAGACTTGTCCTCTGCTGGTGCCATGATATTGCCGTGATGTTCGTGAGGGTGACAGAGCACTTATACGCTTGTGCGCGGAGGGGAAAGACAGCGAATGAGGGCGGAAGAGCGCATCGCAGCTCGCTCGTGTCGCGGAAACGGACAGCAACGGTGTGGGTGGTACACTGTACCGGTTTATCAGAAACGGGTAGGTTCACTTTTTAAGCTAAAATTTTTAGCGAAGCCTAGCAACTTTTTGCTGTCCAAATTTGGATAAGCTTGGAAGCCGACAAACGGGAAGCACGTAGAGCAATAGAGTAGAGTAGTCTCGTTGGTCGTATTGATGTTGTAGCTGCATGGTTGCATGAGGATAAAGACAATGTCGTTTCAACGTATCCCATCGGAGAGATTTAGGTAAATTTTACTAGCGAAATTTTACAGGTAGTAGTAGCCAAGTCGAGATGGCTACGCTGCCGTCGTCAACGGTCTATAGAGGTGACATGCAACACAACAACTAACGTTCAGTCGTTATCGGTGCCAGCATTGATGTGATTCAGTTCCTGCAGCAATTGACGTAGCTCGGCCTCGCGGTCGCTTGAATGAGGTCTCGAATTCTCTTCTTCATCACTATCACCTTCGAGTCCTCTGGATATTCGCGACGCCTCGCGCAGAGTTGACCTTGTACGCGTCGCGGCCATCATAGCACGGATGGGCGAGTCCGCTCCTCCGCTCTAGCGTCAACACAAAGTCAGTGGTGCATTCTCGCCGTAGCCATTCGGCCACTTCAACGTGAACTCAACCTACCGTGAAATTTTTCGGTGCAACCGCAGAGCTGTCAACAGCGATATGATTTGGCTTCTTACCGTCGGCAATAGCGTTAAGCGAGCTGCGGATCTGCTCCATGCGCTGGTCGAAATCTAGAAATTAAGTCGGTAGTCAGCAAAAAAAGTCGGAAGTCAAGTTGAAGTGGCTAAAACTGCCAACAAAAATCGAAGAGCCCACCTTTAAAAATACTGTCGGTATCCGATTCGCTCGTCTTGCCGCTTTGATCGTGAAGAGAGCTCTCATCACTGAGAGAGCTTCCCCGCTGCGTCTTCGTACGTGCGCTGATATCGGTAACGGAGCTCACGATCGAGTTTTTTCGCCACCGAGACTGTAACTGCGGCGACACGAACGAGGACGTTGAGTCGGTTGAAAAATTCGTGTTCAACTGACAAATTTCTCGGGTGATAGGCGAGTGCTCCATGGTTGAAGCCTCATCCGTGTTGTCACTGGTAACAGAGATGCAGTCGCTGCCATTATCTTCTGGTGCATCGGACGTTTTGACCAACGTGTCACCCTCTGATGAATGGTTGGATAGGGATTTTTGTGCTCGTTTGAGTCGAGAAGGAGATTCTGGAATTGGAGTATGAGTTCTTCGCTCTTGGATAGGGACGGACCAACCATCGGAAGATGACTGAGATCGCTCAAAACCCTTGGCAAGTCGAGTAAAATGTTTGCGTAAGTTCGCTAGCTGCTTGAACGCTTCGTTCGCTTGTTCTTCGGCTTCTTGTTCCAAATCTTGGCGGTAAACTGGAGTTCCGGTGCTTGGGTCAGACTTGAAAAGGGACCGGTGTACGTCCACCATGTCTTCCACGCGAATAAACACTTCGCGCATTTGTTTGCGAAATGCGTACAGATCGTCACGGAGATCACTCATATCTGAATGAGTTATCCCCTTAGAGATCACTGATCTGCTTGTACTTGAAGTTGTTCTTGTCGTCGATATTGATGAACACGGCGATGAAGGGCGCCTTCGTCTATCGGACGACACTGAAGACGGAATGGGGTACCGGTCTCGGATTTTGCTAGCAAAGGAATCAGAGTCAGAGAATGGGGACGTGGGTGGAACCGAGTTGGTTGGGCTGTGGTGTTCATCTTGGTTATCGCAGAGCGACGGTGTTCTGCTTTCAGGAACTTCACGTGTAGATTCCTTGTCATTTTTTGCATCTACAGTTGCTCGAACAGGTACAGGTGACTCGGGTTCACGAATGGAGTCAACCTTACCTGAAATCCTCGATTCCGCGTAGCTAACCGGTCGGCCGTACCCTAGTGAACTAGTATGTTCTGCAACTCCATGGTTGGATGAAGGTTCAAAGTTTCTTGTAGTGCCCCGTTCTATTGATTCTTGATGGTCGGAGAAACGATTCACTTGTCGTCGATCTTCTGCTCGCCTTCGAGTCAATTCATTGCGTTCATAGCGATCGAACCCATTTTCGCTTTGATTATTCTCTCGATCACTTGTGTGAGAGTCTGTCGATCTACCACCACGACGTAGACCATTGCTACTGTCGATCGAAGTGAATGCTGTACCCATCGTGCTTCCCCCGATCGTACTGCGTCCACTTGACAAGCTGCTAACGTCGATTTCACGAGAAGATCTCCAGTCAAACGAACGCTGTGGTTCATCCCGTCGATGTTGGTACTCGTTTCCTCGCAAGTTGCTGAAACGGTCTTGCTCTTCATGTGTTTGCCGATAGTTGAAATCACCTTCTTGCCTCGACGTCCTTCGATCACGGTCATTATCTATTGTTGTAGACGATGAACTATCCCCCCAACCACTCATGTCTAATTGTCGAGGCATCGGGCGTCGAGAAGCGCGGCCGTCATTACCTAGGGACATCGTTTTGCCGAAGTAGAAACAAGAAAACTGACCAAACACACGTTACCATTTTCCAAAGGAAGGGTCGCTAAGCCAAAAACGATCGCATGTTAGTTTCCAGATTATTCAGACCTTGGTTTCTGCCTTTTACATTAGAACGAGTCGCTGTTGCTTGCAGCACTGCGTAGTTGCAAATTTAAAGAATAATCAGATAAGTATTCCCAGAAAGCAAAGTTTGTGTTACGTACCTGGACTCTGCGAAAGATCCGCCCGAAAGTTCGAGTTCTTGATCAGATTCACTTGCATCCCCTAAAAGCTGAAGTCGTTGGCGTTCTTCTTCCTCTTTTGCTTTTCGTTCATTTTCAGCGTCCTGTTCCATTTGTTGTTGCTTCTCCGCAGCTTTTCGAGCTAGAACGCGCTGTCGGTACACATCGATAACATCCTCATCTTCCTTCTTTTTCGCCTGTTCAGCAGCTTCTTGTCGTTCCTGCTCCTCTTCCTCTTGAGTCTTAGCTGGTGGATCCGCGGTAGGTGTGGCATCCGTTACCGCATCATCGGCTTCCGGAGAATTATCAACACTAGCAGCGCTTGTCACTGACATTTCCATCAGCTCTTCGTGATCGGATGGATCATCGTTGCTCTTCATGGTGATTTCATCCACGATTGTTTCAGTTTTTTCTTCATCGACAGTAGAAACATCATCTTCATCAACAGTAGCTGGTGCCTCGTCCACTGATGCATTAGACTCGATTCTCTCTTGTGCTTTTTCCGTCTCCTTTCTCTGCTTTTCCTCTTCCAGCCCCATCTGCTCTTCACGCTGACGGTCTTTTTCCTTTTGTTTCAACTTCTCTGCTTCGAGGGTTGCCATTTTATCGTGTTCTAAATGGATCCGTTCCTGGTCTTCTTGGATACGGGCTTGCTCTTGTTGTTCCATTTGCTGCCTCTGACGTTCTTCCTCAGCTCGTTCCTCTCGTTGTTTTGCAGCCAACTCGTCCTCAAGCTGTTGCTGCCTGCGCTTCGCCTCAATCTCATCATTGAACTTTCGTTCTTCAGCTAATCTTCTTTCTCTGTGAGCTTCTTCTTCTTGCAGGCGCTGCTGCTCATCCGCTAAGCGCTGCTCAGCGAGCCTTTGCTGCAATTCCATGGCTTCCTGTACTGCTGCACGTTGTCGAGCTAATTCCTCTTGCAGCTTCGCTTCTTCTTCGTTCTGTTTCTTCTTTCTCTGCTCTTCAAGTCGCACTTCCTCTTCAACCCGTTCCTGACGCATGCGTGCAAGCTTCTCCTCAAATTGTCTATTCTGTTCAGCCATCTCTCGCTCTTGCTCCTCCATTCGAGCTTGCTTCTTCTTTTCATACTCGCGCTGCTCAATGAGGTCCCGTTCGATGCGAGCCTGATCTTCCTTAAGCCGTTTAGCTTCTTCCTGCTCGCCATCACTGGCCTGAACGGTTGGCAACGGTCTGAGTACTGGTTGAGTTTGCGGGTCCACTACAGCAGGCGCACTTTGAAGCGTCTCGGTCCGTTCTCGGCGACTATCACCACGCTGTACGGTACGTTCATCTTGAAAATTTGCCATCATTTCCATCATCTTCATCATGAAAGTGCGTTCGCTTCCTCTTGGTTGGTAGTCAGAAGATACTTGATAGTCGTTTTCGGCAGGATCAGTGCGTCCTGCTCCTCGCGTCGCTCTAATGTTCACGAAGTCCTTCGGAGCCCCATGCTTCGCATTGATTGTTGCTTGAGCTTGAGTCAGAAGCGAATTCAAACCTGAAACGTCATGCCGTAATGACTCCACGTGAACCTTCTCGTCCTCGTATTGGCTTTGATACTTTTCCGCTAGTGCCTCGGACTCAGCCAAGCGACTCTGCAACTCTCGAGCCTTTGCCAATAGTTCGTTCTCTTTCCAGTTTGACCGTTCGCGTTCCTCATCCAGAACTTGCATAAACTTCTTCCGCTCGGCAACAACTGCGTTGGCCTCCTCAAACTTCATGTCTAGTATCTGCTGTTGAAGGGATTTTACCTCTGCAGTGGCGAATTTCAGCTGTTCCTTGAATTCTGTGCTCTTCTGCTTGTAGCGGGATATTTCGTCAGCAGCCATACTTCTATCGGCTAAAAGGCGGGCATTGGCAGCGGTAGTATCAAGGAGGTTACTCTTCTGTTCATCAAGTTGCTCTTCCAATTCAGTTACGCGTTCTTCAAACTTATGCCGATCCTTTTCGAGCTGAACTGCAGAATTTTGAGCCGTTCGAAGATCGTCCCTTGATTTCTGTTGACAATTAGAATCATACTTTACAAGAGTGTTACATGAAAATACGAACATGAATGTATCTTACCGATAAAGCAGCTTCCACTGCAGCAATTTCTTGCTGTAAAGCACCGACTTGCATCGTTAACGATTTCAGCGTTCCTGTCTCTGTAACAAGTGATCGTTCACGCTCGATGAGATCATCTTGCTTGGTTTGGATATCTTGGAGCGCTTGCTGGCGCTCAAGATTCCACGCCCGCTCCTTTTCCCTCATCGCTTGAGCTACAATGCTCTCTAGATTCGCTTCTTGAGTCCGCACGCTTTCTTCCCAGAGTTGAAAGCGTTGAGTCTCAGTAGCAAAGTGACGAAAGTCGCTCTCCACTTTCACTTGAAGTTCTGCCTCCTTCACTCGCAGCCTCTCCATATCTTTAAACAGCGACTGCCTCGTTTCAAACAGTGATGTTTCCAGCTCAGTTCTACGACCGACGAGTGCAAGCTCTAAATCACGTTCGCGCTCCTGAAGACGTTCTTGCTTATTGCGATACTCTTGTAGGAGAGATGATCGGAGATTATCCACTTCTCTATCGAAACGTTTCCGCTCTTCTGCCCGCACAAAAGCGACCTCCGTCGACTTGTACCGCTCGAGTTCCTGCTGAAGACGTTTTTCACAAATTCCGTCGTATTCCCGTTGATACTGGACCATTCGTTCTTCGAGTGACTTCTGTGGCTCGAGTTTTTGGGCAGCACATTCCGCCAGGTACGTATTTTCTACTCGTCGCAACTGATTCTCTGCATAAACCACAAAGATGTCAATTGATTGAAGTATTACAGCTACAAGCACGACGTACCTAACACGATGCGGTGGTCAAAGCAATCCATAACTGTTTGCGTTTCAGAGTCCATGGTAGCAAGCTGAAACCTGCGTGCAAGCTCTCGAATGAGAATTAGAAGCAGTGATTGCCCCGTATTTGCTCGCTCCAGTTCCTAATAACACCAGCGTATAATAAGTGAGAAGCGGTTATGACTGTGCCCGAACAGAGCAAGTCTTACCAGTTTGTTTTGAATGCTTGAGTTCACATGAAGAATCTACACGCAAAATATACTGTCAGCCTCAAATATTTGTATAGTGGTCATGCAACTTTACCTCTAAGATTGTCGTGCTGTCCACTTGATTCCGTGAGCCTCCGATTTCCGGCACGAAGACTGCAAGTGTGTTCTCCAATCCTTTGCATGCCAGATATTCAGCCACTAGACCTTGCACCAATTTCTCATCAGGAGTAGAAATAGCTGCATCTCGATTCGCTCGATCAGCATTGTTCTCTTCATCCGGATCATCATCAAGCCGACGTTGCTGTTGAAGCTTCTCTATGAACCTCCTTCGAAGTTGTGCCTGGCCACCTAACGTCAGTATCAAGCACGAATTGTACTGACACTAGAAAAACGCACCCTGATGAGCTCCACTGTGCCGTTATCTCGAATCGACTGGAACATGCCCTCTTTCAACTCCTCCAGAGACATTAACGGCCTCCCGTCCTCGTCACGCGACAAGGATGAGGCGTTCATGGTCTCAACCGAAGATCCAGGTAATGAAAGGTCACTCACTATCTGTACAGTCAAAGAGGAAGAGCACCATCCAGATCCAGCAAAGTCTACACAAAACATCATATAAAAGAGCAGGTTTTCATTTTCGGTTCTACTCCGTACAGCAACCAGAGTCCACATTTCCTCACTGTATTAAATCCACAAGGATTCGTCGTCTTCATCCTCACTGGAACTGTCTTCCTGGTTGTCCAGTGCTTCCTGTCTCAACTTGGCTCTCTCCTCCAGCTCCTTCTGGGTCTCTTCGTACTTCTTCTGCTCCTTCTCTTCATCTCTCTCCGCTTTCTTCTGCATGAGTTTGTTCACGACCAGTGCCGATCGGATCTTGTCCAGAATCTCCTTCGGGATGTCGTTCTTGATCAACTGCACCATCACCAGCGACCTGTTCTGCAGCACAGCCTCCAACAGAGCTTTACCTCCCTCCTCTCCAATTCCATTATTGGCCAGGCCCAAGTACTTCAACGAGATGTTATACGGCAGCACTTGAGCCACAGCTTTAGCTCCATCATCTCCCAGTTTGTTACTGGAGAGTCCCAGGTGCTCCAGGCTCTCATGACCATAGAGAGCGTCCATGATGGCTCTAGCTCCGTCCCCCGTAATCTCGTTCCCTCTCAGATCTAAATGCTGCAGAGTGTTGTTCGCTCTCAACATGTTCCCCATGGAATTGGCCCCCACGTCGCCAATGTCATGGCCAGGCAGCAACAGCCGCAGTACCGTGCGATTCAGTTGGAACACGCGGCCCACCAGGTCTCCGCCCGAGGGCTTGAGCTTGCGCTTCTTTGCGGCCATGTCTTTAAGGTCGAGTTCTCGGATTTGGTCCTTATTGGCGCGGATCTTCTCCAGGATCTCCTTTAAAGTGGCGGCGGGGCGCTGCGTCACCAGGTTGTCGTCGTGGTGACGCACTGTCATGGCGGACAGCACGGAGGTGAGCACATCGACGTCAGACTTGTCGGTTGCCATTGCTTGAGCTCTCTGCTTTGACTGGTAAATTGCGGAATGACACGGATGAGGATGTCAAAGAGTGATGGATGAAATCGGTTATAGAGGGGTATAAAATATAGCAGAAGGACGATGTCACAGTTTAGATGATAGAAGTGTGGAGAGAGGTAAAGGTACAATGTGGACGGGTAGATTTGATTTAAAGAGATATGACATACTGGAGGTTATGGATCCAAATGCGACTATGATGTCTATCCCTCACAAAAAATTTCTGGTGCATGTAGGTTAGGATTTTTTTGTTAGTTTGCAATGAAAAGTTTTCAATGCAACGTACAGCTTTTCATAAGGATATTATCACATCGGAACGAAGAGATCCCGGTGTTGACTCTTGTCAATTTCGGGTTGCCACGTGCATCAAACGATTGAAGCAGGTCGTTCGTTGCATGGAGTGATGCTTGCAGTGCAGTGACCGTTTCTCACGGATCATATGGGTCAAGTCTGCGCGTGCTCGGTTATATATATTGCCGACATGGCGCGTGCCTTCCACCTGCAGCAAGCGCTCAAGCTCTACTCTATGCAGAGCAAAACGCTTCATGGTGAGAAGTACTCAAACTTTTTAATCGACCTTTGCAGCGCGGTGTATTAAACTTGTACGTATCTGAACTTGACTAACACGTGCCTTGGATCCTGTAACGATAAAGAACTACCGATGGGGCAAGCGTTGTTGGCCCTTGAGCTCCTTCTGGAGAAACTTTAGCGTGAATGACCCCGCCGATCGATCCAAGTCGGGAGCTCCATTCTGCAATTTGCTTTCCCGTGACCACCCAGCAACACCAGCAAACACTCCACCACTTCAATATGAAGATCATCATCGGTTTCCTCCTTCTTACTGCTACTGCCGTCAATGCTACCAAATGTGACGTGAACGAGCTCTCTGCTATCTCCAACACTTCTGACGCGAAAGAATGCAAGCAAGTGAGCAACTTTGTCGTTCCTGTCGACACCACAGAAAACACGATCCTTGCTGACCTGGAGGCATTCTGCTCGAATCAAGCCTGCAAGCGCATCTTGGAGGCACTGCAAGAGGTCAACACGTGCTCGATTGATGGCTTAGATCTTCACCAAACGGTGGTGAACCCCATCGATGCTGTGTGCAGTACTACCCGATCTCTAAGAGCCACTCATGGCTCGCATGTGCACAGCTCCGGCATGGACATGGGTTCAATGGAGGACTCGCACGACGTGGCATCGGCTGAGGACTCCCACGACACGCACTCAGCAACTTCGGGAGCTGAAGACTCGCATGACACGACGTCTTCGACCCACGAATCGACTACCGCTGGTGACGACGATGATGATCACGACTCACACGATACGAGCAGCAAGAGCTCCACCGCTGGTACTGCTGGCTCGGCGGCAACGAGTAACTCTACTGAAAGCACGCAGGCCCCTAATGCATCGTCGGCATCGTCGATTACCGTGGCAGCTGGATCCGTTTTCCTCGCTGCGGCTGCTGCCGCTTTCTTGTGAGGACAAGACGACCATCTGCACTCGCTACAGTACCAGACATGTAACGACGGTCGTTTGACCGTCCATGCATAATACACTCAACACCTGTGCGTTCTGAGACCATTTCCAGTCATTTGTTTGATCATCTGTAGCATTTCCACGAAACTACACGATGAACCACTTCACCTGCTTGGTATAGTCGAAAATCGCGTCGATGTTGTCTGGCCGAAGTGTCCGGCGATTCGTTTCGACACACTTGCTCAGATTGTATGGAAGCTTTCCACCATTTGTGCTTGAACCGAACGCTTTTTTTCCGGCCACTGCCTCTGCAGTTGCAACCGCAAGCTGAGGATGTGATGTGTGAGGGAGAGTTAGTACAAGCCACATGGTCAGTTCCAGACGCTTCACTCTCTTTCGACTGTCATCAAGCGCTGGGGGCATTACCTTTCGACCTCCTCATTCCTCAATTCACCTCGAGTTCTACACTCCGGTCCAGCAATCTGCCCAAGATCCCCACCAAGATGCCTTCGTTCTCCTCGTTTACCCTCCTCGCTCTCGCTGTTGCTGGCGCTGTCAACGCTGAAGACTGCCCGCTGGAGTCGCTTGCTAGCCTTGCTAGTAGCACCAACCTTCAAGGTTGCACGACCGATAGCGGCATCAGCGTCGCTACCATTTCTGCATTGACGATGGACCAGATCATGGCGGCGTGCACCAGTTCTTCCTGCATGGGGCTCATGAACGACCTGAAATCGGCGAACCTCGGCGATTGCACCATTCCTGGCAGCAACGTCTCCGTTCAGAGCGACGTGCTGGACCAAGTTGCGACCATGTGCAGTGGAAGTGGATCGGCAGGAGCTATGGCTACGGTGGGTTCGTCGTCCTCGAACAGTGACATGACCGTCGGTGACTCATCGGGAGATGCCAGTGGAAGTAAGGTTTCGGGTACCGGTAGCAGCTCCAACTCGAGCTCGACCAGTGCTGCTGGGTCTGTGACGGTGGGTGTCGCCTCGGCCTTCTTTGTGGCCGCGGTCACGATGCTGCTGTAGATTTTGAGCTGTGTTCATTAGTCTTGATTTTGCGAATCTCAACAAAGAGAATACGTTTTGGTTTCATTTCAAGAATGGTTCTTCTTGTTGCAGTATTTTTTTTTCCAATTGTATCCATAGGGCAGTGCTGCGAATTCTATTCATGTGCTGAATGTCCACGTGCTTCATCCCAATTGGTTTCCTAAGATCTACACACAGATTTTACATGGCATTTGAAGACTTTCGACTTGACTTTCATTTCTGCTAGGGTGGCTGCACCAGCCGTATGATTGGCAAGTGCAGGTGTTTCGATAGAATTCAGGCAAACAGACAAGTCAACCTCTGCCTTTGCCACCGCAGCTCACAATTCAATTTGCAGATCGACACCGAAATGACTTCGTTCTCCTCGTTTCTCTTTCTGGTCCTGACAGCCATTTCGACCATCACAGCGGAGCAATGCTCCACTACCGAGCTCTTGACGATCGCAGGCAGCACGCACCTGGATGGATGCACCTCGGACGTCGGCTTCTCAGGATTCTCGTCCATCTCAGCTCTTTCCGACAAGCAGATCAAGGCCGTTTGTGATAATTCCGATTGCTTGAAGCTCATGGACGACATGAGGGCAATGGCCCTCGGTGACTGCGTCATTCCAGGCACCAACATCTCTCTTGAATCCGATATTTTGGACCCGTTCAAGTACGCGTGCAGCAGCAGTGGGTCCGTTGATCTATCGTCCAGTAGTGTCGGTGATGGGTCAGTTGGCAGCGACGCAAGTGGATCAAGCTCCGCAATTTGTACCTCGGTACTGGCCACCGGTTTATTTTCTTTTGCTGTATTAGCTCTAGCGTTTTAAGATGAGATTTGGACAAATGTAGGAGTAGTTCCTTGGTTATTGTCAATACACCGCTCGGGTGCCGGGTGTGAATAATGTGCTTACTATCTTTCTTGCAATCCGATCGCAAACTTTGTTTACAGTTTCATTTAGCACAACAACGCAAACAAGCAGCTAACGCTGACACCGGCATTCAAGCTGAAAAGTAGTCAAAGCTTACTTGCATTTAGCGACGCTGACCTTGTGCTCGATTCAGCCTCGCGTCAGCTAGCACCGAGCGCATTCCTGCGTTGAGAGTGCACTATGTAGAATCCAACGTCATTCCTTTATACCTACTTGACTCGCTCGCAGATTAAAATTCAGGATTCTGGAGAGAAAGCACCGCATCAGCGATGAAAACGAGCATGTGGTGCACAGTGAAATGGACGTGCGTGTCCTGCCGTAAAGAAGGAGTGGTTCATCAGAGGGAGCAGCTTTGATCTCTGCATCAGTTGTATCGGCAGTTGTTTCGATCATCTCCAGCTCTTCGGCAGCGTCCTCCGACGCATAGTCAGTAAAGTCGAACTCGCAGATAGCGTAGCACACTCGACATGTCACTCCCGTAAGCGCATTCACTGTACACCTCGCTTGAATCTAGGAAAGTGATATCGTAGCATGTATCATCGCTGAGGTAAATTGAAAACGTCGACCAGTACGAATCCGCGGTGCATTTCACGAACTCATAGTCGCCGGAATCGGGGAACGTGACGCACTCGCAGAAGTCATCTGCAGCAATTGGATGCGTGATTTTAGTGACTTCAATCTCGGCTTGAGGCATTTTGCCATTGGCTTCCTTCCAAAGGGGGGGGGGGGGGGGGGGGTCCGTCGTCCAGCGGGGTCTCGTTGTCCTATCCATCATGTCCAGCGTGTCCGGAAGCTCGTAATCCGGAAGTTCAAGGTTGTATATTTTTTTTCTTGCCTCCGTACTTGCCAGAGTCTGTCTTGACTGTTGTGGTGGTTTTGATGAGTGGTGTCCGATGGCTAGTCTTCAACGATGTCGTAGTGCGGACAGGGATATATATGGATGGCATGGCGTTTTTAATCCCTGTGGTGAGTGTTGTGGGGTGACAGTGAGCGGAAGAAGTCAAAATGGAAAATGAACAGGCGTAGATGTAGGCGGGCCCTGACCAAATACTGGATAGAGAAATCGGGTGTTTTGAGGATCGATCATTCTTTTTGCCTAACAAAGGATGGATTCTCAATTCTATTGCCAAGCCTTAGCACTGCTAGTTTTAATACAAGGGTAGTAGATCCCACACAAATTTGATGTACACTCAAGAAAGAATTGAGTTGATTTACAGTTATCGGACTTCTCGTTTTGCTAATTGAAACTTAAGATGAAATCGCCAATTCGGCCATTATGCACGAGGAATTCAAATTCGTGGGTCAGGAGGAGGTAAACCTTCAGCAGTAGGTAGTTCGATAGAGTTCCCGAAGGATTTCGGCGACTATGGCCTCATCAACACCATTGGATGCACACTCAAGTACTCAAGCCGGATACTGAAGCGCAAACAATCCCTCAAGAACCAACGACAGCAAACGGTGAACGCTGAAATGGACGTGAGTCTTCTTGGTGCCACCAGTTTCTTCTTGGCGTAGATTGGAAGTGCTGGTAGTCTCCGTCTCGCTTTCAGTTGTATCATATGCATAGTCCGACGAATCTGTCCCCTCCGTAAAGTCGACTTCGCAGAGGACATACTCCGTCACATATTCGGGGTAAGCGTTGCTAGGACAGTTCTGGTACACCAGAGTGTCGTCGAAAGAGACGTCGTAGCAGCTTCCATCGGTGAGCTTCAACTGGAACGTTCCCCAGTATGCGTCACCCGAGCATTCAGAGACCATCAAGATAGTATCGGGGTATGAAACGCAGTCGCAGGTGTCAATCGTAGCGATCGGGTACGAGATCTCGTCGAGTCCGTCGTTAACAGCGACAAGTTCACGGAGCTTTCGATCATCATCGTCGGTAAGAGGAAGGATCGGACGTCGGGTAGGCATGTGGACACGGTTGTAGTTGTTGACTTCATTGTAGAACGTTCGGTACGTCGGGTATCTTGTTTGACTATTCGCCCAGTACTGGGTCGAAGTCCCAGTCGCAATCACGCCGGTGTAGCCATTGATGCGCTGCGGAGTGCGGTTGGCAATCATTAAGGCCGAAGGCATGGTGGTCTTGAAGAGTGGAGGTGGTAGTGCTGAGGACGCGTCCAAAAGGAAAATGAGAATAAGTTTCATGTGTGAACCAAAGTCTTTGCATGAGCAACAAGGTAGGTGGAATAAAGTCAAATTGGATGCACAGGATACCTGTAGCTGGCTGGGAGTCAAGAGAAAGTATCACCGCAATAGGTTCTCACACTGTGTCGTATCGGCTATCGACTAAGTCTCGTAGGTGGACAACAGTGCTGTTATATAGGTACATCTGACCACCTGAAACAGACAGCGATGGGTACACGGTTTACCCAAATCAGCAGCGACTTGTTTCATCCAAGGTGCCTAAAGTGGAGGTTAGCTGTGGTAGTGTTACCACTGGGTGCTCCTCGAGAATCCTGTGCTCATACTGAAATTCGGCTAATAATGAAGACTTTGACCCGGTCATCCTCTATCGAGAAAGTATTCGCCTTGACACCACCTTCGGGGCACATGAGGAAGATCGATTTACTGGAAGCCTGTACCAAAGGAAATGCCACCGATGTCAATCAAGCGCTTCAAAGTGGTTCAAATGTGGATATCCGCGATTCTGATAATTGGACGCCGCTCCACATAGCAGCGAAGCTGGGCCACGACGATATTGTGCGGGTCCTTGTGAGACATAACGCTGACATCAATGCTAAAACCGCTGGTGGCTCTACGCCGCTGAAGACGGCAGCAGCAGAAGGACATGCCGCCGTTGTGCGAGTACTGCTGCAGGCCGGCGCAGATATCAATCTGGCCGGGAATGACAGCTATGCGCCGTTAACCGTTGCCGCTGAATACGGACACAGCGAGGTGATAGCGCTTCTGGTTGAGTTCAAGGCGAACCTCGACGTTCGACTATGCTGTGGTAGTACTGCACTAGCTATTGCCTGCGACCTCGGAATGCTGGATATCGCTACGATTCTTGCACAAGGCGGAGCATCAGTGGACTTAGGTCCTGAAGGGTGGAATCCGCTGTTAATTGCAGCGATGTCTGGTCGAGAAGATATTATCCAACTCCTCTTGGATCACAAAGCTAACGTCAATATCAAAGGATTTCGCGAAATGACCGCCCTAAGAATTGCGGCCGACGTGGGATCCCTCGAAGTAGTGCGGGCGTTAGTTTACGGCGGCGCCTTAATGGACGAACCCAGTGACGAAGGAGTAACTCCGCTCTTAGCTGCAGCCAAGAAGGGCTACAACGATATTGTGCAATTTCTTGTGTACCAAGGAGCGGATCTCAACTGCCAAAACGATACCGGGTCCACGGCATTGTTGATGGCAACAATGTATAATCACCAGGAATCACTTCGCATTCTCCTGGACGCTGGAGCAGATGTGGACTTGCAAGACGATGACACTTGGACAGCGCTATCGATAGCATATTTCAGCGGGTATCCCCAGCTTGTTCACCTCATCATGGGGCGGCGACCAGCGTCGATGAGAGATCTAATGGTTTGAGCGACACGTTCTATTATCTTACAAACCAGAGAAAATGGCCCGGGTAAGACTACATTCCAGGAAAACTAGTTCTATCCTAAGAACGAAGAATTGCTTTCAGTATTTTTTTCCAGGAGTGCAGACTCTAGACGTCCTGTACCTCTCATGCCTTCTGCTTCGTGTCGTGTTCCTGCTGAGAAGGGTGCTGCAACTTGAACCCTACAGTCTTGTCCCTGACAAGATTCAGTCTGGACATGTCCGTCTGTGAAATCGTATGGCGGATATAGGGGCAAAGGATGAGAAGTTTGGCCAAGTCTTGACGTCGCTTGTACTTCCAGCCGGCACTCCGTTGACTGATCGAGTGCATACGGAAGAGCTCTTTGCAGTTGCTAACAGACCTATAAAGCTGGCTATGCCATCGTTTGTAGCGGTTAGCTTCCCGATGAATTCTGGACAAGGATGGCCTGCGGACAGCAATTCTCACTCTCAAATCTGCCTTCAGCGAACAGCAGCTCCTCCCCAGATATGACACGCGTCCTGACATTGTTGCTTTCGAGTGTGCTTGTTCTCACCTCCGTTAACTCGGAACCGTGCTCAACTGAGCAACTTACGACTTTGGCGGGGAACAAGTATGTCGCTCCGTGCACCGAAGCTTTGGGGTTTTCCGAGATCCTCAGTTTGGCCGCTCTCTCCAGCGCTCAAGTGAAGATGTTTTGCGCCAACAGTGCTTGTATGGCGCTCTACGACGACGTACTCACCATGGACCTCGACAACTGCGAGATTACCAGCACGGGAACTACGCTGCAGACGGACATTATCGATCCAGTGACGAAGGCGTGTGGAGAGGGCAGAAAATCAACAAACAGCACCTCAGCCAGTTCTACTGATACAGAATCTAGTGCAGACCAGGCTTCTTCCAGCAGCACAAGCTCCAGCTCGGTAGCAACAGTACCAGTGATGTTTATCAACGTCATCGGTGCTGCCCTGGCCGCATTGTTGCTGTAGAACCACGTATTAGCGTTAAAAGTCAATTGCTGTGTTTAGAAAATTGTGTAAATCCAAAACAATCGCTGATATTGCTCAAAAGCACCAGTTTTACTTGGGCAAAAATGGTTTCGCCTCGCCCCCATGCAGCATAAAGTTGTTGTTATCCGCGTAAAGCACGTAGTGCTGCAGAATGAACACCACATCCACGATAATGCTCACGAAACCCAATGAGAACTTCACTGGGTCTCCAGTCATAGCCGTCCAGTCGTTCGTAGCCGCAGCATCCAGCACTTGTTGTCCAATGGACAGTAATCCACCAGCAATGTCAAGCAGCACGTTCCAAATAGTCCACCCCACGGTCGACTTGCGCTGGTAGTTAAGTGCGATCTGCGGGAGACACTTCACCAATGTCGTCATGAGCTTCACGTAGCTCAAGAGGTAGAGCAGATTGAGCGTATTGATCACCGAGTCCTCCTTGTCCCCAGTGAACAACACAGCAAGACCGAAGAGCACAGCAGCGATCAACGTTCCCCCAGTCCACAAGATCGTAGGTTTACTGACTGTCTGGTCACCGCGAGGGTAAATGACGCATTGAAACAGCGAAACTGCTACTAGAACAGCGGCGTGTAAAGAGAAGAAGACGTCATTGAGCTCGACGGCATTGCGGTGACCATCATGGCGCCGCATATACTGCTCTTGCACGCTCTCGCTGTAGTAGAAGGCCACATTGAAGATAGAGTAACACGTGAAGCCCAACATGTTGAGCACTGTGTAGTCCAGTGACAATCCGACGACGCTTTTGCGCTGGCGGTTCAGGAACACTTGCGGGTAGAAGCTCACGCTCCAGCAGAAGAAGTAGATCCAGCCGACGATACTGGACACGCGGTTCCAAGGCTTGGGGATGTGCGCATTGGCGTCTAGAGCGAGACCGAAGAGAAGACCGAAGAGAAGGATGAAGATCGAGACGACAACCGCGCGCTGGTTCACGGACAAGTCCATGAAGGAGAAGCCCATGGCGCTGGAAGAGGGAGGAAGGTGTTGTAATACATCTCGGCTTGAAGTGTCGATTGGTGACAAAATGTGTGGCATCATTTTGATTGGCCAGAGTTTGGACACAGCCGGGTCAGGTTGGGACATGGCGTTTAGTCCAATTGACTTGATGTTTGTAAGCGAGTGAATTGTGATTTAGTCTAGAAAGGATATTTGCAAAAGCCAGGTCAGATGACTAATTACTTGTTGACCGGTTTCGTACCGGTATTCTGTAGACGAATGAACTCTTAGTCGAAAGTACCGTGAAGTTTGATTGAACAAGCTGAGTGTATCTACAACCACAGAAACAACATGTTCTTTCACTGGGGATGCTTGTACCGATAAAGGTGCCACGTAGAATGCGAACGAAGGCTTAACACACCGCGGCGACCAGATGCAGTTTCTGTTGCTTCACAGCCAGCCAAACCCATAGGCAGTTTCATCTCGTGCAAGGCGAATTCGGCCTTCTTCGGAATGAAGCTCGATGGGATTTGATATGATGCCGAAAGTCTCCTGTCACATGCATCGAGGGGGTCTCCACTGGCTTGCAGCGTCGTGCATTGTTCGCACTTCTCCGAACATCGCCGAAGTTGATCCTGTCATTTACCGACGATGAAACGCCAGCCGGCATCTCGGTTCAACCGCTTCAAACCTCACACCGACTTCCTTCTTGCGCGTTCTTTTGGGATATGCAGTTTTTTCGTCATGGATCTTTTGTTCTCAGTTCCGCTTTACCCCCACGCGTACGTCGAAAGCGTTTTCAATGGCAATCCACAATGAAATAAAGTGTCGGCGCTGTTCGTGTCGAAACAAATTGTGCCAACGACGTCGAGGCAACCAGAGGCGCCAACTCAATTGCTTGATCCCTTACGCTCAGTTCTTTCTGACCAGAAGGAGGCACTTCCCGATGGATGAAGAGGTCCAACCCGATGAGGTCACTATCGACAATGACGACCTGCACACTATGAAAGACTCAGTCGATAGAATGCAGCAGCAATTGAGTCAGGCCTTAAGTGACGTTGAAGAGATCCGAGCCATGGTGAATCGAGCAGCAGCCCAACGCGAACTCGAACTCGAACGTGAACAACGTGGGAAGACCCCAGGTACACTTACCGGACGGAACTCAAAGTAGTTAACGCCAATAATAAGCCAAGCGTTTTGCTCGATCGATCGTTATTCTGGTGTTTGATCATGAACGCCACACTAGACTATGACCAAACGTTCACCTTATGAACTGGACAGCTCCGTGGCGTCGGGTTCTGCTGTCCAACGCACGAGGAAGAAGAAGAAACGGGAGAGCAGCGAGGACTCGGAGACTAAAGCTAACGAGGCATGGCTCGCTTCGATTCTGCGTCCGACTAACTCACTTCCAGCAGAGACACAGCAGAATGAGCTCGTTGCTAGACCAATTGTAGTTGAGAAGCGAGTAGTTCAAGCTCAAGCTCCAGCTCAGGTAAGTTGTTGAGTAACATTGGCACTAACTGGGAATTTGACAGAAAACCTCTTGGGTGTAGATGAGTGTCCAAGTTCTGGAACAAAAGAAAATGCTGCTGCCGTATCTGGACAAGATTGAGTACATCAACTGCCAGTTGCGGTGAGAAGACGAACCTTCTTTTCTTGAATATCACGGAATGTAACTCGTATTTTGTAGACAGCGTGGGCTTTTGCCAACTGAAGAGAGAGCTGAAAGTCATGGTAAACCGCCGTTAAAGCCTCCATCGCGAGTTCTTCCTGCTCCGTTAACGACAAATCAAGATGAAAAAGACACTGAAGCGTCGAAAGTTTCCACCAGAATGCTGCAGTCTCGATATCCGAGATTCTTTGAAGCTGTGCAAGCTCGTACAGCGAAACCTTTGGCTCCTAGACAACGTGGTATCAATTGGCTTCTCCGAACGATTGAAGTGGTCTACAACGCACTCACAGACGTATTAATATTGAAAAATACTGAGGAATCGCATCCAAGTTGGCTCGCTATGCCATTTTTCACTCGAAGGTTCATGCAACACTCACTGGGGCTTCCAGAACTCGCGGATCAAGAGTGTATAGACCTCATGTACAACATCGAGTTGGTTCGTGAACAGTATCCCCAGGTGGCATTGTTCGCTTCATTTCTAAGAGAGATTCTCGATCAGGACGCGATACTCTTCTTCCTCTTCGTCCGCAGCCATTTACAAGACGAATTTGATCTGGACTTAGCAGCCAAAGAGAAACAAGCGCATACCAGTGGCGTCAAGAAGTACATGACTGCAAACATGATCGAGTTACGGACACATCCGTTAATTCCGGACGGTACGAAACAGGTTTTCCTGTCGAAATCGGCCTGTGAAAGCGTCATGCAACGTGTTTTTGAGGTCTCCAGACGTCTCCGCGACACTTCAACCCCTCGGATCGCTATGCCCATGTTACTAGCACAATATATTGTACGGGAACCGATCGTCAGCCGTCTTCAAACGGATGAAACCCGCTTTCACGTATCTGCTGAGGTCTTTTTGACGACTTTAGTGCAATTGTTCGAGGAAGTGGCGGAGGATATTCTCGCTCAGTTCAAATTCAACGACGATGGGGAATCTTTATCCAGTTTAATCCGTCTTCGAGACACCATCGCGCTGGACTCAAAAGTGGATAAGTGGGTCGCTTTGTACGCAGAACAAGAGCGAGAACTCCGGAATCAGAGAATTGAACTGATGAAGATGGAACGGAGTAATTCTAACAACCAGTTCCGCGTCCAGATCCGACTGCTTGAGAACCGCATCCGACTACAGGAACAGGAGCTTCAACACGTCCAGAAGAAGATCACGGACGGAGAAAATATGATCAATAACGTCTGGAAAGAGGTTGTTGCTATGAAATCCCCATCCAAACAGTCAAAAACCAGTACGTTTCAGTCTTCAAAGGAGCTCGTATCAGTTCTCGGACGATTCGAAGCGCACATTGGAAGACTGCAGAAGAAACACGACATGGCAGTGAAGGCGTCGATGCTCTTGGCTGTACCTTGGCAGCAGCAGATGGAGGCTTTGAGGCTTCGTATGGTTATCCGAATCCAACGCGCTTACCGAGCTCGGAAACGTTCGCAAGAAACGAAGGAAAAAGCTCGAGCGAAACTCTCGGAGCAGATTCGAGAACGAGAACAGAAGCTCAAACAGCAGGAACTGGATAGGAAACGCCTTCAAGCGCTAAGAGAGAAAGATATGGAGCGCCACCAGCAGAGACTTAAATCCAGGAGAGAGCAGGAAGAGAAACAGAAGCGCGATGTTGAAGAGAAGCAGAAGAAACTGGTGAAAAAAGCTCGAGAAGAAGAAGCCATTCAACGAGCTGCAGCAGCGAAGAAGAAGGAGTTTTCTCGAGTCTTGGAGCAGTGGAAATCGTTTGTAATCAGGAAGAAGAACCAACGGAAAGCCAACCTTTTGTTCCTCAAGGTCAAGTTCTTCAAGTGGAAGCTGTTTCTGGCTCATAGTAAGCGGAGAACTCAAGCAGCACGAAGGGTTCAACGGTTCATCCGACATCGAAAAGACCGGATTCAACTGCGCAAACTCCTGAATCTCAGAACTAAACGCACCAAAATTGGCAAGAAATACCTGCTCAAGGTTCAGAGTCGAATGGTGAATCGATTGTTCAATCACTGGGCCCAATTCATTGTGAAACAGCAAACACTCCGAGATAATTTCGCAGCTATCATCCAAAAACGAGAAGGTCACTGGTTCCAGAATTGGGTAGATTTTATCCAGAAAACGAAGACGCAGAAGCTCGAATCGGCAATCTTAATTCAGCGACAGTATCGAGGCCGAGTGGCCCGTCAAGTGTTCCGTATCCAACGCGAACACCATCGTAAAGCATTGGAGATTCAGCGTGTTTATCGAGGATATCGAGGACGAATGACAGCCAAAATACGAAAGGAGATTAAATCCATCCAGGAAAAAGGTGTGGAATCCATTCTGCACCGAGTGAGGACTCGGGAAACACAGCTCCACTTCGATATGATCGTCCGGTACACGTATTGGGAGCTTCGTATCAAAGAGATGGCTCAAGCTCGACACCTTGCGGTCAAAACGAACTCGTTTCAAGCTTGGAATCGCTTCGTAACTATTCGGAAAGAAAAGCGAGCAGCTCGTCTGCGTCTCCACAACCAAAGCGCTTTGATTATCCAACGGAATTTCCGTCGACATCATTGTCAAGTGGTATTCAGGGAGACAGTGAAGAACCACCGAGCAGCTCGCAACATCCAGCGCGTATTCAGAGGATTTCTCGGGCGACAAGCAGCAAAACGTCGACGATGGGAAATGGATGCAGCTGTACGAGTTCAAACCGTTTGGCGGCGTCACAAGGCCAAGAAGTACGTGGCAGCTCTGCGAACTGAGAAGATCCTGCTTGCCGCGTACAAAGGAGACTACACGACGGTCAAGCGGGCAATTACCCACGGGTTCTGGTACGTTTCGGACGCGGAAGGGAACGGGATTCTTCATATTGCAGCTGCGGCAGGACATAAGCGACTGGTTAAGCTCTGTCTGCGCAACTCCTTGGACGTTAACATGGTTAATTACCACAATCAGACTGCGCTTCATCTGTTGCTGGCCAACCTGCCTCCAGCCACTGCTCTTTATGGCGTGAGTGACATTAAAATTCGGGATGATCGAGTGGCGCTGGCTGAGTATATGATCCAGCACGGGGCGTGGCATGAAGCTCCGGATGAAGAAGGCTTCACTCCACTGTTGCTGTGTGCTTCACTGGGCCAAAGTGAAGCTGTAGAGATGCTACTGAACCATGGAGCCAACACAGAAGCGAAGACGTCTGGAGGCAACTTGAACGCGGCTCAGTTGGCTGTAGAAGGCAATTATTCCGCCACGCTTAAGGCCCTTCTGGAATCTGGAGGTTTCGATACTGGAGAGATCGGACGGGCGACAGGACTATTACTTCATGCTTGTGCTGGTCGAGGCTTTGTAGACTGCATTCGGGTACTGGTATCCCATATACGACAACGTCTCAAGACCTTCGGCTATGATGCCTTGAATCTCTGCGACGCCGAGGGTTACACCCCGTTGATTTACGCTGTAAGCAATGGGTACGTCGATGTGACTGAGTGTCTACTGGAAGCTGATACTGGTCCAGACGTGAAGGACTACTTTGGCCGTTCTCCGCTTCATTTCGCCTTGATTTCTGAAGATGCAGCTACAAGAGAAGCGCTTGTGAACCTCCTGATTCAGTATGATGCGGATGTGAACTTGAAAGACACAGACGGAGACGCACCACTGCACGTAAGCTGCGTAGAGGACGAGCGTCTGGCATGTACGCACTTGTTACTGACAAGTGGCGCGTTGGTTTGTGCCAATGCACTCGGAAACCACCCAACGCACATCGCGGCTCGGAACGGAGCAGTCCAGACACTCAGATTGCTTCTGGACTATGGAGGAGACATGAACTTGAAGAACTACGAAGGAAAAACACCGTTAGGAATGGCCCGGATGAACAACCAGCCAGCAGTTGTCGACTTCGTAGCTGCGTACTTCGCTCAGGACTCCACAGACAAAAAACTCGAAAGTCTTGAACTGGATCCAGCAGAAGATAATCAGGAAGAGAACGAGCCAGAGAATCAAGAAGAGGGGGATGAAAGTCTCCAGAACAACCGCACACCGGCAGAATGGAATGCTGCAGTCACGGAAGCCTATCAGATGGGATCTATCGCAGAATGGACGCAATACATCGATGCGAACTCGGAGATCCCGTTCTACCACACGTTTGGAGCTTCTGGAGAGCACACGTACACTTGGGAGACTCCGGTAGAATTTGACGCTGCCTTGGGTGAAATCTGGGAGATCGTTCGAGGTCCTTCAACTGAAACAGAGCAGGATCCTGATAGTCGGTACTACCTGTACCACAACCGCCTCACGAATGAACTCACGTCGTCCGTTCCAGCAATCGACTACACGCTACTCCAAGACGTAGTACAGAACTCCAAACGGATGAAGCTCCTACGCGCTCGTGTCCGGAAAATTTCCACTGAAGAATTGAGCGCATCAGCGATGGAGTACATGCGCTTCTTCCGGGGGTTCGAAGAGGAGAGTGCCCAAATTCGTAAGGAAATGCGGGCAGCAATCAAGATTCAGCGCCACTTCCGAGCCAGGAGGACGCGCTTGCTTATCAAGGATTTACTTCACCAGAACCGCTGTGCCGTGGATCTCCAGCGAGCCTTTCGGGGCCGGAAAGCTCGCAGAGAAGCTGAAATTCGTCGAAAACAGCAGCTTGACGTCGTTAAAATCCAAGCAGCGTACCGTGGCCATCTTACACGCAAACGGGAAGCTCGAGGGCTTCGTGCTCAGCGGCAAAAACACCTCAAACGAAGACTGGCAGCTCGCGATATTCAACGCACTTTTCGAGGCTTCGTTGCTCGGAAACTGGCGTATCGGGAGCAGGTGGTCCAGAGACTTGGGCCAAAGGGATACTTCGAGTGGGAAGCTCTAAGGAAACGCGCGTCCGTAGTCCGTTCTTTCAAGGTCTGGGATGAAATGGAGGCTCGCGACTTCCCTCATGTTCTCTTTTACTGCCATCAAGTGACAAACGCTTGTAGTTGGGAGAAACCTCTGCCTTGGATCCAGGTTGACCGCGAAGCTTTTGAAAACCGACAGCAATTAGCCAAATGGGGATACACTGAAGTGATGCAACAGGCTGCACAAACACTCCAAGCGTTGTGGCGTGCTCGCGTGGCTCGAATCTCGCTCCAGATGATCATTCGAGCGGTAAAACTCATGAAAACCTGCGAACAAGAGTATCTCGAAGACCCCACCAACTTTGCTAAGATGGGCAATTACGTGCTATACCTGCACACGATCACACACGACTACGATCGAGCACGACCTCTGTATGGACGGCTACTGCGTGTGATGGCTCAACGAGGTCCTGACATTCCCTTCGTGCTCTTCTCGTACGGAGTTTTTTTGTATATCACGCAGGAAGAAGACACGACGCTGGTTGAGGAGATGATCTTGCGGGGAAAGATAGCAGACCCGACGCTCGTCAAGTACAAGGTGGCGTTCTTGGGTTTCTTCCGTCAGGCGATTCTACAAAATCCAAATGATGCTGAAGCTCACGTGAACTACGCGGCTTGTGTCCAATGGCTGTACGAACAGTACGACGAGGCCACAAGTCATTATCTCCAAGCTTTGGCTCTCGCTCCACAACGGAAAGGCACCATGGACATCTTCCAGAATATGCTGGACCGCAGGAGACGCATTGAACGCGCTAAGCTCAAACCTCGCAGTCGAAAAGCCTTCACGAAGCTGGAAGACGCCGGTGTGGAGGAACAATTCGACGCTTTTGCACTATTCCGACGCTGGCAATCCAAACAAGCGGAAGAAGACGATAAGGCTAGACGGATCCTTCTTGAGGCTGAACAGGACGCAGGAAATCGGGAGGTGGCAGCTCGGAAGATCCAAGCACGATACCGACGTCGAAATGCTATGCGGAAGGTCACGCGCCTGCGACTTGAGTACAAGATCGCCGCTGCTAGAGCTGAAGAAGCTCAACAACAGGCTCTGTACGATCAGGTCACCACGGCGTTCGAGCAGCTGGTGTCCAACTCCAAGAAGAAGACGAAGGGGGAACTTGCCACTGTTTTGAGTCTACCAGTTGCTCAGCTTGACGCAGTCTTCATTGCACTCAAGATGGACTTCACTGAGGCTCAACTGAACGCGGTTAGTGAGAAGTTCCGGAAAGATCATCCCAAGCTCAAACAAGTGAACGTCATGGATGTCTGTCGCTTCATCCAGGCTCAGCCTCTGCTACAGGAGAGACTCCCTAGTATTTTCTCTTCGACTGCAGCCTCCAAACCAGTTTAACACCCCGCCGCTCATGGAACAATCATGAACGGCGCCTTGAAAATATTCAAATACATTATTATTTGGTACGTTTGGTTGAGTAGAGGCATCTAGAATACTTGGAGTTGTTTTGTGGGGAATACAGCAGAGGATCTACACGTCGAGCACCCAGCTCGACTTGCAGGCTTCCTCGCACGAGATCCGCTTGGTTGGGTCGGGATGCAGTAAAGACGCTAGTAGAAAAACAGCGGTTGGAGATAATGACGACGGGAAGAACCACGTCGGGAATGCAACAGAGCGACGAGACTGGACGCCTCCCACACCGGCAGCGCCAGACTTCAGCATGCTGACGTCGGAGGAGAAAGGGGAGTTGCCGCTTGCAGACGGAGAGCACGATCCAGCGGCTTGGTTCTGATTCCAGAGCATGTTGGAGCTATTGAGCATGAGACCCAGCATTGGTGGAGTTGCGTGGAAACTCGGATGAGTAGGCGGCATCTCCGGCAACTGCTTGGAGCTACTGGAAGTGCTTCCGGTCTGAAACAGGTTCTCGTCGAACAGCAGCTTGCCTGTGTGCGGGTCACAGGGCAGAGATCGCAGCCACTCTCCGAACTTGAGATACCGCGGGCAAGTAGCCAGATCACGTCCGAACGGCAGCGTGCCCACCAGTAATCCGTACAAGATGACGCCACTGCTCCACATATCTGCCTTGCGTCCATCATAGCCGTAGCGTGCGTTCTGCAGAACCTCAGGAGCGACGTAGTGAGGAGACCCAACGATAGAATTGAGACGTCGGAATCGTGACGGCGCCATGATATTCGTGAGGCCGCTGTCGCTGTTGTTGTCCAGGTCGTCCGTACTGGCTCCACTGCTAACTGCAGCGATAAAGTGCGCCGACAGCCCGAAGTCCGCGATCTTGAGCACGTCCGAGTCGCTTAGTAGTAGGTTCTCAGGCTTTAAGTCTCGGTGTACAATGCCCAGTTGATGACAGTAGCGCACACCGGCCAGAAGCTGCGTAAAGTACGTCCTGGCCACCTCCTCCTCTACGCCTGAATCCCCTCGAATGCGGTCAAACAGCTCTCCCCCATAGGCGAGCTCCAGCACGAGGAAGATCGTAGACTTGGAAGGTTGTACGAGTTCCAGCACGTCGTAGAGTTGCAGGACATTCGCGTGGCCACTGCCAATTCGCTCGCCACTTACACTGTTGCCTGTGAGCTTGTGCATGTGCGCGATTTCCCGGTAGATGGTCTTACGGGCTTGCAGGAAAGCTCGGTACTTGGCTGGCATGGAGGGGATGACGTAGGCCACGTCGTTTAACACAACTTCCTCTCCAGCTTCTTCTTCGATCTGTTGCTCTTGCATCTCTGCTGGGGCCGCAGCAGCAGCAATATTCCTTCGGAGAGGTTCCTGAACGGGGTCTTCACAAGATAAGCTGCTCGTTAACCTGTGTGCACTTCTAGGTCGTCTTCTTCTCTGCGGCTGGTCACGTAATTCCTCATCGTGATGCTCCAGCAGCCAGAGACTCACACACATTTCCAGAGTCAGTTCCCGAAGCACAGGAGGCGCAGGGCCACCCGTCACATAGCAGGCCAGCAATTCCTTCCGTCGAGGTAGATGCACCCAGTATACGTTATCCAGTGTCATACAACGTACGTTGCCCACAATAGGCACTCCTTTCTTCACGATCTCCGCCCGTCGAAGAGCCCCCGGACTTGTGAGTTTGTACCCGACAGGGTTAAGGATCTTGACGGCCACTGGACGCTTCATCCGCTGGTCGAAAGCCTCGTAGACGACGCCAGCGATGCCCCCGCCCAGGTAATTTCCCATGACGAAGGCAGCGGCTTCGGGAGACGATGAGAGCGTGATGTGCTGGCCGTCATAGGTGGCCACGCGCTCTGGCGACACGTCGGCCTCGCTCAGAGGCATGTACTTGTTCTTCAGCAGCTCCATGAGTGCTTGCTGCCTATCCGGACTTGTGCAGGATAAAAGGAATTAGTGGGTGAGTGTGTATGCAGCTTTAGGCTATTTTATCCTAACACACACTCCTCAAGGCGAAAGCGCAAATGGCAAATGGCGGAAGGGCAGGAGGCGAAAAACGAACCAAGATTTTTACGAACGTTTTATGCGCGGTCACCGTATACTTGCGTCTTGTATGAACTGGTGCCAAAGAGCTTTGGGGTGCGGTTGAGGCTGCTGCTGTTGTTAGCACACGCTCGCGTGCAGCCTAGAGCGATAGAAGCCGTAAGCCAGAGGAGGGGGGGGAGAAGAAGAGAAAGATGCAACGGTCTCTGCAAAAAGTGGCTTTGGTACGGCTGGGCTCAGCTGGCTCCGGTTCAGTACGCTAAGCTGCTGACTCCTTCACTCTTTGGCATTGAGAGCCACAGCTAGCTACAGTACTGGGAGTTGCACGTACCGTACTGAATTTGCAGCGTGATTGCATTTTGCATGCTGGCTCCGAGGGCCCTGGAGCTGCCGTCGGCAACATTCTCGTGACAGAGAGCGGTGCAGCTCATGACGAGGTTCTTCCGACACGGCGCATCGCACTGTCCATCGCAGATTTTCGCAGGACGGAATTACGCCGCGCGACAACGGATTTCGATCCTTGTTTTAGCGATGTCTTGACATTTGTATGGCGAGGTCTGGCTATCCAGGTAAAAATTAGCAGACGGAAGTCAGACCTGCTGCATAAACGCGCGCCAATAATCGATCTTCAATGGCCGTGCACCAACGCTGCAGTGCTGGCAGCTCCGGCAAAGCTCCACACAACTTTGCATGCCAAATTGTCGTTAGCAATAGTCCAGCTTGGCGTCTGCACTGGAGACTCTCCACCTTGTCAAATGAGTCTACGTCGGCCATCCCTTCCATTAGAAAGCCACTGCTGGGTGAAATATCGCGTCCGCATTGGACCACGCGTCTACTTCGAGCGCCCCTCTGCCATCCGTTCTGTCTGGAGCTAGCTAAGATGCTGTGTAAGTTAGGACTGCAACCAGGAAAAGCGGCTCCACCGTTTCGAGTTTGGAGCTGAGTTTCTCGCAGTTCTTCCAACGTTCCGTTGCCCCTGGTCCTGCACCCGATTGCTTATTCACCGCTCGTTCCAAGGCAGAAAGAGCAGCGCCTAAATATCTGCTAGCCTAGACATGATTCACGCAGCCAGGCAGTGGTAGCCTACAGCAATTCTCGGTGAAGAAGAGCTGGAAGCTTTAGAAACAGCCTCAAAAGGTAGCATCGGCTTGAATACTCACCCCTGCATCGATAGCTCCCAACTTGGAGCACATGTGCAGTGTGTGTTCAACAGACAAATCTGCAGATGACACCGCTGCCGGCACCGCATGGCCACCATGCAGCTGCCATTTTACATCAACCGAAGCAGAACTTGAGACTTATCATGCCATAGCAAAAGGGTTAACCCACTTGCATTTGGTTTAAACCAGCAACAACCGCTCGTCCAATCAGAATTGCCCAACCGAAATCAATCGGACGAAGAGCTACGTAGACGATGGCACGGGACCTGCGCGAGGCGCTGCGGACGTCTCTGGGCTGGGACTTCTCCTTCGCGTCCTCAGACCCAGCAGCTGCGCGTTTTCTGGTGCCGCACCCGAGAGATAACGCGCGATTGGCTGAATGGCTCATTCGTGAGCTGCCGCCTTTGAAGCGATCTTCACAGTCTAAAACGAGTGTTAAATCGGAGGAAAATGGTCTAAAACAAGTGCAGGAAGGCGTATCTGGGGACTTGGAGATGCTTCTAGCCAAGGAATTAGGATTCGGAGGTATTACAGAGCTAACAGAGGCGCTTACTAGTAATAGCGCGAAAGAACTGGGGCAGGGTGACGGCAGTGAGCTGCAAAAGGTATGTTGCCATGAATCGCTACGCAATAATTTGTGTTCGTTAATATAATTCATTGCTATAAACTTTTGTAGATGTCAACACGACAAGTGCTCAAGAGTTTATACGCTGATATCCCCTTATACAAGCCTGAAGACGGTGTGAAGATCACGCGAGGACTTTTTGAGAACCAGGCGACGCCACAGAACGCTCATCTACCAATGCTGAGGGGGATTTACATGTCGGACCCTACGTCTTCACCTTCAACATGCACTTTTGCAGTGTTCGAGTATGATGCACAGTCGCTGCAGGATGTTCTCAAGTACAATCGGTCCGTGCTTGAAGGGCAACGTGATGTGGACGTGGATCCAGTGTGCGAGCAGCAGCCGAGTGAAGAAGAACAGGACGCACTTGGAGACCTCAAGAAGAGGCTCGTATTGTTTCAGTTGCGTCAAGTGTTGGAGTTCCTGCATGAGCGAGGATTGGCCTGTGGCGGCTTCTCCCCGCGTGATTTGCACCTCACAGACACGCTGTGGCTGCATCTATCTGCTCTGCCTCGCGTGCTTGACGCGTGTTCTAGTGAGGCAGAAACCCAAGAAGAGCCTGCGAATGTATCTGTGCCTCGTCGTATCGAGTCGAGGTCAATTACAGAACGATGGTGCACTGGAGACATCAGCAACTTCGAGTATCTAATGGCTCTCAACACGGCAGCAGGACGTCGCATGGAGGACGGTTTGTTTCACCCGTTCTTACCATGGGTCACGGACTTCACAGAAGGTCCGCAAGGTGGCTGGCGCGATCTCGGGAAGAGCGAGTTTCGACTGAACAAAGGCGACGCGCAGCTTGATCGCACTTTTGCCAGCAGTGCAGTACCGCATCATATCACTGAGAGTCTGTCGGAGATTACATTCTACATCTACTCAGCGAGACGCACACCAATGATGCTGCTCCGGCGCGTAGTACGAGGAGATTTCCAGGCGAGAGAATACCCGGCTACTATGGTACGTATGTACGAGTGGACACCAGATGAGTGCATCCCAGAGTTTTACACGGATCCTGCAGTGTTTAAGTCTCTGCATGAGGATGAAATGGACGATCTGCAGTTCCCACGGTGGGGTGAAGGTCAAGACGCTGCTTCGTTTGTGAAGTGTCATCGAAATATGCTGGAAAGTGACGAAGTGTCTGCGCAGCTTCACAAGTGGATTGACTTGAACTTCGGCGTTGCATTGAGTGGTGAGGCTGCTATTCGTGAGAAAAACGTACCGTTGGTAGTACATACTGCTGGGAAGAGTCCAGGCTTCGTACAGTTATTCGACGTGGCCCACCCGGTTCGAGCATATCGCTGTAAGAAGCAGGAAGAGCACCTTGAATCGGCCAAACGAGCTGCTCCCAATTCAATCGATACGGAAGCTGATATCCCACGCAGTGTTCTTAGGCCCCAAGGAACGACGAAAGAGGTGAATACGATGTTGTCGAGAGCGATGCAAGTTGTAACAGACGCACAGAAAGACGGACTCTCCTTATCACCGTTGACGCTAAACGTTGGAGGTGGAGGGATCAACATGTTAGGGGCGAGAGGAGGCACCCAAGAAGTGGAAGTATCGCGCTTCGGTCTCCTGCACGGTCAAAGTGGAGCAGATAGCGGTGCTGGCTTTGGTGGTACTGCAGGAACCACATCCGTAAGTCTTACAGCGGCGTCTCCGAATGAAGCGACACGTAGCCAAGTTATCATGCGCAATCTCAAGCAACGTCGACGCGGCAATAAGCCTCGTGCCAGGTCGCAGGCAAATATACCGGGGTCGGAGCCACTGCTGTCTCCTCCGGCCTTTTTGTCTGGTGGCGGACGTGAAGCTGTATCGCCTCCAGCGCCATCGTCTGGCTCTGGATCGAGTGGATTGGGCACTTCCAGACTGGGGAATCTCTTTCATTCGGACACGAACTCAAGCAACAGTAACAACAACAGTATAGTCGGTGTAAAGCCTGCAAACGGTGGGTTCTCCATGACTACAGACGCGACCGTAAGCCCACCAAGCTCGATGGGACCCAACACAAGCAGCCGAAGTTTCACAGGAAGCACTGGACCTACAGAACATCTACGTGTCCTCACGATTTCAACTCCTCAAGGTGTTAGTGGGGCTGTAAATGGACTTGGTGGGTCTGCAAATGAACGCGGAGAAGGAGCCCCCACGTCACATCACACGAGACATTCTTCTCTTGGAGGTGGTAGCCCAAATACTGGTTCACATTTATTACGGGATCTATGGCAGCAACTACGTCAGCCCGAAGACGATAGCACTACAGGAACGAACGGCTTTGGAGGTCATGGGCATGGACATGGGCACCGACGAACCGCTAGTGCAGGCCACGACTTGATGGTGGCTCTTGGTGGACCATCAGGTGATATGCAGCTCTCGGATCTGGATGCCAGCAACGATCCTGTTGCAAGCGTTGACGCTTCTGGACCTCTTGATGATGTGGATCTCAAACTGCTTCAGCTTGGCCTGTCAATCGTTCTTTCAGGAGTCGATAAAGAGAATCTGAACCCTGAGCTTCATTTATCCGCTACGCTTGGGAGTGAGACCCCAAGACTTGGCGAGGAGCAGGTGTTTGCTGATGAAGTCGTGGATCCCATCTACCGCATTCCCGACAAGCTTTTGGGTGCCAACACGCAGGAGCTAACTCCTTTTGAACTTGCACAAGCAGCTGATATCTTTTCGATGGGTTGTATCGCAGCGGAACTGTACACGCACACACCTATTTTTTCAAGACGCACGTTGGAAAAGTACATACTGGAATACTCTCGACAGCAGAAGCTACAGCAAACTGAAACATCAACGGAAGATGGATGGATTTCAGGCATCCTAGCAGGTCAATGCAGCTGTACATCGAAGCAGCTTCCATGGAATCATGCAGTAGCAGAACGACTCGTAGGACTGCCTCTCAACTTAAAGCAGGGAGTTCTGGACATGCTACATCCTGATCCACGCAAGCGACTACTGCTAGCCGCTCGCATCGAGGGCTTAGAACCTGTACTACGGAATTCAGTCCTCGCTACAAGAACGGGGGAGTGCGTGCTGTCGACCGTCCCGCACGATGCTTTCCACCCTGCCCCGTCAGCTTTGTTCCCTAAGGATCTGGCGGTTGTGTACAAGTTCCTGGCGAAAATCCACAGCACTCCGGAGCGGGATTGGCACTCAAGTTTCACTGCTGCTAGGCAGCTACTGTCGTCTCTGTCTGGATTGTCCGAGATACTGTTCCGCGTAGCGATGCCTGAGCTTGTACGCTTCTTCCGAGCCACGTCATACACTGAGACCATCCGTGCTGAGCGTGTGGTAGCGGCTGCAGTATTCCTGTTACCTGAAATGGCGCGCCAACTTGGTAGAGATCGAGCGCGTGCCGAGTTGCTGCCTGATATTGTGCGAGTCTATGAATGCAGCGAGCTGGGACGATCACCGCTTCTACGATGTTGTCTCGGTGCCCCAAGCGTTTTGCTGTCTCTGCTACGTGCGTTTGGAGCGGCTACTGTTCTCGACAGCTTCGTTCCAGTGATACTGGAATGGCTGGTGCCTGTAGCTGCTGACTCCGACGCAGAGCTGAGATCGTCATTGACTTCCTTGTCTGTTCGTTCTCCGCTGCTGCCGTTCGCTTCTGAGTCTGCAGCGCTTACTGCAGTGACGTTCGGTGAATTATCGTCACAGGCGATGTTGGGTCCGTCGCTGACGGCTAAGTATTTGCTCCCGTTGCTGTTGAACCAGCTTGGGCGGGTTAAAAGTCGCTGGACACATCTCGCCGAGTCGAAGACACTACGACGAACAGACAAGAAGACCACCCTGGCTTCAGATATCATCAAGAATGGAGAGTTGGGGACGTCGGAGTTTCATCTGACGTTCCTGTCCAAGGCTAAGCTGTATGAATCCCACCACTTGGCAGATGCTGTACTACAGGTTTGCCGAGAACTGGGCGAGTTCCCTGTCGCCAGCATGCTTCTTCCAAGGTTGTTTGACGTGCTTCCGCGACTTGTAACTCTCTCTGAGAAGATCGGTGCTGTGCGCATCGAAGGCGTCCCGGTACGTGCGATTAGTTTGATAGTAATTGGATTGAATTGGTGGCCTAACGGTATCTTTTGTAGGAGGAGTTGGGACGTGAGATCTACGTGTTACTGCGAATTCTACGGCATGTGGTCCGTACGCTGAATGATTCAGCTTCTCTTCAGGACTTACTGTCTCGACGGGCACGTAGCAATCTCATGGAGCTGTTGGCACAAGCTTCTCCACCTTTTCTTCACCCACGGATGGCTACTGCCGTAATTGCAGCTGCCACTGCAGGCTCGCAATCTACTGAGTCGATCCAGTCGATATCCAGTGGCACAGCTACGAACTCGGCGAAGAAGAAGGTGCTACGCAGTCTGAACGTCATGAAAGACGCAGATCATCGCAATTTACGCGCTTTTACTGTCGTGGGTCTCTCGCGAACGATCGTGGCGGTGTGTCAGAAAATCGGTGCCGAAGCGGTCGTGACGGATGCCGCCGTCGTGAGCGGGATCAATAGGTTCCTTAAGCGCTGCAGTGACGTGTACGCAGAGCTGGAAGTTTCCAATTTCCAATGGGATTTGGCTAGCGAGTTGGTGAGCGAGTTGTGTGTGCCGCTGCGTACACTTTTGGGCAAAGAACTGTTTAACCGGAACTTCCCCGTTGTGGCGGGTAGCTCCGTCCTTCAGCTACTCCTATTGCCTATCAGTAGTACTGCCGGTGTCAATGCTACTTCAGTTGGAGGACTGGGCAGTAGAGTGGCAAGCACTGATCGGAATTTAAGCGCTTTGGATGATCGACTAGCGCGTTCTCAAATCCAGTTACGGCGGCGACCACTAACAGAGGAAGAAGGAGACGGAGAGGATGATGCTGACGATGAAGTGGACGATACAGAGAACGCCACCGTGGCGTCAAAGCCAGAACCAGAAGACCCTACAACATATCCGCCAGAGCTACTGCGTTTCGCCTACCATGCTGTGCGACTTCACTCTGTTCGTGCAACCAGTTTTCTCCGAGTACCTTCAGCACTACTCATGGGCTCCGGGAAGAAGGCTGCGCAATGGGAAACTGCTCTTAGCAAGGAACTCTTGCTCTTACAGGAAGTTCGTCGTCAACGCAAGGTGGTGAGCGCTGCACTTGCGCCAGAACGTGCTGGCGCCGACGCTATTTGGCTTCGACCTCGCGTTCGTCAGCCGTTTGAAGTCCGAAGGGAGGAAGGGGTACCCCAAGCGCCTACAGGGGGCTATGAAGGTGGAGGGGGTGGAATCCTTGGCAATTCGTGGGCTCTCAGTGCTGAAATCCGGCAGTCGATCAAGGCTCACTCCAGCTCAGTGCGCTGCGTAAGTGTGGACGCTGATGAAGAGCTTCTTTTGACAGGTAGTCGACACGGATCCTGCCGCGTATGGAGACTAGCAGGTCACCCTGTGCAAGCTCGAGCATCAGCGCCCACTGAGCCATCCGACAACCGTCCGATTCTGTCTGTAGCTCGCACAGGAAGAGCTGGAGCTCTAGCAAGAGGGGGCCGGAGTGGAGCTGGAGAAGCTGATGGGATGGCAGCAGCAGCTTCAGCCTCTGGTGTAATGCTGTGGGACCTACGAACGAGTCAGTTGCGAATGAGGCTACCGTTTTCCGCAACTAGCGAGCCGGTTGTGTCCATGGCAACGTCGACGTCTGTGGTGGACGTGGCAGTAGCTACTGCTCGTCGAGTGGTGTGTCTGGATGTTCGTACGGGCCCCCGCGTTGTAGCCGAGTGGCACGCTGATGCTGCAGGCATTGGATCCAGTTCATTCGCAGCAGGACTGAGCTTGGCAGCAGTTGCTTCGTTCGTAGACGGCGTCGCGTACATTGCGCTCGGAACTGCAAATGGTCGCGTGGTGCTTTTGGATGCTCGAACCGGTCGTCAAGCTGCGCGTTGGCAGGCGCTGGAAGCTGGCGCGCGTGTGGTCCACTTGGTACAGATCTCGGCGTCACAGTTGCTAGTGGTCGGCGCAGACAAGGAGGCGCGCGTGTGGCGCGTGATGCTGCGCAGTCATGGCCATCCGCAGCTCCGGATGACGATCACAGGCGTGCCGGAAGGAATTTGCTCGTCACAAATCTCGGTTCACTCAGCAGCGGACACTGCTGTTCTCTATGTCGCCAACAGCGCTCGGATCCACTGTGTGCAGCTTCCAACGGAGCCTCGAGCTGTCGTGTCAGTGCAATCAGCTGTGGTCGTACGGATGGAGAGTTGGCAGCTAACGGAACCTGGAGGCGCCAGCAAGAACAACAAGAGTCGAGTCGTAGCACATGGAATAGCGGTGCTACCGTTACGTCAACTGGTGCTGTTAGGAGCTGAGGATGGCTGCTTGAAGTGCGTCGTTTAACAGTCCAAGCTTGATTAAAAAAAATACTGTAAGTACAATGATAAAAAGTGAGTAAAACGGATCAAAAGAAGAGGACAATTGCAGATAGAAGAAGCCAAAAAAGAATAAAGAGTTTCATTGGGCTCTAAGCCCCCATTTGGAGGACTCGTAAATGTAAAAGTACAGCACTTCGGCTCATGCTTCAGTTCAGGTCCGCCTTGGTGGTCGACTCGAGTTTGCAATTGAGACTTAGTTGTTGAGGCCCTTGGCCTCGTTGATGACGTTCTTGTGCATCGTAGCGATTTTGCGGCGGTGCGACTGCCAGTCAGCGCCGACGTCCTCCTTGTAGCGGAAGATGTCCTGGCGGTTCTGCTTGCTCCAGTTCACGTCCGGGTGGCCGGCCAGGTAACGCACGCACTGGGCAGTGCACAGACCAGCAGCAGCCACGCAGGTGACCAGCACGGGCCACGTGCCCTTGTCACCGAGCCATCTCTTGGTAGCACTCTGAGCAGCACGGCCAGCCATTGTCTTGAATAGGGTGGAAGGTCTTGAGGAGAGGAGACTTGGAGAGCTTGGAAGCAAATTGCAGAATGAATTCGCCATCTCAGCAACAGCACGAGGAGCGGCGGCACCTTGCTGACGTCAGCGACTATGGAACATGATAGCCTGTCATCGTTAATCTTCAGTTTTGGATTTAAGGTTTTTTAATGCACCTTGTATTTCGATAAATCGCAATAATCAATACTGTTTGTTGAGTGGTTGGAAGCGAGCGCCCCCCTCTTGTCCGGCTCGCTGTCGACCTCAGAATTCAGGCCAGTCCCTTGAAACGCAAGGGCTTCTATTGAAAGCAGAGCACGCTCAACGTAAGGCCCAGGACGCGACGATGTCGGCGCGTGCCAATAGAATTAAAATAGCAAAGTCGAGGTGGTGTGTTGACATGGCAAGGATCACTTTGAGTCACGTGGAGAGACGTGCTTCAGCTTTGGCGTATTAGGGTGGGATGTGGAGACTGGCGCCTCCAACTGACGTAACGGGCATTCTCTTGGTTTCACTATGGTTTAACGTTTTGTGCGGGAAATGGGCATATAGCTCACGCGGCAGTAAAATTATTAACGTTCTCGCCTTACAATTTCCAAGTGTAATCTGCGTGGAGATCCGCGTATCTATTTGCCGAACATGTCCAAGGAGCGAAAATGGTTCATTCAGGTGTTAAACGATCCTCATAGGGGTCTAATTTCGGTGATTGGCAAGTGCTTAAAGCGCTACTGCGACTTCAAGTGCTACGACTTCAGAGTCGTCATTCTTGTGGACGGGCACACCAGCTTGCTCCTCTTCATACTCGTCGTGGTTCATGAAGAACAGCGGGATCATCCCAATGAGACAGCCAAGCGTAATGCCACCTGCAGATGCAAGAAAATTACACCACAGAGTGACGGACATGTTGGCTTGCGCTTTGGAAAGCATCGGGTCTGGAATACCTAGACGTCGAGCCATGGACTCAATGACACCGCCTAGACTCAGACCCACGACGTCGGCTACGGTGTTTCCCAACGCAGCAGCACAGAGCATCGACATGGCGTAGGACGCGTGGAAATGCGTCTCAATCGCGTCCCCAGCTACCAACAGGATCAGGTTATCAACTAGTCCGAAGCCCACGAATGGAATAGCGGAGCCGACCATCACGAGCTGCAGCTGACGACGAGTAGGTGGAGCGAGAGCACGAGAAGACAGAGATGCGGCTGGGTTGATACTGGCCACAGGACGAAGACGAAAGCGGGATGTTAACAGGCCACGTAGTTGATCATGGCTCAAAAGGCCGTCTTGATCGGTGTCAGCAGTCTTCAGCAGCTTTTCAAGCTCGTTCGTGTAGTTCGAAGCGACTTTAGTGATGACGCTGTACCGCTGCGCCTTGGATAGAGACTGGAAGTGCTGCACCAGCGCATCTACACTGCTCTTGTGCTTTTGTTTGCTTCGAGCTGGAGCTTTTGATACTGAGGCTTTCGTCACTGGTGCTTTCGGCTTGATTGGTTGGTGCATCTGGATCATTGAGGACTCTCCCCAGAGCACTGTCGTTGCGGAGCGGCGAGGTGGCGCTTTGGTACGGCAGATCCCAGCGAAGGCAGCGTTGGCACGTTTACGCGTCTTGGGACCAGAGTAAATATTCCGAAAGCGACGAACAGTACTCATAGCAGGTCAAGAAGCAGATACAGGTCAGCTATCCCAGATCAATGCCGTGGGCGTTGTCGAGAGCCAAAGGAGAGTCGAAAGTGACGGTGGATCGACCTTGAGCACGTGCAAATATTGGCAAGACCCATAAATGTAGATGGTCATAAGACCGCGAGTTCATCACGCAGAAATAGGTGCACATTCGGTCCGTTAATCTTTCCCAAGTTGAAGTGATCATGTTGCACGAAGAACGTTTATTGTTGCTGTAATAGCGCAACTTAATTTGTGTCATTTAAGGAATTTACCATGCGCTCCAGGTACGTCCCCATGTGTCTCCACCTTCGTCGGTATCTCACTTTCCACACTGCAGTGCGATAGCTGGATCTTTTGCTGCTCTTGCCGGTCTATTAGGCAAACTCGGTGCTGATGGAGATTCTGTAGCTCTTCAGCTCCTGGACGCGCATTGCCAGAATTCCGCTCTGTCCGACTATTGCAGTCCCCTTTCATCCATTCTCCGTCTGCTTTGTTTGGGGTTAATGCTGGGCGCGAACGGCCTAATGCTCAGCTTCTTCGTCAAGGGCCTCCACGAGACGGACTCTTTGACTGCTACTGTCACTAGTGCAGCTGTCAACTTCATGTTATCTGCTGCTGGAGGATTCTTCTTCTTTCAGGAACATCTGCCTACTCGTTGGTTTCTGGGGGCTACAGTGATTCTAATAGGAATGGTCTTCCTACTGCATGGAGACGTCACTCCGAAAAAGAAGAAGGAGTAAAATTGCTATACATTGTGCAGAAGAATTGACTTTTACTGGTTTCTATCTACTTATTATGCTGTACTTGACTTCTCATTCCTCTCCAGATTCGTCGGTGATGCCGTTGCTGCCACATACGTTAATAGCTGCAGGCCAGTGGTTCAGTTCCGCAAGCTCAAGCCATGGGTGAGACGGATACCCGACGTCGCTAAACCACTCGGTGAATTCACGAATGGAAATCTCCTTTCCAAGATCTAGTTCTGTCTCAACGAAGGACTGCAACACGGCCTCGGCACCAAGTTCAGCTGAAAATCGAGCCACCTCAGCGCTCAACGAGCTGCTCATGCCGTAGAAAGCCATCAAGAAGCACATCAGACTGGACTTGATGGTCTCCAACTTGACCATGGGACTGTCGGCCTCTTCTTCGCTTTCACCTTCTCCTTCGTCTCGGAGAGCGCTCTCGCCATCATCGTCGGAGATTAATGCCGCGCAACACTTGAGTTTTTCTATCATGGAGCCTTGACACACCACCAGCATTCCGCAAATGGCAGCGCCGATATCAACCGGGTCTTCAGCCTCATCGTCGTCATCACCTCCAAGCTGCTCGTCTTCGTCATCGGAAGCAGATTCGTGTACGAACACACTCAGCAGTCGATGGAGCATATCCATGCCTTCGTCACTCAGGAATCCGGTCTGGTCCTTTGATCCACTTGACGGCTCAACAAGAGGCAACGTACCACAGATCTTCTGTAATGCACGTAAGAGCGTGCTGCGTCTTGTGATCATGACGCCAGTGCTGTTAGCACTAGGGAAATCTAATGCTTCCAGAAGAGCACCTTGTAATTCCCATGATGTCACTGTGTGGAGTTGAGTCTGCCGCAGGAACAACTTCAGTGTCGAAATGTCCTCGTTGAAAAACTGCAGCTCCGCGGCATCCTTGGCCACGGCAAAGACCATCACAGGGCCGTCCGAGCTGAGACTGATCGCGCCTGCCGACTCACGTCCATCCGGCCTCGAATCCGATCCTGGAGCAGGAAGACCACGAACGAACGGAGTCGATACGATGTCGCTCTGTCGCACCTGTCTCCGACGCGTCACGGGCTTTACTGTTTGCTGAATAGGCTGCATGGGCTCCACTGGCATGGGTGCGGCGGTCGACAATGGCCCGCGGCTTTGAGAGCCCATAACAGGCGCAGTGCGCTTGCTTTGATACGCTGAAGTCGGTCCACCACCTGACATTGCTATGTTCGCGTCTTGGAAGTCTTGCTGCTGTTGCCACTTAGCCACATCGAGAAGCTCAACCCAAGAGATCAGCTGGTAACCTCCAGTATTGTACCACTCGCCAAACTGCTCGAAAGTTACGCGGGCACGAGAGCGGGCACTACCGTAAGCTGAAAGTCCGTTGGTGGTCGTACTGTTAGCGCCTCCATTGGCAGTGACATCAGTCATGAGATCCCCCATGGCTTCCTCGATAAAGTCATCGGCTTCAACGTAAATCTTCTCCAAACCAAGTCTGTATGTACCGTCGCTGAGTGCCATGAGAGCCAACAAGAACGACCGCAAGTAGATGAACAGCACTGAGTGAGGGAGCGCGTTGATCTCGGCCACCGACACTGGTGCAGGCTGCCGACGCATACCTTGTGCGGTTGAGCCAAACCCACGGGTACTCGGGAATCCAAAACCACCGCCGCTCATAGAGAACTGAGTACTTTGAACACCGAATTGAGTGCTTTGAACACCCCCAAGGCCGAATCCAAACCCGCCAGTAGCTGTGTTTGTGCCAAATCCGCCAAAACCAACCGCAGTACTGGGAGGCGGTGGTGCATAGCTTGCAAGAGTTTTGTGGCGTTGTTGTCGCATTTTGGTGATGAAGTCGAATGCTAAAGAGAGCTTCTGGCTCTTAGAACCTCGGCCAAGAATGCTGAGACCACACGCTAACTCCAGTGCATTGACCCGACCACATCGTTTGCGGTCGAAGACGTTGAACAGCCGAGATAGCAATTTAGACGATGTCTGTTGAGCTTTCTCCGTCATCCCATCCTTCGATACTAAACTTCGCACGCACTCGTAGAAATTCGCGCGCGTCAGAATAAGATATGCCCCTTCATCCTCTTCAACTGCTGCGTACGAGTACATTTGGCCTCGACGACTCTGAGTTCCGACCGCCTTTGACATCTTGAGAGCCTCCTCTGCTGACGGAGTCGCATACGCCAGCAATGCGTCATACACTTTACTCACACTCAACTCCCCGAGCTTCGTTGACCGCAGCATGAAGAGGTACGTCGAAATGTCACTCTCAGTGAAGTGCAGGATGCTTCCTTCTTCGAGCATATCGAACGCGTAGATCAAAGGCTTTTCACGCTTGCTAGCCTCGAATGCCTCCTTGGCTGGCCACTTAGACAAATCGAGCAATTCCAGCCACGGGCAGTCCATATAACCCCCAGCAGCGTACCACGCAGCAAACTCTGCCAGACTGATGGAATCCGGACGTTTACATGCAGCCTCGCAGAAGAGCTTCGAGACGACCGCACCTGCTGCACGCTCCGCAATGGAGTTTGTGCTCCATGCACTCACAGAGCTCGTATCATTCGAGTTCCCTCGGGTAGCATTGTAGCTTGAGAACGCAAACAGCACCACTAGGATCGACTTTAGCATCTCAAAAAGGCGTCTCCTAGAGACATGTCCATCTCCATGTGAAGCAAACAACTTGAACAGTACACCGAGCTTAGCACTTTTGGTTGTACCACAAAACACACACATGCCAGCCACCAACTGCAATTTCTCCACAGCTATCGTGTTCATCCCCACTCCGTTGTTAAATCTGCCGTCGCCATCATCAGTGCTGGTATTTCCATTCGTTTCTCCACTATGGATAACGCTTTCACTCTCAAAAAGAGTGAAGATACGCAGTAAATGGAACGACAAGAACTCCTGATCTTCGTTCGAGAGCTCATCGCGTGGCACGAGGTCGCGCATGGCGCGTAAATATCCAGGTTTTGTAAGTGTACGGTTGTGCGCGTGCTTTTTCAGTAAATGCACGAGTTCACCACAAGTCATGCGACTGAAGTTCATGCGCTCCGAGATTGTATACACGATAGCCACATCCTTCAAGCGAATTCGCAGCGTCGTATTGTCATAACTCGTCAGCTTGAACTGCAACGCCACAGACGATAAGTCCTTTGATGCAGCCGCCGATGCCGTCGGTGAAGTGATGAGATTTGAGATGCCAGTTACGGCATCCATACCTGCTTCGACAGCGTAGCGGCCAGCCGTTCTGAAAGCTGTAGTATCTAGCGCTGTCATATCCGACTCAGGGAAGTTTGGTAGCATAGATTCATGCACTCGGTTGGAGCTCTCGTTAGAAGAGACCGTGTCATTAGAGGACCCCGAGCCAGTATCTTCAGATCCCATCTGTGTCGCATTCTCGAGTGCATGTTGCTGGCGACTAATGTAGCGAAGGATCGCATCAGACACTGAACGGGGGACTTCAGGCCATTTCTTGGTGTCTAACAACTCGACCCAAGCGATAATTGTGTAGCCATGTTGCGAATACCAGACCGCAAATTCTTCGAACGACACAACGCCACCACGAATGAACGCACTGCCAGCACCAGCGCCTGATGCATGTGAAGCTGCACCGACCAGTTGAAGATTGCCATCGCCCGGAAAAGAACCACGATGCTCGTAACGCCCACTTCTATGACGACGTGTGGAGTTTTTAAACGATGCGGTGTCGACCGACATCGGGATATCCAAACTATGCCGCTGACTGCCTCCTTGCATGGAAGCGATAGACTGTGTAGTGCTGAAGGTTTTGTCAGTGTCCTTGAAGATACAATCAGCAATTTCGATCGCAGTGGTGTCTGCCACACTGGCAATAGCTTCAGCAGAGAGCTCCGAGCCGTTTCCCAATGCTAACAGCATCGTCAGGAAAGACCGTAGATACTTCCACATTTCTCGACGAGTTAAACAACCGTCTCCATCAGCATCAAACAATCGATAGGCAAACGCGAGCTTTTCACTCTTGGAACCCGCACAGAAAATAGTAAAGGCCGACACGAATTCCACCAGATCAATCTTGCCTGTTCCACCACGGTTGAAGGCGAAGAACAGACGGCTCAGGGTGTCTGCTACCATCTTCGGATCCTTCCCACGCCCCACACTTCTAGGAGGAATACGTGTGTTGCTATTCGCGCCGAACGCAGCAGCCACACTTGGAGCGACATTGACAGGCAAAAGTTTGCCCACGCACTTGTCAAAGGTGCTTTTCTCAATACATGAAGACGACGGATCTTCCATGAAAGGCTCAAAGACGTCATAAACGCGATACAACTGCACTTGGTTGAGCTTGATGACACGTTGAAGTTCGAAGTACTGAATCAAATCCCCATTATCGAAGCTCAGCGTCGTGAGCGGCAGCTCTGTGATTGCGTCGTCGTCCACATCGAACGGTAGGTCAAACTCCAGAACAATCTCGTTCTTCAAACAGATTGCCGGCAGCGTTGCAGGAATACTACTGTTATAAGACCGTACAGCAGTCGAAGAGGACTCAATGGATGCCGGTAAAGGAGAAGGGTGTTGTCTGGCTGATTCAGCTTCATCTTCATCGTCCTCCTCGTCGATAACGTCAGCAAACGTAAAATATGGTTTCTTGACTCCCGGTACTCCGTCCGGTGGGTCTACGGCATCAATGTCAACTTGGATGTTGTTGGCAGTGTAGTAATTGTTGCTTGCCACGATTGGGTCAACTGATCTCGTATCTAGACCCTCTAAGTTAAAAGAAGGGGATACAAAAAACCACTTTCGGAGATCAAGTAGCTCTAACCAGCTCATGCCTTTGAAACCACCGCCGTTGTACCACAATCCAAAGTCTTCAAAGGTGTACAGACCCAACCGCATGTCGGAATTTGCACGTGCACGATCGCCATCAATTTCGTCCACGTAATTCTCCTCCTCTTCGCTGTCGCCGTTAGCTTTCACCTCGTTATCATCCTCATCCTCTTCTTCTTCATCTTCAACGTCACTAGGAAGACCCTCCATGATGGCTTCTAAAATCTCTTCTTCTCCTTTATCCACGAGCTGAGCCAAAGAACCGTAACGTTGTAGCACAGCATCTGAAGGGGGGGATAGATGCAACAGGGTGATAAGAACAGAACGCAAGAATCTCCAAAGTTGCTGACGGTTCAGGTAATTCTTGCAATCCGCGTCGAAGTAATGGAAAGCAGACGATAGTTTGTCGCTTTTAGATCCCCACGACATAAGACTAAAGCCAGCGGCCACCTCGAAAGCGTCTACTGTAGGACATTTCTCCGGTAAAAATGAACGGAAGATCGCGAGCATACTCTCCAAAAACGTATTGTTCTCCATCAAGTGCGGCTTGTCAGTCATACTGAGAAGCTCCTCAATTGCCTCCAGAAAAGTCTCTTCTTCCAGCAAACCGTCCCCTGTATGCTGCACAAAAGTCTCGTACATGGCCTGAGGGTTCACACGTGTGAATGCTGACTGAACCAGTAAGTCATACAGATCAACGGCCTGTTGCTCTCCAATTGTCAACACGCCACCGTCCACATTGGAAAAACGGAAACTCAACTCCGCAGGTTCATCATCATCTTCGTATTCCTCCTCGTCTCCTGCTTCACTCGATGTAGGGGGGGGATTTTCAGGTAACCCCCACTTGGCTGGAGACCCTTGTGCTGACACTGGTGTTGATGGAGTCAACTTCTTCGATCCAGGCCACTTCTTCTGATCCAGCAGCTTGATCCACGGTACAGATTTACTGGGACTACTATTGGCCTCAATCCAGGGCCAAATGTGTTCTTCAAACAACGCTGTGTCATCTTTCCCCAATGAGTTAGCTGCAAACATCCTAGCAACTGTCTCGTCGACACAAGTCGTGACAATAGATGCAGTGGACTGCAATTGATCTTCAGTAGCCGTTGAGAGATCAAACACAGCTGATACCGACTGCAACAAACAGCCCAATGCAGAGCGAACAATCGATAGCGTAAGGGGGTTGGATGCGTCAACTCCACAGCCAAAGAGACTGAAATGAATCGCCACTTCCACTTTCTTCTTCACTTCCCCTGGCAACAAGACTAGACATCCCGTTGCCAATTGGTAGATATCGGTACGGTTGGTCTTCTCAAACGAACGGAAGATCCGCTCCAACGTCTCCTCCATCGGTTTAAACGTTTCTCCAGTACGAAGCTCCGGCAGAGACCGTACCAGGTCAATAAACTCTTCTTTCTCCAGTATCGCCGCACTGTTAGCAACAGCTCGAGCGTCTATCGCCTGCGTTAACGTCTCTATACTGCTAGTGGCTAATTTCGAGGCCACGAGGGCGTTGCGAACGTGCCAGACACGTTTGGACTGCAAAGCTAAGGAGCAACTGGGTGTGACGAACGGAAGTTCCACCAGAGTGTCCGCACTGGACGCTGTGGGTGACGAAGGCAGCGAAGGAATCTCCTCTGTACTCATATTACTCCGTAAAGGGATCTCGATCGGCGGCGCGCGCCTGGGGCTCCTGGGAGACTCGACCATGACGGAGTAAGTTGCGCTATGAGGGTAGAGGGCGTAGCACGTATCGATGAAAGTACAGAAGACTCTCTCTCTTTCTCGTGTGGCTTCTTCCTTCTTCTCTCTCTACCGCTTGTTGCCGTTGTAACCAACATGATCTTTTTTTCGCAAGTGAAGACCTGGATTTGGCAACCCTTTTTTGCCTGTCCATGACGAGATCATTTGAATATTGTAAGGAGTTGCAACTTGAAGGGAAGTCTGCAGGTCGACGAAAGGTCGCGGTTTTACCGGTGTAGGGGAATGTAGCCATCTGGCGCAATCCAAAGACGCCAAAATGCGATGGCCTAGTGTTGTGCTCGTCGCCATCGCCATCTGCCAACTAACGCGAGCGCAACTGGGTGTACCGACTGGCAACCTCTGTGCTTCACTGAACAATTGCAATGCTCATGGACGCTGTGACGCATTGACCAAGACTTGCACTTGCTATGAAGGATTTGGCGCTCCTACAGATATCACGGACTACCGGTCTCCCGATTGCTCTCTGCGTAAGTGAAGAATGCTCAGATACACTTGATCGCGTTGCGTTTGAGTGTTAGCATATTCACGATCTATTGTTGTTTACAGGGACGTGCCCGGCAGGCCCGTCGTGGGGAGGTATTCCAACGAGTGCGACGACATCACATGCCAAGACGGAGTGCTCTAGCGCTGGAACGTGCGATCGATCAACTGGCACGTGCCTGTGCTACTATGGATACGAAGGATCGGCCTGCCAAAGGAGTACGTTTGATTAAAGACAGCTGAAAGCGGATTCTTGGTCTCTGAGACGCTCAATGGATGGACAGGTAGCTGCCCTAATAGCTGTTCCGGCCATGGCCAGTGTCTGAGCATGCGCGAGCTGGCGGCGGAACCCAGTGCATTCCCACTCTCGCCTCCTACGACATACGAGGGCGATGTGACTGCGACGACCTGGGACCAAGATCGAATTCACGGCTGCTTGTGCGATTCGTCTTGGCCTGTAGGTCTTGGCGACGGTGACTCGCAGCTCTCACAATATTTCGGTCCCGATTGCTCCAGGAGTACGTTACCAGTGTTGTTTCAGTGACGAATTAAATACTTACTGGTGTTGTCTGAATAGTGCATTGCCCTTCAGGTGACGACCCCATGACTGCACATCACGAAACGGACTGTGAAGGGGTAGTCGCGGACGGTGGTGGTGGTGGAATTGGGGGGCATGGGAATCTCTGTCATGTAGATTGCGCTAATCGCGGCATCTGCGACTACTCCACCGGCGAGTGTTCCTGCTTCCCTGGGTTCTACGGCTCCAACTGCGCTAGTCTGTCACCTCTGGTCTAAAAATCCTTTTACCAGTGGATTTTAGCGATTAAACAAGTTTTTGTTGTGTCAAAAAACTACGGTGGAGACCGGTTCAACTAATTAACCGTTGAACCGCGTCCTAGTGGCCATTGGACAGACGAAGGCAATCAACGGATGAGCTCATTATCGAAATCGACAACACTAGAGGAAGGACAGTTGAAGGGAGTGCGAGTCACATATATATCTGTTCACTGTACAGTCGGCTTTATTGCTCAACCATACGGCCTTGTTGCACTCTCGGTGGTGACTTGGTCTGAGCTTTGAAGCCTAGATTAAGAATGGGGGTCGAGGGATCCCTTCGGACTTTGTGAAGAAGGGGTTTTCACGATCCTCTCCATACTGTTATACGCGAATCAATGCATTTTACAAGTGGTAGACTGAGTTGTTCTACAGTAGGCAAATAGATGAATACCTGTGGACGTGGTCCCTGATTCATTTCCCAAATACAATGTGTTAGGTAGTCGCTGCCGCAATGACTGCGCGCATTTCACACTGCGTGGTCATTCAATTGGTCATGAACTTCACGTTAGCATTTTACTACAGTAGCCTCTCTCGTGTTGTTCATTACTTGTCACTAAAGTCAACGAAACGCTATGCTACGTGAACGATTTCGATGGCGACGTAGAGCACAGGAAACGACAAGCATGCAGGATGTTCTCTACTTAATGTAGTAATCTCTTTGCATATCCCTCATTTCTTTGATTTGTTGCGTTTGCCCTGAGCTATCTCACCGCCATAACTTAGGCACGGTCAGCATGGCGGGAAGCAGCGTACTTCTCGAAAGCCGTTTCCTGGGAAGATTGCCTGCATAGTTTACACCACAGTGCAACATTAGGAACAACTATTTCACTTCGCTTCTCGTTCGTCAACGTACCAGTATGAAGCAGCGGTCATTGCCGCGCCGGCAGCAACGCCAGCACCAACACCCACACGCATGCTCTGCTTTACAATGCCAGGAACCACTCCCACCAGGGCACCGCCCACACCAGCATTGATCGGGTCCTCCTTCTGACGAATCGAAGCGGAAACGTACTCGCCCGTAGAGAAAATGCAGCCGACAGCAGCGAACACGAGCTACAGTTAAAACAGCATGCACTACGTCAGCTACATGTTACAACCTCATTCAAAAACACGCAACACGTACCGAACGCGTGCCCAGGTGCTTCAACTGGTTCGAAAGCTTCGGCAGCTTGGCACCTACAAAATGAACGATCAACACAGCGGTTAGTTTGACCATCCCACAGTTTATGGAGAGAGTAATGGCGACGGACCAAGCTTCGGGATAGCCCAGACCGACTCGACGGAGCCGATAGCAGCGCCGAAGAAGGCACCAGTGGCCTAAAGAGCAGAGAAAAGCAACATAAATGTCAGAGATAACTGTTCAAACACGGCAGCATTAGCGTAAGAGGGAGGAACATACCGTCGTGTACATGATCTTCTCGGTTCCGGCAGGTCCGTCCATTTTCCTTCCTGGTGTGCGGTCTTCGTGTGCGGCTCTCCGCGGAGGTAGGCAATAATTGGTCCAAATATGTCACCGAATGCATTTCGCCACCGTATCTGACTACAGACACAAACTAATTCCGGGGGTCTATTCTATTATTGACATCGGATCGTATGGTTTATATTGCGGTATAGGTTATTTAAATAATAATGAATATTTTCATCTTTGTGCTTGGGGCAATACGATAGTGTGTGAAGCTTTGCTGATGCATCGTGATTGCTAGTTGAAAACTACTCCAACACCCGTGAGAAGGCCACTGGCCGGCTCCAATTTCTGTTTTATCTCCCAATTTTGGGAGGAACAAGTCTTGATCGTAAAATACCAATTCGCATAGTCCAGAAAAGCGGATACGGATGAATAGTGGTCTTTCCGACAGAAAAGATTTGTATGACTCTTTCGTACGTGAATATTTTTCAGTTTCTAGCTTGAACTGTTTCGTGCCTTTTCAGAAAAGTACACATAAATTGGGTTAAGCAAGAATTTTTTCCTAAAATTCATGTCGTACTTAGCAAAGGTTTCAACTTCAACAGTGTACGTGCACTACACCGAACGCCACCAGACTTTGTCAGTCACTGAACTAGCAAAGCAGCGAGCACAGAGCGAACCTACTCCAAAGACTCGCCACTCCTCCTCATACGAGTCCTTAAACTCATGCTTGTCCCCGTCCAATTTTTGTGTTAAAAAAAAAAATCAGATGTAGACACGTGCACGAAAGTCCTTAAGTGCATGCACAAAAGTCTTTCCTGCAGTGCACTTAATAGCTCTACTTTAATCCAATAGCTATTGGTTAGGGGAGGGTCTGCTATTCCAACAACATTTGTCGGAATGTGGAAATACCTTACATCATCAAAGTTTAAAATATTTGAGAAGTTCCTAAAAATAGGGATCTTTATAAAATAGGAAAGCAAAGGTAGAGGGGGGGGGGGGGGGGGGGGGGGGGGGGGGGGTTGACCGGTGTTCGGAGGCTTGTCCCGAGACCGATTTAGACAGATTGGACCAAGTTGGATCGCCAAATAGTCCCAGTAAATGTCCCGATTAGCCCAACAATAGATAGAGGTGATACCCCCTCTTCACATATTTTAATCAAATCAAAACGTAGAATCGATAAAACGACCTTCATAAGCTACCGTCAATCGACAAAAGTGGAAGAACAAGCATTCTCCGAGGAAGCAGGCACGCGCCAAGCGCTGAATGCTGTGTGCTTAACGTTTGACCGCCGTGGTAAATAGGATCTATGTCGATGTGCTCTACTACACATATATGGGGATGTACTAACGGCTATATGTCATTACTTGTGCTGTGTAGGCTGTTGTAACAGTACGATCGAGTACAAAAGCTACAGTGATACACAAGGCCGCGGCTGCCTGTGCTTCAGAACTAAACTACCACTGGCGAAGCGTGTTTGCACTTTGAGATGGCTGGCGTCGTAAAGATTAATATGTAAGGACGTACGATGTCAAATTGGTGGTTGTGATTTAAGTATTAATGCTGTGATGTTATGTATGTAGACTTTGACAGATTTCTAAGCGCACATGCATGGATAACTGTAAATAATTTAAGACGGACAAAAACATGATGCGATGCTGTTCTTTGCTTGGGTGTATTGGCGCCGTTCGCAGTGCTGGTTATTACTTGAAGGCCCGCATCTCCGTTTGTTCTGTCTACAGCTACTGCAAGCTGGAGGTGGCTGTGGTGAAGTGAATAAGAAGATTTCCCGGAAAGGCAATTCTAGCCACGGAGCCGAAAAGAGCCGGAACAAGCGACAGGGGCGACCTATGATACCCAGATCTGAGGCGAATCAGACGAAGGTACGATGGATCCCGACCGGGAATAGGCAAGAGAGACACCCGCGGCGGGTCGCTGGTGGAACCTAGGAGCGCACAACGAGCCGAAGGAGTGATCATCGGCACGTGGCTCTACGGGGCTCGGGAGAAATTCCTGCAAGACTGATCCGTGCTCTGTGGGAGAAGCGCGACCAAGGTGAATTCGGGACAAATCAAGATACACGCAGATCCCAGCGTCAGAGTCAATGTACCGACCTGACCCCAACTTCTCGGAAGGCGATCAAGCGGGATCACGCGACGATCAACTCGACTAAGTACGATATCAGCCCCCGATTAAGTATCGCATCGGCTCCCGATCAGGGTTAGGGGAACCCGTAAAGAGATCAACCATGTCGCCAGTGTCAGGTGATCGTAGGATAGCAGCTGAGGATGGGACTAGTAGGTATAGGAATTACCGTAAACAGAATCGAATTTGCTCTGGACCTCACAAGTGCCTTTGCCACGCCTGGAACCGGGAACTACATTGGCATTACAAGCGTCTGGAAGGTAAGGATACGTGACCTAGTATAGCAATACCATAAGACGTTGTCGAGTTCTTCCAGCAGATCGCTGATCAAGGGCATTGGGTAGATCATCAGCCTCGTAAGGCTGCTTACCAGCCTGTAGTCGATGCATAATCTGATATCCACACCATTCTTTTTGATGATCACCACGATCGGAGAGGTCCAAGGTGATGTTGAAGGTCGGATGATCTTGGCAGCTAGGAGTCCTTTGATGAGATCTGATACTTTCTCGCGGAACTGTGGCGCCACCTTCCAAACTCGCTGTGCGATCGGCCTTGCATCCCAACGTCGATATCACATATGACACGCTCGGCCGCCGGAGGAAGTGTGTTTCCTTTCCCGATCAGACGAAGTCGCTTCTTCCAAATGATCTGTCGTAGCTTCTCGATCTCCTCCGGGGTGGCAGATCCCGGCTTTCCTACTTGTAGATCCTTGAGCCTGACCTCTTCAGTGGTGGAGATCTGGATCTCCGGTACCACTGCGAGGTTTTCGGCCAGATCCTCGGCCGAAAAATCGTCACTTTCGTGTAAGTGGGTCTGATCGGCGTTTTCGATCTCTTGAGGAGACGTCGGATCTGGTTCATTCGTTGATGGATCACGAAGGTTGTCGCCCGTGGGCGTCAGGATCGAGGTGTCCGCGACGGTTGGTACGTCGTCAGCGTCAGAAACCGGTTTGATCTCGATTTTAAAATCTGGATTTCCCGCTTTTGCTTCGATTCCCTCTTCACATGTCTATTCTGGGGCCCGATCTGGCAAGCTCTCATTTGTCTCACCGCCCCTAGTATCGCCACTCGGGGCCCGATCGGGACTGACCATGACCGATAGAGTGGTCATGAGATCCGGTTGTGGTTCAAGGAATGCGACCTTGATTTCGGCCGCATCGGTCAATCGAGTTGGTGTTAGGGGTTCTAATGTCGAAATCAATGCGGGATCGAGGTCAATCTTTATAGCCCCGCCTCGGCGGAGTATGGTTCGCGGCGTAGTGTAGGTTGGTCGTTCGACCGACGGCAAGGAGACCTCCACGGATTCCTGAGGTTTCGGCCTTGCGTCCACTGTCGCTTCCAAAAGCAGATTCTGCCATTCCATGTAACGCTGCGATCCGACCGACACAAAACCGGGGGATCGAGGAAATTTTTCTTGGTCAAGTACCATCCCGACGTACAGTCTGTGATCCAGTCGCAAGATCTTCTCACAAAGATTCGTGATTACTAAGTACCGAGCCCGACCTGGGACTTCTACTACAGTAGGTCACCCATCGATCGCCCCTGGTCACCCACAATTTCTCTGTCGCTGATGGTTTCACTCTTGACTTGATCTCCTCAGATTCCCGAACCGGGATATGTTGATCTTCTTCCAAAGTGACCGATCTCACTTTCTCCCCGAATAATCTCTTACGGCTGTTGAGTGGGATTCCCACTTCATTGGGTAGGCACATCGATCCCTTCGCCAGATCCATTCGGACCCCGGCTGGAATCCTAAAATCCATACCCAGGATCGCATCTTGTCCGTATAGATCCCCTACCCATATATCGAAAGTATACCAACTACGCCGCAAGCGTGATCTTGATCCTCGTCATCCCTTCGGTGGTGTATACGTTGTCCCCGATCCCGACACATTCTTATCTCTGACTAGTGTCAAAGTGGCACTCATCCTTACGAACAAAGGCGATAACCAAGATGGATACCTCGGCGCCGGTGTCCAGGAACAAGATCGATTTTTCATAATTGATCTTGCCTGAGATCTTGGCTTGTCGGAACCATTTTCCTGGTGCATGGTACTTCCAATAGCCTCGGGATTTTCCTTCCTTGAAGGGGGGGGGGGGGGGGGGGGGGGGGGCGCCCCTAGTGTTGATCTGTTTATCTTCTGCTGCAGCGAGATAGATCCTTCGGTGATCGCTTTCGGAGTCTGAACTTTCCGATCCTGAGACATCTTCCGACTCTGAACTCGGTTCATGGGTTCGAATCGTGCGTATCGCGGCCCGCGCTGGCGCCGCCGGGGCACTGACGGGTGCTTTCTACCGATTTTTCGAGCCGAACGCGGACTTTCGTTGCCTACTTTTCGCTCTCTCGCGCGCACGGAGCACTTCCTCTAGATCCTCGACATCAGTGAGCCGGAGTAAAGTCAACCGGTCGGCCAGCTCTGGATCACCCAATGTTTCAATGTAGTGATCGACGTGTTCCCGGCGCGCCTTGGAGTTCCCATCCTTGATCTTGGATTTAGCTCGTAGAGCGGCCACATTGAGCCAATTAAGGTAGTCAAGAGGGGTTTCCTCGGATCGTTTGCGAGCATGGTAGTACTGCCATGCGACGGACATCCCCAGTCCGCAATACTGAGTCTGGAAACTATCCAACAGATCCGCCCAGCATGTCTTCGTAGTCCGACTTAGTTGGCGATACCAATTCTTGGCCGGACCGATCATCAGGTCTGCAATCGTAAGGCATTTCTCTTCTTCCGTGGCTTGATCACGCTGGAATGCCGACTTAACCTTGATGTTCCAGGCTCGAGCGCGATCCTCGTCCAGAACCCTGTCCGCAAATTCCTTTAAATCCGAGGTCGCCGAGATCCGAACCCTCCGGATCACCGAAGGCCCTCCTGGTCCGATCGTGGCCGAGGCGACTGCGGTTCTACCCGATGTGTGGGTCTCCCCAGATCGTCGAGTTCACGACGGCGGACATTTCAGAGCTTGAGCGGGTGATACCAGGCTTCACTGAAAATCAAATGCTCGTTCCACGCGTGGAGAGCCGTGATCGTCAGAACCTAGAAGCGCACATGAGATCCATTGACGTCAACCGGAAGCTGGCTGCGATGCTTCTGCACCTGCCCCACCAGCGCCTCGCTGAAAGGGTCTACAAGACTGTCGGCTACCTGAAATAGATGGCAGGCGCTCACCGTCGGCTCCGGCTCCAAACGGGATCTCTGGGTGACATGTCTCTAATGGACACTGCCACGGCACAAAACGAGTCTAAAAATCTCAAGCGTCAGTGGGTCTTCAACAATCAGTATTGGCTTCATGAAGTGCTGGCTCGGCGTGCGGGCTGCTGATATTGAGACTCACCTGAACGCTGTGTCCAAGATCCTCGCGTCCCATTACCAAGACCAGATAGACGCTCTGGAATCCGAAAAGTCGGCCCTGGAAGAACGCCTGGAAGACTCGAAAGCAGAAGTTTGGCAGCTGAAGGCTCGTCCCACAACCACGGCCACAGACTCCTGGGGTTTTTCGGAGTTCCTGTTTGAACACGGGGAGCTGAACGGGAGTTGGGTGCGTCTTCGTAAACTTCTGGTGCAATTCCAAGAGGGCCAGACGCCACTGGAGGACTGGGACACCATCATCAACGTGACTGCGATGGACGAGCGCAAGGTCTCAATGCCAGACTTCCACAAGCGCCTGACCAAGATTCGATTTGACCAAGCTGCGGAGGCGAAGAAAGCGGCTCGTGTGCTGGATCTGACGCGCACTGGGAGTGGTGTGGCGGTCTCTGGTGGTCATACTGGCGAATCCAAGAAATCGGGCGCAGCTCGTCTGGTGATCAAGCCTATGTCGCCCACCAAGTCGACCAAGTCTTCTGGTTTTCTTCCATTAAAGCCTACCCGATCGTCTGGGAAACATCGCGTTCGTGTCGTTCAGGATCGTCCGAAGAACTACACACCTGGCATTGACACGGTCCGCCCAGCGAACGCTAAGTCTCTCGTCTCCAGGGATGCTGTTCACACTATGTTACCAGACAGGGTCGTCTGGGAAGAAGTGCGTCCGGACTTGCGCTTGGCTCTGCTTGCTGGGATCTCCTACGAGACTGCAATGAAATGGCTTCGCACGGACAAGTCTGCCCACAGTCTATTCACGGGACGCCCCTTGGTTCAGATGCTGGTAAGCATGGTGTACTGGCGCAAGCTGAACCAGACTCCATGGACCTCGTATGTCCCATTGACATACTACAAGATGGCCGATGAGGAGTTGCGCCGTCTTCAGAAGAACGATGTGGAACCGCCAGCCTGCGAAGCACTAGATGCTCACGGCCCTGATCCCATCATCGAGCCCGAGTCTACGGAGGATGATCCTCAGAAGGACCCTGACTTCAAGGCGTCTGGTGAACAGGAATCTGCGTCAGGTGACGAGGAGTCTAGCGATGAGGGGTTTGGGAACAGCAGTAGCGCGTCCGATGACAAGGGATCTGATGATCACTCGCATGCCGGCGCCAAGTGTCCACGGGACTACGAGTCAAGTGACACCGACGATTCTGGTCCAAGCGGGGCGGTGTTCATGAGGCAGCCATACCCAAGACAATCAGTCAAATGTCCGGTGGCGCTTCCAAGTCGAGTCCCAAGGACAAGAAGTTCAAGGATCGCAAGTCGCGCAAGGGTTCTTCAGGCAAGCGCGCTTCTGGTACGCTTCGGAAGTCGAGCCTGATGTCCAATCGTTGACACTAAAGGAACTGATGACGATTGAAGTCCCGGACACACACTGTTCTTCCTGGATGTACTACGGCATCTGCGTTCAGCCGACCAGCGACACGAAGACCTCTATCAGGCAGGCTCCTGGTTTCCCAGATTTTGAGCCCCACAAGCACAACATTGCGCGCCTGAAGAAGCGATGGAGCTCCAAGAAGTACCAGACCCTGCTGGACGAGGTGCCGGCTCCTTGGGAAACTATGTATCTCAACCGTCGGACTGAGCTCTACTTCCACCGGCGCGAAGATCTGAGTCCCATGGTTCAGGCAGACATTGAGGAGCTCGCATCTCTGATGAACAAGTACGCCCAAGCGCTGTGGGAACACACGCACTGAGTGACAATGGACCCCGACCTGAAGTCTGGTGAGCATTACAAGGAGCGTGGGCTATGTCGTCTCTCTCTGTTGCGGTAGTACCGGGCAGCAGTGACCAAGGTTCTAGGGCACAAAGATTTTTCAGAGACACTCATGTTCGAGCCTGGTATCTGGAAGATCCTAGACAAGTATTGCCCTGGATTTGGCAAGACCGTCGTGCACGCGAACTCGGAGGTCCTCACCCTTTCTAACTTGACCAGATATTCACGAAGTCTCTTAGAGGTTCTGGTACGCTTGCTCCACCGAGTATCTAGCACCTTTTCCACTTCATTTTCATCTTTCTCGGTTTCAGGTTCCCATCTGTCTTCTGGTAACAGTGTCGCGTCAAAGTCATCGTTCTCATGTACATCAAGCTCCACAGTCGATCTTCTGGGAAACAAGGCCTTTGGTTTCAGACGCCTCACGTGAACCCAAGGGTTCACCCGATACCCAGTGTCTTCGACCTTGAGTTTCACGCGGAAGTCATCTAGCATCTCTTCAATCCGAAAAGGACCATGCCACATGTGCGCAAGTTTCCGGCTCTGCCCTGTTTGTACCTTAGGGATGTATAGCCACTCGGCGTCACCGACAGCAAATCCGGTTTTCAGACGTTCTGATAACTCGTACCACCTTCTGGTTTGTTCTTCAGAACGCTCCATCTTGGCCTTTTTCTGAAGTACTTCAGCGCAGGCCTGAGTGTAGCTGTAATTTTGTTGCATCTTTCGACACCACTCCGAAGCAGTGCGCTCTTGTACACCAGAAGGCTTAGGACCAAGAATCGCGGACACGGTCCCATGAGCATCCCATCCGTGCACCAGAAAAAGGGTGTTTCCAGGCGGGTGGCGTCAAAGGAGGTGTTCAGCGCGAACATCAGACGTTCAGCATGATCGTCCCAGTCACTCTGGTCAGCTTCGGCTATGTATGCCTTGATAGCACACACGACAGTCTGAACAGACCGCTCTTGTTGGCCATTGGCCTGGGGACGGTACGATAGAGTCGCTCGTTGCCTGCTTCACAGAAGGTCCCGGAAACACCTGAACACTTCACTCATGAACTGAGGATCCTGATCATCGCGTATCAGGGAACTAGCTCCGAAGTTTCTGAAAACACGTTCTTCGTATGCCTTAGCGACATCTTGAGCTGTAGTGATGCTCATAGGCTTACACATCACGTTGCCTGAGAACATGTCTTGAAACAACAACAGAAACGTGTTGCCTCTGGCGGACTTCGGCATATGCGTCACAAAATCCATGGGCACCACTTCAAAAGGTCGACTGGGCTCGATGTTACCAGGCGACGGCCCAGGTTTCGGGGGGCGCCCCTTGCCGCTAGCACAGTCCATACATTCCTTGACAAACATTTCCACATCAGCGTACATATCGAGCCAATAAAACTCGGAGCTTAGCTTCTCAAACGTGCGCTTGATTCCCTGGTGATCACCTTCGTAATCCCCATGAGCATAGTGCAGCAAATCCGAATGTAAGTCCCTGGGAACTACAAGCCTGAGTTCGTCAACCTTGTGTCTGGGACGTTCTCTGGTAGCACGGCTGAGGCGGTACTCTATAATCCAAGACGAAGTCCTCGGCAATCCTGGTAAGATTCCTCGCTCGGGGTCGTGGTAGATCTCCCACGTCGCCATTGAGAAACTTGATGAGTTCTGCCAGGTGAACATCTTGGATCTGGTAAGCCTTGATCCGCCGCCAGCGTTCCACCTGAAACTCCAATGGGCCCATAGATTCACGAGCCTCCATTTCCTCTGGTAGACTTGCTTCCTCCCGATCGTCAGCACGGGTAACGCCAGCTAACACCTTGGCCGCGTAAGGCAGGGGTGCGGACTCTGGCCCTCGGTCATCCATCTCCGGTGTACTATCTTTTCCACCAGAGCTCTGGTGAACATCGTCCAGAGTTTCAGAAGACAGAGCTTCAGGGGCCTTCATCAACTTCTCATAGATCTTGGACACCAGTTTTAGATGAGCCAGTTCATCAGGATCCTGGACCTGCCAGGACTCACCAAACGCAATGGTCTTAGACGTCAAGTAATCGGCCGCCTGATTGAATTCACGCTTTACGTGCACTAACTTCAGAGACCCAAACTCGGCTAACTTCCGCTGTAGGTTCGGCTGATTACAATTGATCAGACCCTGAGCTTGTTGAATAGCGATACGAGAGTCTCCGACGATCACCAGGTCTCGAATACCACGTTTCAAAGCTAACTTCAGTCCGTTGATCAAACCACAGTATTCTGAGTCGCTCACAGTGACGTCTTTTAGAGCGAAACCTTGGGCCTCCAGGATGCTCCACCCTGGGAGTTCCCAGAGCACACATCCGCAGCTTCCCAGACGGGTAGACGTCTTGGCAGCACCATCGAAACTCGAGACACATCCTCGGTAGTCAGACTCCAGCATCTCCACAACTGATGCGCGCTGGGGGTTTGACTCGTCCCTTGACAAGGATGAGATTTTCAGAAACCTCATGTAGGTTCACGAGGTATGATACCTGCTCAAAGAATAGCTGGGAGACAATCTTCGTCACGTTGGATTCTACGAATTTCCACACAAGTTCCAGTGTGACAACTTAGTTTGATGACAGGAGCCATTTCAACACCGAGTGTCTGGTGTACACCGTGATCACCGGACTCGAGTCTACCAGAGCTCGAAAGTTCTCCAGGACTCTGAGGATCGCGATGACTTCCTTCTCTGCGATGTGATACCGGAGTTCCGCCACATTTATCACCCGTCCAGTGAACCGTACGGGGCATATCACTCCATCGTACTCTTGTCCCAGGACGGCTGTTCGGCGGAACCACTCTTCCGGCGTCCATATCCCTCCAGCGGCGGAATTCACGGCGCACATACCTCAGGGCCCGTTCTCCATCAAGTGAATCAACCCTCCCAGACTAATCAGCAGAGAATCGTCGGACTTCATCGGCATGTCATTAGACATCGGAGTGTCTTCGGACTTTGGAGTCTGAGAGACACGTTCATCAGAGAGCTCGGGTTCGGGTTTCACCTCTTCCACGGACTTTCCGGAAGTCGTCGACTCAGAACGCAAGTCAATGACTTCTGGGGACTCAACCACATCGGCGCCTCGCTCAGACGACGCGTCACCACCCTCATGGGCGGTGGCCACCTCGTCACCAGAAACTTCGGCTTCTGACGGACCTTCCTCAGAACCTTGTTCACCAGACACACCAGGTGTCTCTTGGGCTTCCGGTTCCGCAGCAGACTGGTCATCGACTGCCGGTTCTGGGACGCTCACATCCTCAGCTGCCTCCTTCTCTCGCGCAGCTTTCCTCCTCTCGCCTGCCGCCTTCTGAACAGCATCCAGGCCTGGTTGATCATCAGGCGGAAGACCTTGAAGACGCTTCGACTGACGTGTCTCCACACCGCGACCACCGCATCCGCGACGTCCTCCTCTCGTAGTTCCATGTGAATCCATATTGATATCAGACGCTTGATAGGAAACTCTCTTCTCAAACTCTCTCAGAACCGGTGATATCACGATACCAAGATTCGGGCACGCACACCAGTTGTCGCGAAGTCGGTGCGACTTTTACCGCGGTGCAGGGGCGTACAGTGAATCTGGAAGTGTGACTACTGAAGTGATATCAGAGTCGCACGGCAAGGTGGGCGTGTGTTACCTTGTGCTGTCCTCGTAGGTTCGTTGTCTTGGCAATATGACCCTCGCCGGGGTTGAGAGAGTGTGGGTGAGAGTTAGGGTTCCTTGCGTAGACCGTCGGACGTCCTTCCGATCCTCACAGGAGCGTTTGGGAGTCAAACGTTTTCTGGTAGACACTAGTGTTCACCGGAGATCTCTGAAGTCAAAAGAGAGCTTAATACAATGGGAGGTCCTGTTACCTGACTTCCAAGATAACAACAATGCAGAGTTCCGATATACAAACATACAGCCGCTCTTATTCATTCCTGGTCCTTGAGGGGTGGGCTAGCACTCCAGGTCAACTAGGGAATGTCTACCAGACACCTGGTCTGTCTGGTATCCCCGTTACTTCCGCGCACCACCCTCTAATATATAGAGGGAAATAAACCAATATACAATCGGTTATATACAACAGTCTACCAAGCGTTCTGAGAGCGACTGTCTAGCTCCCAGAACCTGTCCAAACGTACAATATGAAATGGGCTACCGCTAGAGACAAGACAAACGACCCAACTAGGAAATGGAATAGGTGGGTCCTCTCACGTCTCTACGTTACGCTGATCTCCACCTAAAGGACTTGAAAGGTGAGAGATCACACAACACCAAGCCTTGCTGTGGTCTTACACTTCCGAAGAACCGACGAATCGACCTTGGGGTTATTACGCAAATTGAACTCGGGGGTACCGAGCAAATTGAACTCTGGTTATCTATCTCGTATCTCTCTATCTTCAGTCTTCTGTCAGGCACACTTGGTCTCAGTATAACTCAGGAATCTTCACTTGGTCTCACTATGGTAGTCGATGCAGCAGGTCTTGTCGAGTCGACACTTTATGATGTCATTACAGGGATGAGCAGGTTGCGTGTCACTTGATTGTGTGGAGTCGTGTTGGGTACACTTGGTTTCATTATAGGGTGGACTTCAGAGTGTCAGAGTCTGGTATCTTGTTCATCAGGGGTCGGGAATCATGTTCATCGGAGACATGTACATCAGGACCATGTACACCGGAATCATGTACATCAGAGACGTGATATCAGAGTCGTGACATTGGGGTCTGATCATCAGAGTCTGTATACCGGAGTCTGTACATCGGAAACCGGTAATGTCTGGGATATTGCTTGTATATAAGCCGGGCACATCAGACTTGTGTTTACCAGAGTCAGGATATCAGAGCCGTGTACATCAGAGTCATGTACATCACACTTCCATGGTGTGATATCAGAGTTCCATGCATGATACCAGAAATCCATGGGTGTTTTCAGGGTGCGGAGCACGTATGCTACAACACACGAAGTCCAATTGGGGTATGCGCGGGTGCGCTACGTCCGGTGCGCGATACTTGGTAACTGTAGGTATTGTCGTAAATCCTTGAACCATCATCGTCACACAGGACGGCAACGGGATGAGGTCTCTCAGAGATACGTTCTTCTGAGAGACTTTCTGCCAACCTTTAGTATAGCAGTAACTTTCTTTCACAGATCCATCATATTGTCGCACGGGACATAACCTCGTCCCACATCTCCCTTTCTCCCAGAATCCAGTATGTATCCAATCACAGCACAGCGTAACGGACACATTCCACTCGAAAATCGTAATTAGCAGCATGTCAAAGCTCTTTGTGCCATCGCGGCGGAAGGAGTTAAGATCAAGCTCCGGAAGGCGATGCCCCGTCGTCCATGTTCCCACGCGGCCACCCTTCCGTTTTACAGTGCCTAATGGACCTGCGCGCCAACATCAGTAAAGACTACTTCCGCTGCATCGTCGTTGACGACGACCTCATCGAGGTTTGACCCGAGCTCTTTGTCAGCTCGTTAGGCGTCGTAAACAATGGAAGTGGCGGTCTTCTCACAACCGGGAGGGCGCTTCCCCGAGGATAGCTCTGTCAATCGCCACACTGACCAAGACACCCCAAGCGTCGTTCGAACATTGCTCGAGTATTGCCCGTGAAGTTCGCCGCTACCAGCAAGAAGACCCTGAACACGACGTGCTCATCATGACCGAGGACGTAGCGTCAGCATACCGTTACGCATACACACACAGCTCCTGTGTGTACTTCATTACTGGTCACATTGTTGAGGACAACGCGCTTGTGATTGATATGTCCGCGGCTTTCGGCTGGACCGGCTCAGCAGGTTTTTACAGTGCCCTCGGTGGCGCTGTGGCGTTTGGCCACGAGTCCACGAGAGACTACGCGCACCTTGAAGGTTATTACTACTACCTATGGGTCGACGACCACGTTAACGTGGCGACTAACGTGGCGACTAACGTGGCGTCTAGGTGCACTGACATTGATATTTCTCTTCGTCATGCCATGGTCACCATCATGGGCCCGGCAGCCGTGAACAACAAGAAGTTCACAGGGTGGAGCGCCCATCAGCAAATGTTAGGCCTTATTTTTACACATTTATTCATAGCGATGCCAGCACCCAAGATCTCCAAATCACAACGGCTGGTTGCCTCTGCATTCCACTCAACATCACTTACGAGGAACGAGTATAGACCACTGCTCGAATCGCTGCGTCACGTGGCGGCCTGTATCCGTCCTGCCTCAGCTTTATTGCACCGCCTCCGCAGCAAGGAATATGAGCTCCAGCGACGCACTTTCGTCCCTGTCTCCTTAGAGATGCGCGACGATCTCATCTGGTGGTGACACCTCCTCCAGTCGCCCGCCCTAACCGGAGTCCCGCTCAAGGTCTTCGCAGGCCTCCAAGCCCCGAACATCACCATCGTGACAGTCGCGTCGGACTCCGGCATCTGTGCACTCGTGCCACATTACAAACTGGCTCTATCGGACAAGTTTCCAGCCGCAGAGCAAGCGCTCATGCAGGCTTTCAACGGTGGCAGCGCTAACCACTTCGACATTAATTACCGGGAGCTACTAGCATGCGCATTCGCGATCCACGTCTAGACCCCCGTGTAGCACAAGGACCACCCTCAGGCAAGTCCGCTCCACATACACTTCCGGATAGATAATACCTCTGCTGTACCTTGGCAGTCGGAGATGGCTTCGAAGAACCCCCGCGCATCGATCTTGATCAGGCTGCTGTGTATGTGGGAACACGAGTTCGGAATTCGCCTATCGTCATCGTCTCATATCCAGGGGTTCGGAAACACGACCGCTGACGCCGGGTCTTAGTGTAGGGAGAGTGGTGCACATGCCCAAAAATTCATCCAGCTAACAAATGGTTGGTCACAGGTCCCGCCGCCTTCGGACATAGCAACGCTCGAGTGGACACGGTTTAGTGTCTGCGAGAGCGCTCGGTTGCAGATTCCTCCTTCAAGGCCTACGCAAGAACCCACAGGCGATGGACGCAATGGACTGCCCGGCGCGGCATTATCTGAAGGAACGACATCCACTTAGTAGACCAGGTCCAGTAAGTCTCCAAGTTCATCATCGACACTGTGTTTAGTGGCCTCGGAGCCCACCTTACAGCGATCCGTGAATTGACAGTCAAGACGTACTTATGTGGCATCCGCCACTTTCTCGTGGCAGCTGGACAACCAATGTCAAGCGCCATCCACAGATGCGCAAACTCCTCTGGGGCATCGGCCGACTCGACGCACCGCGACGCCAGAAGGCTCCAGTATCAGTCGAAATACTGGAGACGTGTTTCACATCGCTCGACTGCTGCGCCCCAGTTGATCAAGCGCTTTAAAGGTGCTGTGTCTGGCGGTTTTCTTCCTGTTTCGTCGGTCCGAGATCGCGGCAGCAACAAGAATGGTGCTCTGTTAGTTCGCGCTCAACGCTAGTGACATTGTGGTATCGGACTCAGCCGGAACCGTCACAGCGGCCCCTCCCAATGCCAGCAGGGTACAGATTCAACTTCGAGGCTCGAAGACCAACCAAGGCGGCGCTCCAGTCATTCGTGCATTGTCGCGATCCGAACATTGTTACCTGTGCCCTCTGTTTGGTGCTTTTCTCCTCAAGAAGGCGAGAGGCACACGGCCAGGGGAATCCCAGCCACCGTCTTCTCTGGGCGATAACGAGTGGCCAGACTGAGTGCCAGCACTCCGGGTCGCCAAGGCGATTCAAGGCGCCGCACAGGCCATCGGTGACAACCCGAGACTATACGGAACCCACTCCCCCCGATCGGGAGGTGTTACTAACATGTACCGCGCCGGAATCGACACACCGGCAATCCAGCAGCATGACTGCTGGGCTTCCGACGCTTTCAAGTTGTACACCAGGCTGTGCACCGAGTCCACGTCATCGATCACCGGAAAGATTGTTGGTGGTGCCAGAGAATCCACGGTGTTCCGGTAACAGTCACGCAGCTACCACCCGTATTTGGGAACGCACGCCTTACTGTTTCGGCCCGTAAGCGTTGTAGCTACGTGTCTAATTGTAATACTTTCTGAATTTGGCTCCAAACGCTCGCGTGGAGGTATGTAAGCGGATAGTATTGTATTTCGAAAGAATATGCAATCTACAAAATGAAATGGGTCTCTGGTTCAATATACATATAACGCCTGTTATTGGCTACTGTCTGTTCTACGAGAGTATTCTATAAAAGCTACTTAAAAAACCCTAATACAGCCATCAAGTCAAACATTTTGTGTAAACCTAGTGTAGACTTAGTATTAAAGATTAGCATACACAGGGGTTTTGTACACAGGCTCCACGTTGCATAAAATAATGATGTATGGACCTGCCAAAGAATAAAATGAGTCCTTTGCTGCTGCCTCTTGAGATTGCTTGGTTTCAAGAAAAATAGTAGTCGCTTGTATTGATAGCAGTACTGTTGTTTACATGTTAATAATAGCTCATGCATTTATTTTTAAACATGCACTGTAATTTACAGTGCATGTAATACTTGTACAAGGCTATGGTCCATGGTATCGCTTCAGGTTGTTGCAGTGGACCGCCTCCAGCCTTTCCGATGCCCGATTGTCAAAGAACGGCGCCCTGTACAGGTACGGTGACCGCAATACAGTTATCTGCCTCGATAAAGAAGTTGGTGTCTGCATGCAAATGGAAAGGTTATAAGAAATAGCCAAGACAATTCGTTTAAAAAAATATTGTCAGGTCATAAAATGGTGATATGCAGCTCGGAAGGTTATCGGTTTTTCAGACTTCTTTATCGAGGCAGATTACTGTCAGCAAGACGCATAAGCCAAGAATGAGAAAACTGAGTTGCTGCTCTCTCTAGGTCATTTATTTGAACAGAAGAGACTATACCTCTTGTTCTCTATACGGTATCATTTGGATAGTACTCATTTTTGCGGAGAATACAGCACTGTCCAGATCAAGAGTCCTAAAGGTGACAGTAGTGGTAAGAAAGCACGTGGCTCGAAGGTCTTGACGATGGTTGGCTTTGTTGAGCTACCATCATTTATTGACATCGTGGCCTTGCTCACCAAATGTGCGGGTTGCTCGATCAACCAAATGTTCAGGCAACGACCAAATGGCTCGAAAAGTGTGCGGGCCACGCTTGACGTGCATTTGTGAGACCGTATCCTGGGCCCATCCGTTTTCACTTCAACGAGGTTGAGGCTCCACCTGTGTTCGAGCTGACCCTGATCAAAGCTTGCATCGGGCTAGTGCTGATGGTCAACACGATGACCAGCAGCTTAGCAGCATGTCATAAGTCTTGCTTGTTCCTACCCCATTCAGAATATTGTACATGTATTATATGAAGCCGCCTCTACGGCAAGGACCGGCAGGCAGTTGAACAAGATAGGACCCGCAATGTGCGTCGCGGCGCCGCGCGAACCAAATCATCAGGCGGCCGGAAAGAAGTGGCGAGAGCACGAAAACTCTTCCCAAGCAGTGCTTGAAGTAGGTTGGATCCGCCGATTGTGAGTCAAATCGCGAACAAAAGCAAAATGTTTTAGCAGTCCCTGTGCAAGGAAGCCAAGGGCGGCAGGGGGGAGGGGGTAAGCGGGATTTCCTACGCGTATTACCAGGAAGACTTTGCGATGAAAGAGTTCCAGGGCTGCTTTGCAATTTGAGTCAGTCGGCCTGGAACTCCGCGTTTCAGCCTTGAAATTCAGGGCGGGGATCATATCTCTGCAGAATCCAACCTTGTTCGGCTCGTTTGTCGAGTACCGCGCCTGCTCTCGGATTGTAGTGCAACCGCGCTCAAGCGTCGATATCGCCTCGTTTGTGATGGGACTGCAATGTGTATGCACTGCATACTATGCAGTCGGCCATCGCGCTGTGGGTGTGGAAATCCTGTCGACTTCACGAGCAGCTTGTGGCCGACCAAGCCAACGATCCTCGGAGACATGAAGTTGTTCTTCGACGTCTAGAGTCGTCTTGGGGTGAACAATACGGACGATATACAACTATGATATCTGCGACGATGCTATCCAAACGAAACGGTAATTCCCTACTGAAAAACTTCAAAAGGGAATTGCCAGTGAAAACCTGCCAATAGAGGCGGCAAATATACTCTCTGTCAGAAAATGAGCGCTGTAGAGTCTACACACACAGTTTGAGTTCTTATGCCAGCATTTGTATGGCCGATATAAGGCCATTGCGAAAGCAGCCTTCGTGAATCTCGCTGCTTTACGAATCTACGTGTTGCGCGATTCCGCCTGGGCTGTCGAGATGCTTGGTTTCACCTTGGCCGAGCTGTATTACAAGCAACAGAAACAAGCAGCCCTCAAACACCCAGCAATTGCAGCTGCTTTTCAATCACAACTTGGTGACTAGAGCGTCTAGGGCAACGAGCCCTCCAAATTTCATCCTTTGCCCGCTCTAGCTCGAGATCGGCGCCAAATATTGGGGAATCCCCTTCAAGCGAAAACGGCTACAACTCGGGGCGCCGAAACTGCCTTGCTAGAAGTCCATGACAGTAGCAACGTCCGCAGCAGCGCGGTTGGCTGTCGCAGCATGGCATGTTTCGCTAGATTTCACTATACTTGTCTTTTTTGACTCGGTTTCACTATGCCGCGACCGTTTTTCGGGCAGATCAGCGCTCTCCTGCTCTCTGTAAAACAGACGCCCGGCGCTGCACTGAGTCGTTCCCGGCCACAGGAGACGAGCCTTTCGGGCAGCCAGCTGTCCGATGCCTGCAAAGAAGTGACGCGTCAAGTGGAGCAAAGGCGACGAGCACTCGAGCCATTCGAGCTCACTTCGCATTTTGCCTGCCATTCGGTCGCTCCGCTTCCTACGTAAATTCATATCCTTTGCCACCATGACCCAAGTGGAGATCCGCGGTGCCAGCCCCATCGGCAGCCCCACCAGTCCCAGCGCCATGGCGTCGCCCTGGACCAAGGACGGCACCTACATCATCGAGGCTACTCGCAAGGCACACGCCTGCTGCAAGTCGTGCGACGCTACCATTGAAGCCGGGCGCCTGCGCGTGGGCGTCGTGTACCAGCACCGCAACGGCTTCGTGTGCATCAACTGGCACCACGTCGAGTGCTACAAGGCGGTGCGTCAGATCCCGCTGCAGTGTCTTGAGGGCTTCAACGACCTCGACCCGCAGCAGCAGAAGGTGGTCGAGAGCTACCACCTTGTCGAGAGCGAGCCGCAGCACTACTTGTCTGTGCGTGAAGCCCACACCTGCTCGGCATGAAACAGCAGCGGCACGGCCTCCTTCCTTTTTTGTATGTTCGTATCCCCGCAAGTTGTTTTTTGACGTGGTGGCCTACGCAGAGCCTACCATCGATGATTCCCCTGCGCAAAGCTGCCCAAAGAGGCAGGTATTGCAAAGTGCATCGTAGTTTGCGCACCTATTTAAGAAGTACTAGTTAGTAGTATCAATATGAACCCACTGTCCAAACTCAAGAACTTGCTTGCTCTAGGCTACTGTGCATGATAACGTTGCGTACGCACACACAGTAACTAAGCATGACCAGTGATCTTTGAGCAGTCTTACCAAAGGTGCTGATGGCAATCGTTTATCCGAGGTGCCTCACCGCGTTCTTACTGTTCTTTGTTCTTTGACAACATGTCAATCGCATCCTAACTTACAGCGTAGCACGTCTGGCAAGTATGTGTTCAAATACTTGAATACAATAATAACAAGTAGGTGTAGTAACAGTACCCACACGGTTGCATGTACTCGGTGCATTGCACTGAGTGCCTTGTGCATGTACTCCAATTTGGCTTGGAACAGCAGATCTTTTACGTGATTATTCCTCGTTTTTCCATGAAATACAGCTCTTTTTCCATAAATCGGAGTAAATTTGGACTGTCTATTGTTATCCGTCGAGGCAGTCCGAAGAATTATACCAGAGGCGAGGAGAAAGTTGACTCGCTTCCTACCGCCATGGACGTGCAGATGGAGGACCACGGCAACTCGTCACACGAGGAAAAGTTCCGTGTGTACAATGAGGCGCTAGTCCACGCATCCACGTGTCCCGAGTCCAAATGTGAGGCGCTCAATGGCCGCTGCCACAAGGTCAAGGCCAGCATCGACCACTTTGTGCGTTGCTACGGCCCGCGCCGTAAAAGCTCCCCCATTGAGAGGTACAGTACAGTTTCTCATCATCATAACGCTGTTGTTTTGAGTTTTAACACTTTTATTTAGCTGTGAAATGTGCTCCAAGATCTGGGGCTTGCTCTGCTTCCACGCTAAGACGTGTCAGACGCCACTGGGTCAACGCTGCGCCGTCTCCCAGTGTGACTACTTGCGGGAGAAGATCGCGCGCAAGCGTGAGAGCGACAGACGCGAGCTGCAGGAGGCCAAGGCCAAGATACAAGTCAAGTTCGAGGAGTGGCCTGTCGAAAGACGTATAGCACAGGTGGAGATCGACAGGCAGCAGGTGCTTCAGCTCATAGCCGACATTCGAGCGGGTAAGGCGCGCCAACCTCAGATGGTACAAGCTCAGCAACAGCCCATGATGTCTATGGGCTGAGAAGCAAGGAAAACAATACTCTGCGGGATTTATGCTACGTCGGAAGTCTGGCCGTTTTGATCATCTGACCTTGACGGTGCTGCATTTTTTGACCGAGTTGCAGTTGTGACAGGGGTGGCGACGTACGGGTTGGTCTGCAGGTCTTGCGAATGGAATGTTATTTGCTTTTTATATTTTTTGCTGTTGTTATCTTTGATTTGGTTGTTGTTGGTCAGGAGATCGTGTTTCTCTCTGAAAGTGGATGTCTTCGCACTGTATGAGAGCATGCGGAATCAATTCTGGAGTTGCAATGATGCAGTGATGTCAAGCAAGTGTGCAAATGTGGCGGCGGTTGTGGGATGAAGAGGCGACACTTGCCCAAAACGTCCGACGCCAATATTGGGCAAGTAACGAACGGAGGCCCTTCCGTTTTCACAGCCAAGTCAAGAGACGTCACTTACGGCTGCAATCGCTTGTGAACCATAACGTTGGGGTCAAGGAAGTGTGACTGACGCACCTGTGGTCTGTCTGTTGAACTACGAACAGGAAAAATGACTGCGATCTATCGCGTTGGAGAGCGGGTGGATGGCTTGTACGATGAAAACACTGACGATATGTGGTACCCAGGGCGAATACGATCCGTTCATCTAAGTGAGGCTACCTTTGAGGTAATTTATGACGACGGAGAAGTGGAGATGCATGTTCGACAGGAATTCCTTCGCCAGCATGTGACTGGTACCATTTGCGTTGGAACGCGCGTGCTTTGTCGATACGACGGCGGAGAAGAGTTTTACCCCGGTCAAGTTTCGGACGTACAGGAGGATGGACGATATACTATTGCGTACGATGATGGAGAAGTGGAGGAAGACGTACCGCTAGAGCATATCATGGAGCCCGCGGAAAAGGACGAGGGAAAGCAAGAGCCAGAGGAGAAAGAAGAGGTACAATCACCCAATAACGCCATGGATGACCAACCAGAGCATCAGCAACAGGAGGAAATGGAAAATGGAGATCATCATGACAAAATTGCAGATAATAACACGGACATGGAGCAGGAAAACGAAGGAAATCAAGACAACGAGAGGGACGAGGCAGCAGATAACGGTCCAGCGGGGAGGATTCACCCAGCTATCCCGCCTTCCAGTTATGAAGAATCACCTCGGTCTAGCGATCAAGCCGACGATCGTCCTGACGCAACACCTGTGGCAGTCTCAACTGAGCGTGCGTACATCATTGAATCGCTTCAGTTGCTGGAGAAACGTCTTGGTGATGCAGCCTCTACAAAATCCGTTCTGTCGACTTTGGTGAAGCAGATGCGCGCGTACCCTCAGGTCACGGCCGACTTGGTGCATGAACGCGATGGCGAGCGCTTGCTCATTGATTCACTCAAGTTTCATCAATCGCATGCAGTTATTCAGTGCTACGGTTGCGTCCTGCTGAGGAGACTCTGCTTCTTGTGTGTGAAAAGCACCCACTACCTGCTACGCAATGGGATTGTAGAGTTGGTGATTCAAGCTATGAACGCGTTTGCAGAGGATGCGATTCTCCAAGCCTCTGCGTGTGGGGCTCTGGCTGTATTTACGAGGGTACACGCTGGTTTGAACATACTCATTGAGTTTCAAGTGGCGCAGCTGGTACTATCTACTCTCATTTATCACAAAACCTACAGTGTTCACACCCGGCAAGTACATTATTACGCGTGTGAAGGTAAGATGTCGAATACGGAGAAATTTTGTGGATGCTGTGAGGTTTTAACTGCTGTTGCTGTATGTTTGTAATTAGTTTTGCTGGAGCTCTGCGAATTGGACGATCTCCAGACGTTGAATTTACTTTGTGGCGAGCAGGAGGAAGATTTTACAGGCGACATGTCTCCAATTTCCCTCCTCCTCTTTCTGTTGCGTCAAGGTCTATCTCTCGATGACAAGAAAGCTTGCTGTGCAGTGGGCAGCTTACTTATGTGGTACGCCTAAAACGTTAGCTCTCTGATCGTCCGTTTCTGAAACTAATGCGCATCTCGCTTCAGTTTGGCAGCTAGCGGCCGCCGTGCTGCAGCATTGATATTGAGTCTAAACGGATTAGCAGAACTTTCAACCGTAATGGCAAGGTATCCAACTGAGCCAAGTATTCAAAAATACTCGGCTGCTGCATCCAAGCAGATTGCTATGTGCAGTGTCCGACAATCGCCAACGAAGAGAATCAAGGATACAGCCACCGAGATCTTACGAGAAGCTGAGTCGATCGAAAGCACCCCCAGAGAGCCATTGCCAAAAAAGAGGCCGTCTCGACGATCTACTAACACCGGGAAGCGAAAGAGCATTCCGTCGTCAGGTTATGGGGCTGCAGCGAATTCATCACGCGGTTCAGCTTATAACTCTAGTACTTCTTATCGAGGCAATCAAGCTTTCTCCAAGGTCGCGTCTCCGTATAGTCAAATAGCTTCCGGGTTTGGTGGTGATATGAACTCGTACAATTATCCGGTGTCAGCACCTCAACAACCAAGTAGCTTAGTTATTCTCGATGGAGGTATCGGCATGGACAGCGGTTTTGGTTCTACCAACAACCACAGACGACTTTCCAAGGAGGACCGACAATCCGAGCTATTCGACGCTTATGGCATCCACGAAATCCCCAATGGAAAGCCTTACGGGACAAAGCGAGCGCAATTGAGAGCTCATCTGGCATCAGCAGAGACAACTTGGGCGACACCCCAGCATCGTATTCCCTCGTCCATGAAACCATACTCCAGTAGATCAGAGCATTTAGACCATGGTCGCGCGTATTCACATCAGGATTCCAGTCAGCAACATAGGTGGGATTTTGACACAGAAGAGCACCAGGATTCAGTTTTTGAGGCAGAACCAAGGCAACTGCGAGGCGGAAAGCGGAAGAAGAAAAATCCAAGTGTTCGAACTGCGTTCCAAGTGAAACTCGAGAATGAGAACCAGCTTCGAGTCTCTAGAGAAGCACGTTCTCCTTACCCCTCACCTCAACGGTTAGGCGCCGCTACGAAGAGAGCCGCAAAAGCACGTCACAAGCGAATAGCTGCTACTGGTCACTCGTCTATGGCTGCGAAATCGGCCAGCGGTTCGTCGGAATCCCTGAATGACTACGCCACGCAGCTATTCCAAGATAGCGCTTCTCGAGGGGGAACGCATTTCCCTGCAAGATCCAGACTGACACCACGAGAAAAGGAGGAGATCCGAGAGCGAGAGCGGCTAAGTTTTGCGGAAAAGCTTCACAAAATGATTGATAAGGCCAAGTCGACGCTAGCAAGTGGCAATACAATGGACTCGGTGCCGTTCCCACCGAAATCTAGCAAAGCAGCTAGAAAAACGCCCACGGAGAGGCGCCCACTGTCGGAAAGAACACGTACCTTGGTTAGTACTCCAAAGCAAGTCGAGAAAGAGGTGTTAACGCCACGAGAAACAGCAGAGACAAGACCTGCGAAACCCACATCCAGGACGTCTAAGCGTAGTGAATCTTCCTCTGTTCCTGTGGTGCAACGCCCAAAACCCACCATTACGCGAAGTGTTGTGACTCCGAAGTCTACTACAGATACAAGGTCTCGAGGGGGTAAGACAACTAAAGCTGCTCCGACAAAAACTGCTCAGGTTGAGAAACCTAAAGAGACTGCCGTGAAGTCTATACCAGTCGAAGCTACCCCAGTTGCCAATACTTTAGAAGTTGATGGACCGCATCCTGATAAGGCCTTCGACCAACCTGTTGAGGAGGTTGGTGTGGTACAAGAAACGGGACCTACCATTCCGGTCGAACCAGAGGCTTCAAGCTCTGATGTTGCTGTTGAGATGGAGACTGATGCAGTTCCATCAAATGCAGCTAGTCAACTGCCGGTTGAACCAACTCCTCTCGAGAACAGGACTGTCATGTCCAGTGATGAAAGCAGCAAGGAATTACCTAGGATTGGTGCTGCAGTGGATGACGCAGCTATCGTAGTACAAACGGAGACTCCAGATGCTTCTATTTCTCCATCGCAAGCCGTGGAAGTGGACGTCGCACCAGAGACTACGGCAGACGCTCCCGAGCTTCCAGAAGACAGTGTAGTCCGACAAACTCTATTGGAGGAGCCAAGCGCAGTAACAGAGCCTACCGTTGACTTGCCAAGTGGAGGAAATACCGCTGTCGACGCCATGTACGGAGATGCCTTCAATGAGTTTGATGATAATGGAGGCGAGGATGAAGATATGACAGTGGAGGGTGAGGCCGAACCTGATGATACCCACACGCCAGCTCCAGAAAGCTCCGATCTGAAGGGCAATCCGATGCAGGAGAGCAAAAGCGGTGAAGCTCTGTACGATGACTACGATGAATTTGACGAGGACGAACCATCTCAAGATGAGGATGTCGAAGTGGAAGATAATCCCGTGGAAGTTGCTGCTGCTGAGATCACTACCCCGTCGACAGAGACTGAGCCGAATCCAGTAGAAAATGTACCCGAGGGTGAAGGAGAAGCAGAGACCCCTGCCGTTGTACCTGAGGACTCTGATTCAGCTTTTCCTGGGGGTGACGATAGAGTTCATTTAGATGGAAACGGTGGTGATGTTGATGCTGAGCCATCTGAAAGTAAACCTGAAGCAGGACATGAGCCTCAACCCGAAGTGTCAAGCAATGACCATGCACCAGGAGATCCACAACATGATTTTGTACCTGTCGTTGGCAGTACCGAAGATCAGGAATCTGTGAACTTGGACATTGTTTCTTCAACTGTACCAAGCGATGAAAATGCAGCAGACGGTGATCCCTATTCGAACCCAGTCGATGATCCCGACAAAGTAGACGATGCCACGGAAAGTGCTCCGGATAAAGGGACTCGCGAGAACATTGGCACAAAACCCGATACAGATGCTGAGCCAACCGAAGCCGAGGGTGCAGTGGAAAATACTGAAACAAGTGCCCAATTGGAAGGTGAAACCTCAGAATCTAGACTTCTGGACGAGGCTATTGTTTCAGTCGATATTACGACTGAAGAAACAAATGTAAATCCAGTCCTAGCTCAGCAGGACGAGGAGGACAAGGCAGACATCACTGCACAGCAAGATGCGCCAGATCACACGATGAGTGACGAGGCTGCAACTTCAATAAAGCAAGACAATGAAGCGAAGAAACTGACTGCAGATAGCTCCGTTGCTAGTGTTCAGTCGGCTGCGTACGATGAAGACAACTTCGATGATGAGGTAAAACTCGAAGAAACAGGTCCAAATGAAGCAGATAATGTCGCTGCAGCTGAAGAGGCAGGCCAAGCGGTAGGACCGCAGCAAGAAGATAAATCGCCCGATACGGCACCAAATCCTGAACCAATTGCTGCAGTCAGTAGTGACCCTGAGGACGAATCGAAGGTGTTAGTTGCTAATAGTTCCGAGCTCAGTGTGCAGTCTGCTGCCTATGACGACGATGGTTTTGAGGATGGAGCACAAGAAGATTCGCAGGCTGATGCTTCAGAGAATAAAGCACCAGAACAAGAACCAAGCGTTGATGAAAAGCCGGATAGTGTTGCGGTAGATGTAATGCTCGAGGCTGACGTTGGTGATAACCCCATTGCCTCAGAGCCCAACTGCGACGGTGGCCAAGAGGAACAAGCGCCAGAGAATGAAGCTCCAACTGCAACATCGGCCCCTGAAGGTGAAGACTTCAATAACAGTGCGGTTGATGAAGCGCCAAAGGCGATGACACCAGAATCCGCGCCTGAGACGGTGGATGTGGCTTCCGTCCTCGCCCCAGAATCGGGAGTCATTGCTGAACCTTCTGTAGTAACAGTGAGTGGGTCTCCTGACACACTTGCCCAGGAGGAGGAGGAGAAGAAGAAGGGAAATGTTCAAGAAACAGCGAATTTGGACGCTGAAAAAGATGAAGGTGCTGGGCAAGTGGACGATAAGGTTGGAAGTGCTAACGAGGGCGACACTGTACTCACTCCAGAACCTGATATTGATGAGAGCCCTGCCCTTATCTCTACTGAAGAAACTGTTACTGATCCTTCAACTACAGCTGATACTCTGGAAGATGAAACTTCCGAGAGGAATACATTGACAGATGCTACACCCGCACAAGATGAGGATAAAATTTCTGAGATCGCCACACCATCGGAGCCTGTAGAAGCACAAAATGAGGCTGAAGGCAGTGAACAGCCTGCTAGTTACGATGATGACAACTTCGTGGACAACGAGGAGGCAGTACCAAATGTGGAAACTGTGGAGCTTGATCTAGTTGCAAAGGAAGCCGCTGATGAAGGCTTGGAGAACATGGTATCAGAGCTTCAGTCGTCCGAACAACAGGGTGACGATATTGGAGACTCTCCCACTGCTGTCGTTGATAACGAAGACAGCGCAGCTAAAGAAGAGGAAATCCCACCCGAAGGTAACCTGGAAGAATTAAGTCACCCAAAACAGGCTGAGGAAGATGCAACCGATTCGAGTGTTGTACTCGGTAAACCTGACGAGTTTGCATCAGATTTCGTCTCTGAGAATGGAAATCCGTCCGAAAATGAGGAAGACCATGTTGAGGCACCTATTGAGAATGAGCCTGCCGTAGATCCTGTATCTGATGAAGTAGGTGATTCCATGCCAGCAATAGAGCCGTCCAGATATGAGATAACCGCTACTCCAGCAAAACAACCTGATGACCAGGATGTCTCGGTTTCGCCTGATGACGAAAGTCTTGGGGTAGGCAGCGCTGCGGATGCGCCTCAAGCTGAAAGCATACCAGACCCTGATGTTGAACCAGATGTTAAAGTTGAGTCCAGTGATTCTGCTACAGGCCTTAGCCAAGATGCAGTTACTACAGAGGAAGCAAGAGAAGAACCCGCTTCAGAGTCTGAACAGCGTCCAAGTGATATCGTTTCTACTGACACCCCTGCAGAGCCATCATCGGTAGATGATACGACCGAGTACGATGCAGAATTTGACGACACTGAGAATGATGACATTCCACTGAAGGATGACACACCTGAAAATGGTCCTATTCAGAACGAAATTGGTGCCAACGACGAAGTCGCGCCAGAATATGGCGATGCTGAATTTGACGACACTGAGAATGATGCAGTTGTATTGAAGAAAGACAACGAGCCTATTCTGAACGAAATTGATGTCACTGAGGAAGCCACACCTGGAGACAATCTCAGTGGTACTGCGACTGATGAAGCTGCAGACCAACTTACGGATGAGCAAACGGCCAATGAAGATACCAATGAATCCGTTGCTGAGGAAGTGAATGAACCGACTACTGATTCTGCAGCAGCGGATGCCGATGAACCAACTTTAGCTAATGTGGATCTAGAGCTTAGCAATCCAACAGCTACAGAAGAAGAAATCAAAGCTGAAGCAGACGTGGACCCAACCGTAGCGAGTGTGGGTCTGGAGGCTAATAACCCGCCAGTCACGGAAGAAGCTAAAACTGAAGCTAACGTAGATGCCTCACAATACGAGGAAGACTTTCCTGACGAGACCTCACCGGAGACCCAGGATACCCAGGATACCGAGCCAATCTATACCAATGTTGAAGCTGCTGACAGTGCTAACACTCCAACTGAAACTGAGGCTGTTTCCATCGAAGCTAATCCGGACAACGATGAAAATGCCAGTGAATTAGTACAGTCAGCAAGTGATGAAGTCGCAGTTCCTGACCTCCCGAAGGATGAGGTTTACGACGATGGTTTTGATGATGACAACACTGCTCCAGCTGTTGCCCCCAATGATTCTTCTAATCCGATTGAAACCAGTTCTACTACAGATAGAGACCGAGCCACTAATGGGGCTGACTCCTCTCTTGAAGGCAATACGGATGCAACTCTAGATAAATCTAACGCGAAGGTTGAAGAGTCCGATGTTGCAGACACAGTAGAGGTACAACCAACCGAGGTACCTGTGCAAAGTGATCCTCTGGAGTCAGAACCTGTAAGTTTTGGGGAAGTCGAACCTGGAACGATGGAACCAGAGACCGCACCGGTGGAAGTCGAGGTTGAAGACTCTGCACCAATTGAACCAGAGACTGTAGCATGCGCACCAGTGGAACCTCCACTGGAGGTAGAGCCTTCACCGATGGAACCTGAGGCTTCGACCCTCATGATTGAAATGAACGAGTCTGGTGTTGATCAGTTAGAGACTGGCGAGCCAGATGCTCTTCGAGATGAAGTCGTCGAACCCGTCACAGTGCAGTCCGAAGTGGAAGAGGTTGAAAGTGGAGAAGTTAACGTTGTCGAGTCTGAAGGGAATACTGAGTCAAAGGCAGCTGACCCACCTGGGAGAACATTAACTGCGGCTTCTCTCGATGAGGATCCCGAGCATGTTGAACGTTCACCTTTAGAATCCGTAACTGCGGATACTGTTGCTTCTGTTCCAGAAGGTCAGGAAGAGAAAAAAATTACAGACCCTTCTACGGAACATCCCTCCATTCAGGATGCTGGCCAAGAAGAACTTCTGTCAGAGCCCTCGGAAGTGTCAACTCCAATTAAAAACAAAAGTGATGCTACAGAGGTACCCGTCAAAACTGAGGTGGAAACTCCAACCAAGGATGGGAGTGCTACAGGCGAGGAGGCTAAGGAAGACGCATCACTGGAAGAGAAGGCATTAATTGAAGAGGTTGCTGTAGACCAGCACCAAGATGAAGTACCTTTGGAGGATACGACTAGTTCTCTAGTCGAAGCGCCGCCAGCTGAAAATCCTGTCGAAGCAGCTACAGATGAACAGGAACAGCCCGCTCAGTCAGAGGCAGAGCACACACCTGGGCCTGGCCCTGTACGCTCTGAAGATGTTTATCTAGCGGATGATAATTCCGGTGGTGCAGTCGATTCCGCTGATGGCGTTTCTCAAGAGAATCAAGAAGCTGTAGCTGAGTCTTCATCTACAGGTGACACCGATCAAGTCAACGAGGGCCCTATCGAAACAACAGTTGAGCCAATGCAGACACCGAAACCAACAGAAGCGATTTCAGAGCCCTCTAACGATGCACAACCTATTGTCGAGGGCCAGCAGATTTCAGACGAGCCTGACTACGCAGAAGATGACGAGACCTATGAGGCACAGTCAATTGTCCACGACAAGGCTTCAATCAATCCTTCTCAAGAGGATCGCCAAGTAGGAGCTGAGTCTCCGAATAATGTGGTCAAGAGCGACACCGCTCAAGGTAACGTGGATACTGACGAAACAACATCTGAGGCAATAGAGACACCAGAACCAACAGAAGCAATCGTAAAGTCTACTCACAAGGAGCAGCGAACTGTCGAGGGCGAGGCTTCAGACGAACCCGACTATGCAGAAGATGACACGATGGAAGACGAATCACTCAAGGATGACAGCAAAATAGTGGAAGACCTTACGGGTGTGGAAAACGCCGAACCATTGCCGCAGGAGCTAGCACTTCAGGATAGTGTAAACGTTCCTGAAGCTGACGAGTTGGCAATTGAAAGCGAATTGCCAGAGCCGGATCAAACTGTTGCCAGCAGTGAAGGGCCGAAAACTGAAGATCAGTACGACGACGATGAAGGATACAACGAATTTGATGATCAGGAGAATGACTCGCCCCCAACTGTCGAGGTCCCTGCACCTGCTACTACTGCCGTCACTAAAGCACCAGCCTCCGAAGATGAATACGATGAGTATGAGAATGACGAGTATGGAGAGGAAGAGAAGCCGTCCGAGACTCCACGCATCGCTCCCAAGGTTGCAAATCATTCAACACTTAACAATCCTCCGACTTCTGCACGTGAGGAGGAAATCGATGAGGTGGCGGACGAGCCAGAAGAAGCTGAAGAGGACGCGTATGCTGACGATCAAGAGGAGTACGAAGAGGACGAAGCTCCTACGGTTCCAAAGACCTCTTCCCCCCCCAAGCAGGACAAATCTGTCCCAAAACAAGCTGAAGCTGAGGCTTCTACCGATGAGTACGAAGATGACAATGAAGAAGACTACGCCGACGACGATATTGAAGACAGTTCTCCTCCCAAACCTGCTCCAGCAGTACGTGCAGCTAAGTCAGACGATGAAATGGAGGAAGAACTCGAGTCTGAAGAGGACTACGCCTCGGATTAGCTAGAACCTTTCGTTTTATTTATTTATCGACGTTAGAGAAGTCCCTCTTACCTCCTGTCTTCTCCACAAGAAGAGTTTTTTCAATGACAATCTCGTGACTCAGAGCTTTACACATATCGTACACACTCAAAGCAGCAATAGATGCTCCCATTAGAGCCTCCATCTCCACTCCCGTCTTGTGTGTCACCCGTACTTGACATTCCACTTGAATCGCATCCGGTTCCACAACTTCCAGGCGGACTTGACAGTCCTCCAAAGGCAGTGGATGGCAGAAGGGGATGAGTGAACTCGTCTGTTTAGCGCCCAATACGCCAGCAATAACAGCTGTGGAAGCAATGGGGCCTTTAGGGCCTATCAACTGGTCGTTCCCAAGTCTTCGAAGCTCCGTCAGGACAGCAGGGGGCAGGCGAATCGTCGAACGAGCAGTGGCTGAACGACGCGTCACCTGCTTGGAGCCAACATCCACCATATGTGGAGAAGTCCCGTCGGCATTGATATGCGTGAACTTGCACGCGTCATCAGAGAAGCAGCGGCGCCAGACGCGAGGAACATGTCGACGCACCATTAGCATCTTATCTTTCTTGTGATTGAGGGTATACCCGTAATTATCAAGATGTTTCCTGTAATATATCGTTCATCAACTGTCGCTTTTCGTCATTTGGATCATTACACTTGTTGTTTGTAGCAAACTTACTTACAATATTAACCATCGAATAATTAAAGAATTACATTTTTGCGACCGCATATTATTCCAGGCACAGACAAGAAGCCAGCCTGCAGGGACCAAGCGCGCTCCAAGTCTTCCCGTCCACTCCTGCTCCTTCTACTCATGGCGATGGCGCAGCTCGCTTCCACCACGTCCAATGGAAGCTCTAGCTCCAGCTCCGGCCCCGCATCCAGCTCTAGCGCCAAGGCGGATATCCAGACGCTGCTGGGCCAGTTCGACTCACAGATTAATACCATGATGGACTATCCCGCTAAGGACACGATCAATGCGCTGACGATGCTGGCGGAGCGCACTCAGTTCGCACCGGAGATTGTTAGCTTTCTGGAGACCAAGATCCACCGGGTAATTGCTGAAGAAGCTCCTCCACATGTGCACACGTCCTCTCTCTCTTCTCTGTCTTCATATATTTCAAATGTTTTCATTTCTCTTCGAGTGTTATGAGACTCGGCTGTTTCTACCTTCGCCATTGAGAGTAGCAACTAGTGGCTACAAACTCGGTAGTCAAAAGCAGACTGTAGCCATGCAGGAGACAGAGAGAGATGGAGATAGTGCACTGGACACTGTGCTTTATGTCGCTGAAGCTGCCAAGCTGATACTTTTGCTGTGTTTATTTTGCAGGTTGCACCGAACTGTAAGCTGCCGATCTTTTACCTGACGGACTCCATTCTCAAGAATGTAAGGGGGCCGTACCTCTCACTGTTCTCTGCCAAGATTGTACCGCTCTACTGCAATTGTGTGCGCCAGGTAAGGCTTCGCTGTTTGGCAGAATGTGGAGAAATGAATATAAGACGACTTAATGCTGATGCTCTTGAACTACTTTGTATGCTTTTGTCGGTACAGGTGTCTGGCAAGGACCTCAAGCGCTTCATCCATGTGCTGAACACGTGGGAGACTACGCGGTTGTTTAACAAAGACGCTATCACTCAAATGCGTAGTGCTGCGAACCGCGCCATGCAGCAGGCAGATCCATCAGTTCAGTCAACACCAGCAAGCTTCAGCCAGGATAAATCGTCTCAACCGTCTCGCCCCTCGAGCGCCACCTCCAGTGCGAAACTTGCGCAGCAACAGCAAGATATGGAGCTGCGTTCCCTGCTTACTAAGCTGCAGAACGACATGGGCATTCACCCGACGGAGCACATGAGTCTTGAAGAAGTGCGTACGAATAACCCAGATTATTACAACCAGCTGCTCGAGTTTCATGCTGCTTCAAAGGTTGAGAAAGCGGGATCAGTACGGAGCTCAGGTCCTACTAGTGCTCCTCCTCAGGAAGCTAGACAACCTCCACCTCAGAAACAGCAGAAGCAGATACCTGCAGCCCGAGACCCTCGTCGTCCTTCGCCTCCGAACGATCCACGTGCTGGACGGGCGCGTGCACTGGCAGCACCGCAACAAGTTGTCCCTCCTACAAAGGTTTCTCGTTCGGAACCTCCTCGAGCAAGTTCGGTAGTTAGCAAGAATAATGCCGATGAAGGCTCTGCTGCTAAGTCGTCTAATGTTGCACATTTGATGCAGCTATTGAAGCGTAAGCAGCGGGCACCCTCCCCACCACAGCAACCTGTTCAAGAGATCACTAATGATCCTCCTCGTGCTCCGGATGCTGCCGCTGTCATGTCAATTTTGCAGAAACTCAAAGGTCTGAATGGGGGTGCTTCGTCTGGGCCGCCAGCATCTCAACCTCCACCCCAGCAAGTTCAACAGCCTCAGTTGGGAGACCAACAGCAGGCTCCGCCTCGTAGTGATAATGCTTCGCGCATGTGGTTCAGTGACAAGATGGTGGCTCATAAGGATCGTGTCGAGTCGAACGTGCAGAAGCTCTACGCCGCTCTACCCCTCGTGTGTCGTGAAAGTGGCCTACGCTTTCGAGAACAAGCAAAGTTGGATGCTCACTTGGACTTCCTGTTCCAGTATAACCGTGCCCGGAAAGAGCGAGGCAAGGGCGGTGTATCGCGATCATGGTACCCGGATGAAGATCAGTGGGTGGCCGATTTCTCCGGAGACACAGTACCTCGAGAGAGTACGAGCAGCAGCTTCTTCGATAGGACACAGAAGGAAAACGAGAAAAACGCGGGCGAACAAGCTTCCTGGGAGAACGCACGTGTGCCGGTGGATGAGACGATCACTCACTGTCGGATCTGTGGCGAGAACTTCTCCAAAAGCTGGGACGAAGAAGAGGAGGACTGGATGTACACTAACGCAGTCGCCGGCACGATTCACAATACCGGCCCCAATGGCAACGAGCAGCAGGATACTATTTTCCACAAGTACTGCTACGACACAGTGATGGCGAATTCCAAGCACGTCACACCCGCCCATTTGATCCCTTCAGAACGAGATGTGGCGCTGAAGGGAGCTGTGAACTCGGATGATAGTATGAGCGGTAGTGGCGGTGTGAAGCGGACACTAGAAGAGGTGAGTACGCATTCAAAGATTTGGCTCGTGGACTGGTTCGTTAACGTTTTTGTCTCTGAATTGTAGGATGACAGCGATAGTGACGGCGATGACGATGTGAAACGCGTGAAGACTGACTGAATTTTGAAGCATGGAATGAGAAGCGGATGTAATGATTAATGAGTGGAGTGCTGCTATTTTGTTGGTGTGGTGCTCCGGCAGCGATCAACTGCTTCAAGTTCTCTTTTCTTTTGCTCCTTTTATCCAGATTAGTGCGCATCTTCACCCAACGATTTTTCAATAAATACGACGCTTTTGTATTGATATTTTGTTGCGTTTGTTGTGCTACAGATAAGTTGTTGATTTCGTTCAGCAAAGTGACCCGAGCAGCGCGACGACAGCAGATATGGTGACTCGGTTGGCAGGATCGAAGCAGCACATACGCGATACGAGATCCCACTGCTCGTTATTGAAAACGTCAGGACGAGGGAGCAATTTGCCTCGTGTCACCTCCGACACAACCAGATCTTCGTCCATGGTTTCACACCACGGGAATGTGCCAGTTACCGCTTCGATGATGCACATACCAAAGGAATAAATATCCGAAGCGAAGGACGGGCCTCGGTCATAGCTTCCAAGTCGTTCTGGTGCTTTCCACCTGATCGCACCGCTAGTTCCTGTACCTCCAGTCCACTTAAGCTTTTTAGCAACAGTACTCAACCCGAAGTCGGTCAACTTGACATGGTAATCACCACCCACCAGGATATTGTTCCCCTTCAGATCACCGTGGATGATACCGCGCTCATGTAAATGCTCAAGACCTCGAGCAGCTTCACACAGACATCTCCACACATCGGAGCGGGACTTGTGCTCGATTTCCCACTTCTTAAGGTACTCGTTGAGCGTTCCTTCACTGGCGAACTCACACACGAAGAATGGTCTTCGATCGGTTCGGTTGGTTGGTTCGTCAAGGCTGCGAGTCGTGACAATCTTGCCAACATGACATGCACCATAAAGCTTAACGATATTTGGGTGGTTCAACGTGAACCAAATGTTGGCTTCGCGCAAGAAGAGCTTCTGGTCGCTTCGGAACAAACACTTGACGGCGACAGTGGCGTTGAGCCATTTTCCGTGGTGAACAGCTCCAAACGACCCAGCGCTGATCTGGCTATCGATCTCGACTTCGTAGCGGGGAATGAACCACTTAGGCACCGCAATGCTTCCCTGATCACCAGAGAGCCCCACGATGCTGGTAGCAGTGCGTTCAATTGCCCGTAGTTGGTTGCGGTCGTAGCTACTGCGGTGCTTGGTCGCCTCAAAAACCAAAAGAGTGGCTGCTTCGATTCGCCCCTCCTCGTCATCCAGCCCATCCATAAGCTTGTCAAGAGCCAACTGGAAAGACCCCTGTTGATTTAGTCGTAGGAAGTTGCAGTGTTGATTCCAGTCGTGAATAGATGTCGTTGCAGACTTGATAAAGCCACAGCGAGCTACCAAAGCATCGATCTCCCCGTGGAATGAAATATTACTGTACTCGACACTGCGAGAGGATGCAACGCAGAAGGAAGAGACGCTGTTGGCTGCGCGGTGAATTAAAGACGCCTTGAATCGCACAAGAATCTCCACGAACGAACGAATCAATTCTTTCGAGCAAATGGTGCCCAGGAGCTGCTGATGCACACTCATAAGCCGCTCAAAGACGTAGCCGTCCATTAACTTTGAGGCACTTTCGTCTCCATCCAGGTTATCAGTGATCTCTTGAAGCAATTTTTCCACGGACAAATGGAACTTTGGGTCGACGTAGTTTGAGGTGAACTTAACAATTCCGGATCCATTTTGTGGTCGTTGATGAACTTTACGATTCCAGAAGTGCCTCACTGTAGGCTTGTTGTGATGATCGAATTGCTTCATCACGTACGACGCGTCGCCACGGGTAGAGATGTCTTCGGCACACACTTGTTTGATGAGACCCCATTCCTCATGCTTCAGAAAAGCAGGACACGAAGGCATCAGAGGGTTCGTTGTCAGCCGTTGGCAATTCGAATTCGTCATGGGAGATTTCATTGGTGACAACAGCTCCCCGCCGTGAAGCTTGACTTTGTGTTCCATCTCCGTAGAGAAAAGACGCTCCAGCTTCAGGTTGGTAGGCATGACATGTCGTTCATGCAGAAACTGCAGGACGTGTGCAGTACCGAGCAACACGTCTCGACTTGAGACCGACGTTTTGACGCACTGAGCACTCTCACGCACCAGAGTGAGGGATTTTCCGACGTGGCATGCACCGAACAACTTCATCATGTGCGGGTGATGCAGATCCCACCAGGCAGAAGCCTGTCGGATGCACAGCTCTTCGCTCTGCTTCAATAGACGCTCCACATCCACCGAAGTACCCTGCCAACGACTATGTCGGGTTTCGTACGCTGGAGCAAACCATTCAGGCACAGCCACGATCGTCAGACCTGAAAGTTCCGAACAGGTATCGTAGACGTCGGCGATCACCTCGTACTCCAGGTCAGTGTACGTGTCGTCGCTGTGTTTCTGGAAGTCGTAGACCAGCAACGTCAACACCTCCAGTTGCTGCTGCTCATCGCCCAGCGATTGCATTAAGAACGTCTTGTCTGCTATCATTTTCTGGAACTTAGTCATTCGTTCCCGACGTTCTTGTTGGAAAACTGTTTGCCACTTGACTGTCCCATAAGGCTCGGGAATTCCGTACGCTGTCAAAGTGACGTCCAAAAGTCGGTTCAACCGGGAAATCTGCTGCACGATGTATCCAGTCTGTGCCAACTGAATAAGGGCATTATGCTCATCTTCGTACTCCACGATAGTTTGTATGTGGTCGTTCACGGTGTTGCCGATCCCCTGTAAGACGTGACGCGACCCGGAGTTCATTCTGGGTCCACCCAAAGCTTCGGGGGTCCACCCGTTGGCCGCATTTCTAGCGCGGAAGTCGTCGAGCGCCATGCACCGAGCCACAAGGTGGTCCCCGATGCGGTCGGGGGTCAATAGCCCCAAAGAACTAGATCGACGCCGTCGGAATCGACGATGTTTCTGTTTGGATGTCCACGGGTCCCAACGTCGCGGAGTGGACTCGGTATGGGGCATTTTCGATTCGGGATATTCAGATTTGTGCTACTTAGCTTGCATGAACTGCAATGAGCAACGTCAAACGCCTGTCATCGTTGTCGGTAGGTCCCGACGTGCCGGCGGGTCGATGGATAGTCTTCAACAGAATGCACGGAAACGTTCAGGGCGTCATGCGTTTCTTTACAACTGGTAATGAAGTGCATGCAAAATGCAATGCATTATGCATTGGGGTCAGTTGCCGAGAGCTCTGCCTGCAGCTGTGTGGCGGATGCATACCAACGCACGCAAGTAAAAGATATGAGGAAGTCCACCGTGTAGATGCGGAAGTGTTGGGCGTAAAGTGTTTGCACAAAATTATTCGTGTAGAAATTAAAATTAGAGGCCATCGTTTTAACACGCCGAAAGAAACTACATGTATATTCGGGGTTTGACTCGAACCTTGAGTTCTTAGAACTCAGTGTCGCAAGTACCCATATGCATGCTTGCTTGCTATCCGATAGCACATGTACACTCAGTGCAATATCCGTGCTGTTTTATTTGTTGCCCGCTACAAAGATGGCGGCATTGCGTGTCTACGGCTTCCAAGGTCGTGCAGCATTTCCTCAGGTTAGATACATAAATTTCTTCAAGATATGATATTACACAGGTGTTCCAACACTGTCAGACACTAATAATTATGCAGAGTTTCACAGGTTATTAGGATTTTGTATGCGTCTTGAGGATGGGGTTCGCACGGTACTGTAAAACTATCCGACCAGAGCCCACGAAAACTTCAACTATGGTGCTGCAAATTGCTAATCCGGCAAAAAAAAAAAACATCTTTGTGACTTACAGCCAGCAGTGCTCCGAGCACTGCTGGGGCAAGTACATGATACAGTACAGAATACCAGAATGCACCACTTATCATTGAAACAGCGTACAGCTATATTTTAGGGCTACGATCGACGCGCTTGTTTTATTAATAATGGTATCAATACCAATCGTTTCGAGGTATTTTCGCCGACTAGAAGAAATTTGAAGGCAAGCCAGACTTCTGTTCACACTGCATCTTTTTCTATGCCAGGAAGAGCATTGGTCGAGCCAGAAGATGCGGTATTTCACAGTTCAACTTCACTTCCAGCTACTTTTTCCTTACCAGTATTATACGCTACAGGAATACCCATTGGTACCAACACCAAAGGAACTGGAGCTCTCTCGACAGCTCGTGGAGCTCCAACAAGAGAAAGACTTGAGAGAAAGTCGGTCATTAACACAGATCCGCGATCTCGAGTCACAAGTTCACAAGTAAGTGCTGCAAAAGTGACTGCCTCAAAGTCACAAGTCTTGCTCACCTCTGGATAGATTACAGGTTCGCGTCCACGACCTCTCTCAAATGCTGCAAAGCACCAAACGCGACCAAATTTTGGCTCAGCAAGCGGCTGTAGAAGAGGAGAGAAAACGCTGGAAAGTGACACTCCAGTCGCTTCAGGCTGAACTTGACCAAGAACGGAATGACAAAGAAGCTCAAAAGAATTGGCAGTGCCGGTTCCTTATGACGTCAGAAGTCCCTCAAGATGTTTTCTCTTCCTCAGGTCCTAAACCTGCATCTGCCATTGACCCGAAAGAAGACGTTTTGTCTCGTTTTGCTCAGAGCCTCGCGCTTCTTCCAGCGTCATTGGCACCGCAGGTGGTTGATGCTGGGGTACTTCCTTTTCTTGGTCATTTACTACAGCAAAAGCTGGGAGATATCGTCACGGGGTCCGTTCTCATAGCACTTGTACATCTCGCAATATACCGGACAAGATCGCGGTCTCATTCTTTATCAAATGGTGCTCTGGATATTCGAGAGCAGATTATCAAGGCTGGAATTGCCACACCGCTCGCTGATATTCTTGAACACTCCCACAATGCTCGGATCCTCGTTGAAGCATCCCGGTTGTGCGCTGCGTTGGCTAGTTACATCCCTAACAAACGTGTGCTAGCTTCAAAAAATATCGTGCGCTTCCTGGTCCAGCATATAATGCCACAATTTCCTCCACGGACTCGTGAGAAACGAGATGATGACGACGACGAGGATCCTTCGATACTATTTGAGAAACTTCCATTCCCCTGGGATTCTGCTGTCCAGCAGAATATGCTGAGTGCGCTCGTAAATTTATCACATGGTAAGTTTTTTTACATTGAGAACTATCGAAGCTCATTGTTGTTCGTTGTGTTCCAGATTCAGAAATTCTTCGTTCTCAAATTGCAGCGAGTCCGTATTTCTTGCCGACCGTAGTGCGATATGTTCGAGAAAGTTCAAATGCTGGTGTGCAAACGGAAGCGGCTAAACTGCTCGGGAATACGGCATACAATCACATAGTGAACCAAAGTACACTGATGGCGGCTGAAGCCCCCACAGCTCTGACTGAGTGTCTAACTGCAGCTAATTTGCAACGGAGTCCACAACTTGCTCGGGCAGGAGCTATCGGACTTGCAAATCTTGCTTATACTTCTGTAAATCAGCTCACCATCGGCTACAGCAACGCATCCACACTGCTCCTGCAACTATTAGTTGATGCTGTGGGTCAACCAGCAGTTGTAGAGGCTGCGTCTACAGCACTCGCTTGCCTGTGTCACTTAAACCCACCCAACAAAGCTCGAATAGCTGCGCAGAATGGCCTCCAGGTTCTGCTGTATGCGCTCAGTACCATGCCGAACCCAGAAAATGATGAAGACGAAGATGGTGTTGGTGCTGCATGCATCGCTCTTTGCGAATCGTTTGCTGTTATCGCGAATTCCCGACCCAACCGAGAGCAGGTGATGGAACTTGACGGTCATTTCCTCCTTTGCCAACTCTGTCACCAGTGCTCAGTCACAAAAACTTCGAAGCTGCTAGAATCGTCGGCACGTGCAATTTGTGCGCTGGTTCCTCCTCCACGAGAACGAAATGCACTAATCGCAGACAACCGAGAAAGCAAAATGGAAACGAAATCCATCGCACTTAAAACTCTCGAACGTGCACGTCACTTGCTAAGCCATCGCCATCGGGAAGAGGAAGACGCAACGATGAAAGGACGACAACAATGGCTCATGCAAACTATCAATGAGCTGGCCAGTTATCAAGTATCAGAATCTCAGTACGCAGCAGCAACGTTGTCATCGGAAAAGCCTGAAAGCGGGGAAGAGCAAAGCCTTACCGAATTCCGTGAACGTAGCAACTTTTTGCTTGCGTCACTTACTGTGATTCCGCCTGATGATCTCTGTCCATTATTTTACGACGAGTAGCCATCATTGCACACATACATATTACCAGAAATCTTTAGAGCATTTCCATCGGTAGGCAAAATTGGCCGGAATTGACAATAGGCTTCAGCTCGAATCCTATTGGTTTGACTTGATTCTATTAAAGAAGAATAAAACGAGGGCTTCTCGACACAGGCTTACCTAAAAAACATTTAAGTCCTAACGAGTGGTTGAGACCGAAAAAAAGGACTTGGCCTCCCTTAACAGTTTTAAAAATATTTAAAATCGACCAAGCCACGACATAAGAGCACAGAAAGCATTCATTTAAGGACGCCTTCCACACTTTATCAGGTCACATAGTGAATTCAAGTGAATTGTTGGCCAAAGTCGATTTGCCGGCCGATTTGGCCCCTGGCGGTTTGTTTACCAACCGGCCGCGGAAAGTTCGAGTAGAACGCACAATATTGGTTTTGACTTCTAGCAGAAGCAATTGTATCTTGGATCGTTCTATTCCCACAGAAAGTTTACCGAAAATCTGTCACTTTTATGCAGTTTTCTGTGTAACTTCGGTGAATCTTTGGTAATTATAAGATTATAAAGGTCATATAAAATATCACTGGGGGAGGGTGAACAGATACTTGACAGGAAGCAAGCAAACTGTCATCTTCGTTTGCACGGCCATAAGTATGCCCTGCGCTCCTGAGCTCTTTGGCTAGGCCTAAATGTCTGCACTTGTTCGAAATTGGCAAACCCCAAAACATAATAGTCGTTTTCGCTTTCTGGGGCGGTTTAGCCGCTCCGGCAAGGGCACTTTTGATGATTTGAGGGCCATGACATCCATCCCGGGCCGCCAGCGCATCTTCTGTGGGAATAGCGTGTTCGTTGTGTCTTGCCGGTACGTACACGACGGAACAATTCAAAACAGATCGTTGACAGGCCAGGTCAAGGCAGAGGTCACGTAACAGTACTCATGTATTAGAACCATAAGGAGACCTATTGTGACAAAAATGCTTGGAATAATTAAACCGTTATTGATTGCAGTTATTCCTCCAGGCTATCCATTTCGAAATCTTCCCTACACACAGCCTTTCTTGCTGTCATTAACGAATTTATTCAAACGATGCAGCGTTTACGATCGGCAAGACAATAACGCGAAACACGCCATAGTGCCCACTTTGCGTCGCCAACTTCAAGAAGAGGACAGACTCCAGGCAGCTCACCACAAATACAACGAAATTCAACAAGTTGGTTGTTAAATTTCATCTGATCATAATTGTTGTGTAAATGACAATGATATTCTTATCCCAGATTATAGAAGTGAAGACACTCTTGTACACTCCAATCCTAGTATATCATACTCGCTGAGAACTGGTAGCGTGGGATTTCTATTAAATCCTGTAAGAGACGAGTCTTCTTTTCGTGGAGATGCTGTACAGCTGGAAGATTTAAACGGAACTGAAGAGTGACGTGCTGTTAATTACGATTTTCGAGTGGAATGTGGCCGTTACGCTGTGATGTGATTGGACATATACTGGATTCTGGGAGAAAGGGGGATGTGAGACGAGGCTATGACCCGTGCGACAATATGATGGATCTGTGGAAAAAAGTTACTGCTATACTAACCTTCACCTGAACTGCAAAGGGGCCCAAGAGATCAGAAGTGTTCCTCAGAAAGTGCACAACTCTGAATGACATACACACTCAGTCTGATCGCCGGACTTTCTCCGATGATGAGAGCCTAAAGGTTGACAGAAAGTATCTCAGAAGAACATATCTCTGAGAAACCTCATCCCGTTGCCGTCCTGTGTGACGATAATAGTTCAAGGATTTCACAGCTATGCCTACAGATACCAAGTATCGCGCACTGGACGTAGCGCACCCGCGCAAATCCCGCTTCGTGCGTTGTAGCATGCGTGCTCCGCACTCTGATAACACCCATGGATTTCTGTTATCATGCATGAAACTCTGATATCACACCATGGAAGTCTGATATCCCGACTCTGATATCCGAACTCTGGTAACAAATCTGATGTGCCACCGCTCAAGGGTCAGGAAAGAATAAGAACGGCTGTATATATTTGTATATTCCTGAACTTTGTATATTTGTTGATTATCTCTGGAAGTTAAGTATCTCGGTTCTGGATTTGTGATATTCAGACACCGATATCAGACTTCTTCTGGTGTGTTAATCTCTCTACGACTACCGCCTTCCTGGTAACCTACTCGGTTCCCAGAGGCTCCGACTCCCGAACGCTCCTGGAAGGACTTCCTGAATTCCGACACCAGACTCAAGGAGAAAACCACTTCTCTTCACATCGAACCTCAGACCCCGGCGAGGGTCATATTCCCAAGACAACGAACCCACAAGGATACCGCAAGGTACCACACTCCCGTCTACGTTGTACGGCTCTGAAATCCTTTCAGTAATCGTATTACTAGGTCCACTGTACGCCACCTGCACCGCGGTAAAAATTTCACCGACTTCGTGACACCTCGGGTGTCTTTAACTGCCACACTAGTCAACAACGTTGCCTTTGAGAGCGAGATAATAAAGCTGCAACGAAAGGAACCACTCAGTCCAGCCGAGCGTGCAGCGTGTGCTGACTTTCGCCATTCCGATACGGCAGTATCTCAGCCTACACCTTCAACAGACCTCTCACTTGTGCAGCAGGCATCTAAGAAGCGCACGGTGGCCAAACGCTCCAGGTACGCTGCTGTCGCGTTCGTTCTTCCATCCCTAACGAGTGTGAGAGAATTTCCGCAGCTAACTTGGTCTACTCTGAACTCCGAAAGCAAATGGATGCGTCGACGCTAGAGATGATAATATTCCTGATGTACAACAAGGACATGTGGAACGTCTACACAGTTGAAGCCGTCCACGCTTAGGAGCAATGCTGAAGAATAACGCATACTAATGGAATTATTCATTTTGTGGTTTCTGTGGTCTTCTTTAACACAGATACGCTATTTTGCCCTACACTGCACTTCAATGAATCTAGTGTATTTTATACCTGACTATCGCAGCGACGAAGGCGACACTTAGAATTGTCGCTCAGGGTAGCGTGTCGAAAAACCGTAGCTCTAACTGACCTGATCTCTCGCCTCGTCAAAACAGTTACACGATTCGCTCCAAAGGATCAATGGAACCACGGTTTGCAGAAATGTGCAATCAACTTTAGCTAGGAGGCGCTACGCATCTTTTATCATTCAATGAGCATAGGTACATATGCTTGACTCGAGTTATTCGGCAGATTCTCGATACTTGATATGCTCTAGAACTTTGGTTTGAGGAAAGCCGAGGAAAATCAATTCGGACATGGGAAAGCCCACCTCACGATTTTCCTCTCGTGGATGATAAAGCCGCAATCACGCAGATTCTGGCTCTGCCTGACCAATAACTACGTTGAATTTTCGAGCACAGGGTGACCATGCAAACCATGTTATTTTTGCTCGGTATCTACCGCCTTCGAGCGTGTCGGGGGTGCGGATTTATTTCGGGTAAAGGTTGGAGGACAATGAAGTAGTGCTGAAAAAAGTGATAGATACAGTAAACATTCTCGAATCGGATAGAATGAAAGTAAGAAGTTTATTCTTCAAGTAAGCCTTATTTGCATGCTTCGAATCAACAATCGTACTAGTGTTTTCGTGGTCTAGTTGAAAATGAAAAAGTACTTTATACTGTTCAAGGTCCATTAGTCCCGTTCCAAAGCTGGTGAACAAACAAAACTACGTATACATCTACAACCTATGTATAATGTCAGCCACATCCAATGGTATTAGACAGCTCGGTGTTCACAACACCCAGACAAAAGGAAGATAAGCTTGCCTACTGAACTCAGCAGGGTTGTCCTCAAGTAGCCTAATCTGCGGTCTCCGGACGAATTTGTCTCATCGTAGGCCTTGTCTGTTTTGTTCTCCCTACTCCACGATCTCGTCAAGAGGATCCATTTCGTTTCGTTTAGATTTTTCCTTTGCTAGTTCAATAATAAAATATTCTTTTAAATCGACTTAACCCATCCAAAAAAACATGGTACACATCTCCATTATAAAGAAAGGCCCGTCGTCCAGTGCTGGCACAAAATATTCGAATGGCAGTTTAATTAGGTTTTTGACCACTAAAATTGCGTCGATTGGTGATCTCCATTTGGAAAACGGATAAAAATTGGCTGAGCAAAAGAAAATTACGCCTCCAGAGGGTGGCAAAAAGTTTAAGAATGAAGGCGTGCTTTTGCGTTTTAACTTGCATATCGGCGTTGTTTACTAGATTCAATACGTTGTTTTATCGCCATTGTTCCACAGGACAGATGCACACCGGTTTGGCATCGATTCAGTGAGTGTGTCTAGGTACGGTTGCTCGATTTTGCCCCATGTCTTTAGGACTGCATGCGATAGCTCCTCCTTCGTTTCGAATTGCTTCCCACCGGGATAAACTAGTCGTGTTAGCATTCCCCACTCGTTCTCGATGGGATTTAGGTCCAGAAACAGCGCAGGCCAAGGTAGAACAGAACGCCGACGCTGGAGCAACAGCCTCATCGCATGCCACATCTACTTGCTGCAATCTAAGTTCATCAGCATCAGGCTCTACATCATTATTGGCATCGAGCTGGTGGTCATTGTCCTGCTGCCCATCATGATCATCGTTGGCGTAGCTGGATTCATTCTTGCCACCACGGTCCAGGGATCAGCTTGCTGCCAGTCATCACAGGAAACATCTTCCTCATTAACTTCTTCGTTACCATCTTGTCGGGCAACCTAAAGATGTTATTGTACTTCTTTCCATGCATGAGCGTATGCTATCTGTACAATATCATCATCCCGTACGACAGCCTGTTGCGATTCAATGTTGTAGAATGGAATAGCGCTGCAGATTTTGACATAAGCGGATACACGCTAGACTCGAATTAAAGGCTCAAACCCTTTTTTTGCATCGCTTCTAATTAGTTCATATTTGAGTTTATCCAATCCCGGCAAAGCGCGCGAAAACGCAAGAGCAGTCCTCCAGATGGCGTCCAAGCACGAGCTCTCTCCGCGCTCCACTACAGCGCATAAGAAGACAAGCACGAACTCAAAAGACATGGACAAGCTACCGACGGCGACGCGCATACTTATTGAGACGCTGAAAGAGCAGATCAAGACGCTACAGGCGGAGGTAAAGGAAGAACGAGCGCGTGGGGAGAAGGCAGTGAGGGAAGAGCGAGATCGCGCGGAGGCTCGCGAGAAACGTTTTGAACGCGTCATCAAGCACGGCCTCGACCGCGCGTGTAGCACCATTAAGTATTTGTCTGACAACGCGACTAAGGCACAAGTCGAAGCCACGCCGCTGCTCCATCGCACTAGTACTACACTCGAAGACAACCAACGCCATAATTGTAAAGCATATCACGGGCTTTAAGTCAGTAGACGATCCAAAGCCGCTGATGAAACGCTGTTTGAAGAACGCACGGGACTTCTGGAACGATAACAAGAGTGAATTGAAAAGCAGGTAAAAATAAAACGACGGCGGTGTAATTGAGCGCTCACAATCCCTCTGCATTGCTTGTAGAACGTTACGATGAAATTTGATGGTCTCTCTTGCAGCATTGTAATGATTGATAATGCGGATTTTGGGAGCGCTCGGGAGTTCTGCAGATACTTCTTCGATGGATATCTGGATGTTGTGATTCGGGACAAGAGCTACTTTGGTATTCTTGTGTGTACGATCACTGAGATCATTTGCAAGACGTTGAAGGGCTCAACAAAGCTTAAGAGCACGGTCAGAGTGTTGCGCCGAGGTCTCGTGCGAACAGTGTCGACGCTCAGAGACAACTCGAGCGAAATCAATGGAGCCCACGATGATGTTGAGTTCTTTCGTTCCAAGGTCGCAGAAGAAGACGATCTCGTCGAGTATGCTGAGCGCGTTTTGGTGGTATAGGGCTGAGCGCGCTTCGAAAGCTGCATCCATGTATGTTACTTCGCGCGTTAAAGCTAATTATTGTAAATTCAGAATTGAGCTCATCGACGCCAATCAAATTCCTCCTTGAACACCTTTTTTTGTAGAACACAGGATGTGGCATACATGAACGTTGCAGATGAAAAAAAAGACTTGGCACCCTCTTGACATTTTTTGAGATGTTGTGGTGAAGCTGGAATGTTTTCGAATGAGCAGATTGTGTGATAGGCATCATGTTGCCAGTCCTCGACCGTTATTAGGTTCAAGGACGCTAGACTACTTCAGCCTTCTCTAAGCCAGGTCTTGGTGAAGTTCGACACATGAATCGAACAGTTGCCCTCCTGAAAAGCAAACCTGGGTGCTTTTCCGCTACAAAAGGCAGTAAGTGTTTCTCAAGCGTTTCCTCGTACTTTGCGCTGTTCTGCGTACCCGAAAGAACTGCAAACTTTGCCTTTCCGCCAGACGAAAACGCCCCCCGCACCATCACAGACCCTCCACCAGAGTGCCGCTTTGAGTTGACCTCTTCCGTGGTCCGTAGGTCGTGACAGTAGTACTGGAAGCCGTCCGGCCATCCAGATTGAACTTCTTCTCGTCGCTGAACACTACAGCCTTCCATTTATCCGTCCAACGAGCCTTGGCAAATGCCCATTCCTTCCTCGCAAGCTTGTGGCGTGCCTTTATGGCTGGGGCTTTTTTCCGCTTAATATGCTTCAGTGTAGGAGTGTCATAAAGAATCCCCCGTACGCGGCGTGCGGTAATCGGTAGGTCGATGGTCTCTTTCAGCTCTGAAGAGCTAAATTTTCCCATATGAGCAGCTCGGAGAATATATATAAAACACCACGCCACAGTTAAACAACGCTCCCAAGTTTGTAACAAACCAAATTACGGTCTCGTTCTTATAGTTCTTGCCTCCTCCTGTTGGCGTTATTTTCCGTAGCTCCTGCAATTCCGCTCCGATTTTGGAATAATCGATCCGTCTCGTTGAGATGCATTGATTGGTGCATTTAAATCTCAATTACACAATTTTAGTGGTCAAAAACCTAAATAAACTGCCGTTCGTATATTTAGTGCCAGCACTGTACAACCCGTTATTGTTTGGTTGGGTAGGTTAACAGCCGAAAACGTAACTCCAGTAGTGGTGGGACGCATATGGTACCGGCCTCGTGTGGCTCTTTAAACGTGCATACTCACGTAGCAATACTGGAGGTTTTATCAGATTTAATTTTTTATTACGAATATTGACCAATAAAATCAAATGACACTATGTTAATTACGAATTTGACGGGAATGTGACCGTTACGCTGTGATGTGATTGGGTGGATAAATGGATTCTGAGATAGGGAAGGTGCTGGACGCGGCTACATCGCGTGCGGTAGTACTAGTCAGTGGGAAAAAGTGCCTGGTGGGTAATTCAACCTTCGCCTGAACTGCATTGGGGCCCAAGAGACCAGAAGTGTGCGTCAGAGTGTGCACAACTCTGAGCGACAATCAGACTCCGTCTGATCCCCAGATTTTCCATACCCCGACAATACTCGTGGATTTCTAGTATCACGATTGAAAATCTGATATTTCCTGACTCTGGTAACATGTCTGATGTGCCTGGCTTTCAGAAGCAATATTCCAGAGCTTTACCAGGCTCCAGTATGCAGACTCCGATAACCAGGGTTTGGTGTCAAGACTCCGGTATCGCGATTCTGCTCTACATAACTCTGAGGAGCATGATTCCAGACCCTGATGTTCAAGATATCAGACTCTGACACCCTGAAGTCCAAGACCATACTGAAACCAAGTGTACCCAACACGACCTCACGCAATCAAATGCCTACCCATCCTGTAACGATGTCACGAAGTGTCGACTCAACAAGATCTGCTGCACTGATTCCCATAATGAGCCCAAGTAAAGGTTTCTGAGTTATAGTGAGACCAAGTGTACCTGAGATACGAGCCAGACTGCCAGAAGACGAAAGAGAATAAAGGGAGAGGGGGGGGGGGGGGGGGGGGGGGGGACACGACACGACACGAAACAGATAACCAGCCACAGTAAAGTTTGGTGTTGTATGATCTCTCGACTTTCCAATCTCATTAGGCACTACTGACTTCCTCAAAAAACCACAACGCTGGCTTGCTGGCTTGCTGGATTACCTTCTCAAACACACAAAACACATCCACTTCCCTCCCTCTGCTCTCTCACGCCTTTCACCCTTCTCCTGTTCACATCAACGAGCTCCTCCACACCACCTTACCCACAGTATCACGATATCAATTTATAGAGGTATGTGATTCCTACCACTCCGCCATCGGAAGGATTCCTACCGCTCTGCTTGCTCACTCGTATATGCACTAGCGTTTCAATCATGCCTAAACACTCGCACGTGTTACGTGCCAAGTGAGTGTCAACTGGCACTACGAAACATCGCCAACCAGTCCAAACATCGCCAACCAGTCGAAACATCGCCAACCAGTCGAAACAGCACAACATAGTCAGTCGTGTACGATCAGTGGGGGGGGTGGTGGCGGATTGGCAGTCCAAACGTGCTGACGACAATATCCCCGAGAGCTAGTGTGATAGTAATTCTCTCTATCTTGAAGCAAAGGATAAGGGTTAAAGTCGCAGCCTAGTGTGGAAACTGTGGCTTGCCAACAAGAACCACGAGTTTGTACCGCTAGTAAGTAGGAAATTGCTTGTTACATCCAGTGAGAGGGGAAAGTAGAGACGAGAAGTAGCAAAAGGCCCCAGCTGTAGTCCTGGCCTGGTAGAAGGTGTGTACGCGCTGAGCGCCGCCACGCCGCAAGGGCGCGGTTGACCTGACGTTGGGTGCAGGCAGGAGAGTGCAAAACACGGGCCCAGCCGGTGATCGAAACCGGGACCTCTCGCACCCAAAGCGAGAATCATACCACTAGACCACTAGGCCGCTAACCTAACCACAACAAAAACACATCTTCCGCTCACTCCCTCAAAAACCACAACGCTGGCTTGCTGGCTTGCTGGCTTGCTGGCTTGCTGGATTACCTTCTCAAACACACAAAACACATCCACTTCCCTCCCTCTGCTCTCTCACGCCTTTCACCCTTCTCCTGTTCACATCAACGAGCTCCTCCACACCACCTTACCCACAGTATCACGATATCAATTTATAGAGGTATGTGATTCCTACCACTCCGCCATCGGAAGGATTCCTACCGCTCTGCTTGCTCACTCGTATATGCACTAGCGTTTCAATCATGCCTAAACACTCGCACGTGTTACGTGCCAAGTGAGTGTCAACTGGCACTACGAAACATCGCCAACCAGTCCAAACATCGCCAACCAGTCGAAACATCGCCAACCAGTCGAAACAGCACAACATAGTCAGTCGTGTACGATCAGTGGGGGGGGTGGTGGCGGATTGGCAGTCCAAACGTGCTGACGACAATATCCCCGAGAGCTAGTGTGATAGTAATTCTCTCTATCTTGAAGCAAAGGATAAGGGTTAAAGTCGCAGCCTAGTGTGGAAACTGTGGCTTGCCAACAAGAACCACGAGTTTGTACCGCTAGTAAGTAGGAAATTGCTTGTTACATCCAGTGAGAGGGGAAAGTAGAGACGAGAAGTAGCAAAAGGCCCCAGCTGTAGTCCTGGCCTGGTAGAAGGTGTGTACGCGCTGAGCGCCGCCACGCCGCAAGGGCGCGGTTGACCTGACGTTGGGTGCAGGCAGGAGAGTGCAAAACACGGGCCCAGCCGGTGATCGAAACCGGGACCTCTCGCACCCAAAGCGAGAATCATACCACTAGACCACTAGGCCGCTAACCTAACCACAACAAAAACACATCTTCCGCTCACTCCCTCAAAAACCACAACGCTGGCTTGCTGGCTTGCTGGCTTGCTGGCTTGCTGGATTACCTTCTCAAACACACAAAACACATCCACTTCCCTCCCTCTGCTCTCTCACGCCTTTCACCCTTCTCCTGTTCACATCAACGAGCTCCTCCACACCACCTTACCCACAGTATCACGATATCAATTTATAGAGGTATGTGATTCCTACCACTCCGCCATCGGAAGGATTCCTACCGCTCTGCTTGCTCACTCGTATATGCACTAGCGTTTCAATCATGCCTAAACACTCGCACGTGTTACGTGCCAAGTGAGTGTCAACTGGCACTACGAAACATCGCCAACCAGTCCAAACATCGCCAACCAGTCGAAACATCGCCAACCAGTCGAAACAGCACAACATAGTCAGTCGTGTACGATCAGTGGGGGGGGTGGTGGCGGATTGGCAGTCCAAACGTGCTGACGACAATATCCCCGAGAGCTAGTGTGATAGTAATTCTCTCTATCTTGAAGCAAAGGATAAGGGTTAAAGTCGCAGCCTAGTGTGGAAACTGTGGCTTGCCAACAAGAACCACGAGTTTGTACCGCTAGTAAGTAGGAAATTGCTTGTTACATCCAGTGAGAGGGGAAAGTAGAGACGAGAAGTAGCAAAAGGCCCCAGCTGTAGTCCTGGCCTGGTAGAAGGTGTGTACGCGCTGAGCGCCGCCACGCCGCAAGGGCGCGGTTGACCTGACGTTGGGTGCAGGCAGGAGAGTGCAAAACACGGGCCCAGCCGGTGATCGAAACCGGGACCTCTCGCACCCAAAGCGAGAATCATACCACTAGACCACTAGGCCGCTAACCTAACCACAACAAAAACACATCTTCCGCTCACTCCCTCAAAAACCACAACGCTGGCTTGCTGGCTTGCTGGCTTGCTGGATTACCTTCTCAAACACACAAAACACATCCACTTCCCTCCCTCTGCTCTCTCACGCCTTTCACCCTTCTCCTGTTCACATCAACGAGCTCCTCCACACCACCTTACCCACAGTATCACGATATCAATTTATAGAGGTATGTGATTCCTACCACTCCGCCATCGGAAGGATTCCTACCGCTCTGCTTGCTCACTCGTATATGCACTAGCGTTTCAATCATGCCTAAACACTCGCACGTGTTACGTGCCAAGTGAGTGTCAACTGGCACTACGAAACATCGCCAACCAGTCCAAACATCGCCAACCAGTCGAAACATCGCCAACCAGTCGAAACAGCACAACATAGTCAGTCGTGTACGATCAGTGGGGGGGGTGGTGGCGGATTGGCAGTCCAAACGTGCTGACGACAATATCCCCGAGAGCTAGTGTGATAGTAATTCTCTCTATCTTGAAGCAAAGGATAAGGGTTAAAGTCGCAGCCTAGTGTGGAAACTGTGGCTTGCCAACAAGAACCACGAGTTTGTACCGCTAGTAAGTAGGAAATTGCTTGTTACATCCAGTGAGAGGGGAAAGTAGAGACGAGAAGTAGCAAAAGGCCCCAGCTGTAGTCCTGGCCTGGTAGAAGGTGTGTACGCGCTGAGCGCCGCCACGCCGCAAGGGCGCGGTTGACCTGACGTTGGGTGCAGGCAGGAGAGTGCAAAACACGGGCCCAGCCGGTGATCGAAACCGGGACCTCTCGCACCCAAAGCGAGAATCATACCACTAGACCACTAGGCCGCTAACCTAACCACAACAAAAACACATCTTCCGCTCACTCCCTCAAAAACCACAACGCTGGCTTGCTGGCTTGCTGGATTACCTTCTCAAACACACAAAACACATCCACTTCCCTCCCTCTGCTCTCTCACGCCTTTCACCCTTCTCCTGTTCACATCAACGAGCTCCTCCACACCACCTTACCCACAGTATCACGATATCAATTTATAGAGGTATGTGATTCCTACCACTCCGCCATCGGAAGGATTCCTACCGCTCTGCTTGCTCACTCGTATATGCACTAGCGTTTCAATCATGCCTAAACACTCGCACGTGTTACGTGCCAAGTGAGTGTCAACTGGCACTACGAAACATCGCCAACCAGTCCAAACATCGCCAACCAGTCGAAACATCGCCAACCAGTCGAAACAGCACAACATAGTCAGTCGTGTACGATCAGTGGGGGGGGTGGTGGCGGATTGGCAGTCCAAACGTGCTGACGACAATATCCCCGAGAGCTAGTGTGATAGTAATTCTCTCTATCTTGAAGCAAAGGATAAGGGTTAAAGTCGCAGCCTAGTGTGGAAACTGTGGCTTGCCAACAAGAACCACGAGTTTGTACCGCTAGTAAGTAGGAAATTGCTTGTTACATCCAGTGAGAGGGGAAAGTAGAGACGAGAAGTAGCAAAAGGCCCCAGCTGTAGTCCTGGCCTGGTAGAAGGTGTGTACGCGCTGAGCGCCGCCACGCCGCAAGGGCGCGGTTGACCTGACGTTGGGTGCAGGCAGGAGAGTGCAAAACACGGGCCCAGCCGGTGATCGAAACCGGGACCTCTCGCACCCAAAGCGAGAATCATACCACTAGACCACTAGGCCGCTAACCTAACCACAACAAAAACACATCTTCCGCTCACTCCCTCAAAAACCACAACGCTGGCTTGCTGGCTTGCTGGCTTGCTGGATTACCTTCTCAAACACACAAAACACATCCACTTCCCTCCCTCTGCTCTCTCACGCCTTTCACCCTTCTCCTGTTCACATCAACGAGCTCCTCCACACCACCTTACCCACAGTATCACGATATCAATTTATAGAGGTATGTGATTCCTACCACTCCGCCATCGGAAGGATTCCTACCGCTCTGCTTGCTCACTCGTATATGCACTAGCGTTTCAATCATGCCTAAACACTCGCACGTGTTACGTGCCAAGTGAGTGTCAACTGGCACTACGAAACATCGCCAACCAGTCCAAACATCGCCAACCAGTCGAAACATCGCCAACCAGTCGAAACAGCACAACATAGTCAGTCGTGTACGATCAGTGGGGGGGGTGGTGGCGGATTGGCAGTCCAAACGTGCTGACGACAATATCCCCGAGAGCTAGTGTGATAGTAATTCTCTCTATCTTGAAGCAAAGGATAAGGGTTAAAGTCGCAGCCTAGTGTGGAAACTGTGGCTTGCCAACAAGAACCACGAGTTTGTACCGCTAGTAAGTAGGAAATTGCTTGTTACATCCAGTGAGAGGGGAAAGTAGAGACGAGAAGTAGCAAAAGGCCCCAGCTGTAGTCCTGGCCTGGTAGAAGGTGTGTACGCGCTGAGCGCCGCCACGCCGCAAGGGCGCGGTTGACCTGACGTTGGGTGCAGGCAGGAGAGTGCAAAACACGGGCCCAGCCGGTGATCGAAACCGGGACCTCTCGCACCCAAAGCGAGAATCATACCACTAGACCACTAGGCCGCTAACCTAACCACAACAAAAACACATCTTCCGCTCACTCCCTCAAAAACCACAACGCTGGCTTGCTGGCTTGCTGGCTTGCTGGCTTGCTGGATTACCTTCTCAAACACACAAAACACATCCACTTCCCTCCCTCTGCTCTCTCACGCCTTTCACCCTTCTCCTGTTCACATCAACGAGCTCCTCCACACCACCTTACCCACAGTATCACGATATCAATTTATAGAGGTATGTGATTCCTACCACTCCGCCATCGGAAGGATTCCTACCGCTCTGCTTGCTCACTCGTATATGCACTAGCGTTTCAATCATGCCTAAACACTCGCACGTGTTACGTGCCAAGTGAGTGTCAACTGGCACTACGAAACATCGCCAACCAGTCCAAACATCGCCAACCAGTCGAAACATCGCCAACCAGTCGAAACAGCACAACATAGTCAGTCGTGTACGATCAGTGGGGGGGGTGGTGGCGGATTGGCAGTCCAAACGTGCTGACGACAATATCCCCGAGAGCTAGTGTGATAGTAATTCTCTCTATCTTGAAGCAAAGGATAAGGGTTAAAGTCGCAGCCTAGTGTGGAAACTGTGGCTTGCCAACAAGAACCACGAGTTTGTACCGCTAGTAAGTAGGAAATTGCTTGTTACATCCAGTGAGAGGGGAAAGTAGAGACGAGAAGTAGCAAAAGGCCCCAGCTGTAGTCCTGGCCTGGTAGAAGGTGTGTACGCGCTGAGCGCCGCCACGCCGCAAGGGCGCGGTTGACCTGACGTTGGGTGCAGGCAGGAGAGTGCAAAACACGGGCCCAGCCGGTGATCGAAACCGGGACCTCTCGCACCCAAAGCGAGAATCATACCACTAGACCACTAGGCCGCTAACCTAACCACAACAAAAACACATCTTCCGCTCACTCCCTCAAAAACCACAACGCTGGCTTGCTGGCTTGCTGGCTTGCTGGCTTGCTGGATTACCTTCTCAAACACACAAAACACATCCACTTCCCTCCCTCTGCTCTCTCACGCCTTTCACCCTTCTCCTGTTCACATCAACGAGCTCCTCCACACCACCTTACCCACAGTATCACGATATCAATTTATAGAGGTATGTGATTCCTACCACTCCGCCATCGGAAGGATTCCTACCGCTCTGCTTGCTCACTCGTATATGCACTAGCGTTTCAATCATGCCTAAACACTCGCACGTGTTACGTGCCAAGTGAGTGTCAACTGGCACTACGAAACATCGCCAACCAGTCCAAACATCGCCAACCAGTCGAAACATCGCCAACCAGTCGAAACAGCACAACATAGTCAGTCGTGTACGATCAGTGGGGGGGGTGGTGGCGGATTGGCAGTCCAAACGTGCTGACGACAATATCCCCGAGAGCTAGTGTGATAGTAATTCTCTCTATCTTGAAGCAAAGGATAAGGGTTAAAGTCGCAGCCTAGTGTGGAAACTGTGGCTTGCCAACAAGAACCACGAGTTTGTACCGCTAGTAAGTAGGAAATTGCTTGTTACATCCAGTGAGAGGGGAAAGTAGAGACGAGAAGTAGCAAAAGGCCCCAGCTGTAGTCCTGGCCTGGTAGAAGGTGTGTACGCGCTGAGCGCCGCCACGCCGCAAGGGCGCGGTTGACCTGACGTTGGGTGCAGGCAGGAGAGTGCAAAACACGGGCCCAGCCGGTGATCGAAACCGGGACCTCTCGCACCCAAAGCGAGAATCATACCACTAGACCACTAGGCCGCTAACCTAACCACAACAAAAACACATCTTCCGCTCACTCCCTCAAAAACCACAACGCTGGCTTGCTGGCTTGCTGGCTTGCTGGCTTGCTGGATTACCTTCTCAAACACACAAAACACATCCACTTCCCTCCCTCTGCTCTCTCACGCCTTTCACCCTTCTCCTGTTCACATCAACGAGCTCCTCCACACCACCTTACCCACAGTATCACGATATCAATTTATAGAGGTATGTGATTCCTACCACTCCGCCATCGGAAGGATTCCTACCGCTCTGCTTGCTCACTCGTATATGCACTAGCGTTTCAATCATGCCTAAACACTCGCACGTGTTACGTGCCAAGTGAGTGTCAACTGGCACTACGAAACATCGCCAACCAGTCGAAACATCGCCAACCAGTCGAAACAGCACAACATAGTCAGTCGTGTACGATCAGTGGGGGGGGGTGGTGGCGGATTGGCAGTCCAAACGTGCTGACGACAATATCCCCGAGAGCTAGTGTGATAGTAATTCTCTCTATCTTGAAGCAAAGGATAAGGGTTAAAGTCGCAGCCTAGTGTGGAAACTGTGGCTTGCCAACAAGAACCACGAGTTTGTACCGCTAGTAAGTAGGAAATTGCTTGTTACATCCAGTGAGAGGGGAAAGTAGAGACGAGAAGTAGCAAAAGGCCCCAGCTGTAGTCCTGGCCTGGTAGAAGGTGTGTACGCGCTGAGCGCCGCCACGCCGCAAGGGCGCGGTTGACCTGACGTTGGGTGCAGGCAGGAGAGTGCAAAACACGGGCCCAGCCGGTGATCGAAACCGGGACCTCTCGCACCCAAAGCGAGAATCATACCACTAGACCACTAGGCCGCTAACCTAACCACAACAAAAACACATCTTCCGCTCACTCCCTCAAAAACCACAACGCTGGCTTGCTGGCTTGCTGGATTACCTTCTCAAACACACAAAACACATCCACTTCCCTCCCTCTGCTCTCTCACGCCTTTCACCCTTCTCCTGTTCACATCAACGAGCTCCTCCACACCACCTTACCCACAGTATCACGATATCAATTTATAGAGGTATGTGATTCCTACCACTCCGCCATCGGAAGGATTCCTACCGCTCTGCTTGCTCACTCGTATATGCACTAGCGTTTCAATCATGCCTAAACACTCGCACGTGTTACGTGCCAAGTGAGTGTCAACTGGCACTACGAAACATCGCCAACCAGTCCAAACATCGCCAACCAGTCGAAACATCGCCAACCAGTCGAAACAGCACAACATAGTCAGTCGTGTACGATCAGTGGGGGGGGTGGTGGCGGATTGGCAGTCCAAACGTGCTGACGACAATATCCCCGAGAGCTAGTGTGATAGTAATTCTCTCTATCTTGAAGCAAAGGATAAGGGTTAAAGTCGCAGCCTAGTGTGGAAACTGTGGCTTGCCAACAAGAACCACGAGTTTGTACCGCTAGTAAGTAGGAAATTGCTTGTTACATCCAGTGAGAGGGGAAAGTAGAGACGAGAAGTAGCAAAAGGCCCCAGCTGTAGTCCTGGCCTGGTAGAAGGTGTGTACGCGCTGAGCGCCGCCACGCCGCAAGGGCGCGGTTGACCTGACGTTGGGTGCAGGCAGGAGAGTGCAAAACACGGGCCCAGCCGGTGATCGAAACCGGGACCTCTCGCACCCAAAGCGAGAATCATACCACTAGACCACTAGGCCGCTAACCTAACCACAACAAAAACACATCTTCCGCTCACTCCCTCAAAAACCACAACGCTGGCTTGCTGGCTTGCTGGCTTGCTGGCTTGCTGGATTACCTTCTCAAACACACAAAACACATCCACTTCCCTCCCTCTGCTCTCTCACGCCTTTCACCCTTCTCCTGTTCACATCAACGAGCTCCTCCACACCACCTTACCCACAGTATCACGATATCAATTTATAGAGGTATGTGATTCCTACCACTCCGCCATCGGAAGGATTCCTACCGCTCTGCTTGCTCACTCGTATATGCACTAGCGTTTCAATCATGCCTAAACACTCGCACGTGTTACGTGCCAAGTGAGTGTCAACTGGCACTACGAAACATCGCCAACCAGTCCAAACATCGCCAACCAGTCGAAACATCGCCAACCAGTCGAAACAGCACAACATAGTCAGTCGTGTACGATCAGTGGGGGGGGTGGTGGCGGATTGGCAGTCCAAACGTGCTGACGACAATATCCCCGAGAGCTAGTGTGATAGTAATTCTCTCTATCTTGAAGCAAAGGATAAGGGTTAAAGTCGCAGCCTAGTGTGGAAACTGTGGCTTGCCAACAAGAACCACGAGTTTGTACCGCTAGTAAGTAGGAAATTGCTTGTTACATCCAGTGAGAGGGGAAAGTAGAGACGAGAAGTAGCAAAAGGCCCCAGCTGTAGTCCTGGCCTGGTAGAAGGTGTGTACGCGCTGAGCGCCGCCACGCCGCAAGGGCGCGGTTGACCTGACGTTGGGTGCAGGCAGGAGAGTGCAAAACACGGGCCCAGCCGGTGATCGAAACCGGGACCTCTCGCACCCAAAGCGAGAATCATACCACTAGACCACTAGGCCGCTAACCTAACCACAACAAAAACACATCTTCCGCTCACTCCCTCAAAAACCACAACGCTGGCTTGCTGGCTTGCTGGATTACCTTCTCAAACACACAAAACACATCCACTTCCCTCCCTCTGCTCTCTCACGCCTTTCACCCTTCTCCTGTTCACATCAACGAGCTCCTCCACACCACCTTACCCACAGTATCACGATATCAATTTATAGAGGTATGTGATTCCTACCACTCCGCCATCGGAAGGATTCCTACCGCTCTGCTTGCTCACTCGTATATGCACTAGCGTTTCAATCATGCCTAAACACTCGCACGTGTTACGTGCCAAGTGAGTGTCAACTGGCACTACGAAACATCGCCAACCAGTCCAAACATCGCCAACCAGTCGAAACATCGCCAACCAGTCGAAACAGCACAACATAGTCAGTCGTGTACGATCAGTGGGGGGGGTGGTGGCGGATTGGCAGTCCAAACGTGCTGACGACAATATCCCCGAGAGCTAGTGTGATAGTAATTCTCTCTATCTTGAAGCAAAGGATAAGGGTTAAAGTCGCAGCCTAGTGTGGAAACTGTGGCTTGCCAACAAGAACCACGAGTTTGTACCGCTAGTAAGTAGGAAATTGCTTGTTACATCCAGTGAGAGGGGAAAGTAGAGACGAGAAGTAGCAAAAGGCCCCAGCTGTAGTCCTGGCCTGGTAGAAGGTGTGTACGCGCTGAGCGCCGCCACGCCGCAAGGGCGCGGTTGACCTGACGTTGGGTGCAGGCAGGAGAGTGCAAAACACGGGCCCAGCCGGTGATCGAAACCGGGACCTCTCGCACCCAAAGCGAGAATCATACCACTAGACCACTAGGCCGCTCACCTAACCACAACAAAAACACATCTTCCGCTCACTCCCTCAAAAACCACAACGCTGGCTTGCTGGCTTGCTGGCTTGCTGGCTTGCTGGATTACCTTCTCAAACACACAAAACACATCCACTTCCCTCCCTCTGCTCTCTCACGCCTTTCACCCTTCTCCTGTTCACATCAACGAGCTCCTCCACACCACCTTACCCACAGTATCACGATATCAATTTATAGAGGTATGTGATTCCTACCACTCCGCCATCGGAAGGATTCCTACCGCTCTGCTTGCTCACTCGTATATGCACTAGCGTTTCAATCATGCCTAAACACTCGCACGTGTTACGTGCCAAGTGAGTGTCAACTGGCACTACGAAACATCGCCAACCAGTCCAAACATCGCCAACCAGTCGAAACATCGCCAACCAGTCGAAACAGCACAACATAGTCAGTCGTGTACGATCAGTGGGGGGGGTGGTGGCGGATTGGCAGTCCAAACGTGCTGACGACAATATCCCCGAGAGCTAGTGTGATAGTAATTCTCTCTATCTTGAAGCAAAGGATAAGGGTTAAAGTCGCAGCCTAGTGTGGAAACTGTGGCTTGCCAACAAGAACCACGAGTTTGTACCGCTAGTAAGTAGGAAATTGCTTGTTACATCCAGTGAGAGGGGAAAGTAGAGACGAGAAGTAGCAAAAGGCCCCAGCTGTAGTCCTGGCCTGGTAGAAGGTGTGTACGCGCTGAGCGCCGCCACGCCGCAAGGGCGCGGTTGACCTGACGTTGGGTGCAGGCAGGAGAGTGCAAAACACGGGCCCAGCCGGTGATCGAAACCGGGACCTCTCGCACCCAAAGCGAGAATCATACCACTAGACCACTAGGCCGCTAACCTAACCACAACAAAAACACATCTTCCGCTCACTCCCTCAAAAACCACAACGCTGGCTTGCTGGCTTGCTCACTTACCTTCTCAAACACACAAAACACATCCACTTCCCTCCCTCTGCTCTCTCACGCCTTTCACCCTTCTCCTGTTCACATCAACGAGCTCCTCCACACCACCTTACCCACAGTATCACGATATCAATTTATAGAGGTATGTGATTCCTACCACTCCGCCATCGGAAGGATTCCTACCGCTCTGCTTGCTCACTCGTATATGCACTAGCGTTTCAATCATGCCTAAACACTCGCACGTGTTACGTGCCAAGTGAGTGTCAACTGGCACTACGAAACATCGCCAACCAGTCCAAACATCGCCAACCAGTCGAAACATCGCCAACCAGTCGAAACAGCACAACATAGTCAGTCGTGTACGATCAGTGGGGGGGGTGGTGGCGGATTGGCAGTCCAAACGTGCTGACGACAATATCCCCGAGAGCTAGTGTGATAGTAATTCTCTCTATCTTGAAGCAAAGGATAAGGGTTAAAGTCGCAGCCTAGTGTGGAAACTGTGGCTTGCCAACAAGAACCACGAGTTTGTACCGCTAGTAAGTAGGAAATTGCTTGTTACATCCAGTGAGAGGGGAAAGTAGAGACGAGAAGTAGCAAAAGGCCCCAGCTGTAGTCCTGGCCTGGTAGAAGGTGTGTACGCGCTGAGCGCCGCCACGCCGCAAGGGCGCGGTTGACCTGACGTTGGGTGCAGGCAGGAGAGTGCAAAACACGGGCCCAGCCGGTGATCGAAACCGGGACCTCTCGCACCCAAAGCGAGAATCATACCACTAGACCACTAGGCCGCTAACCTAACCACAACAAAAACACATGTTCCGCTCACTCCCTCAAAAACCACAACGCTGGCTTGCTGGCTTGCTCACTTACCTTCTCAAACACACAAAACACATCCACTTCCCTCCCTCTGCTCTCTCACGCCTTTCACCCTTCTCCTGTTCACATCAACGAGCTCCTCCACACCACCTTACCCACAGTATCACGATATCAATTTATAGAGGTATGTGATTCCTACCACTCCGCCATCGGAAGGATTCCTACCGCTCTGCTTGCTCACTCGTATATGCACTAGCGTTTCAATCATGCCTAAACACTCGCACGTGTTACGTGCCAAGTGAGTGTCAACTGGCACTACGAAACATCGCCAACCAGTCCAAACATCGCCAACCAGTCGAAACATCGCCAACCAGTCGAAACAGCACAACATAGTCAGTCGTGTACGATCAGTGGGGGGGGTGGTGGCGGATTGGCAGTCCAAACGTGCTGACGACAATATCCCCGAGAGCTAGTGTGATAGTAATTCTCTCTATCTTGAAGCAAAGGATAAGGGTTAAAGTCGCAGCCTAGTGTGGAAACTGTGGCTTGCCAACAAGAACCACGAGTTTGTACCGCTAGTAAGTAGGAAATTGCTTGTTACATCCAGTGAGAGGGGAAAGTAGAGACGAGAAGTAGCAAAAGGCCCCAGCTGTAGTCCTGGCCTGGTAGAAGGTGTGTACGCGCTGAGCGCCGCCACGCCGCAAGGGCGCGGTTGACCTGACGTTGGGTGCAGGCAGGAGAGTGCAAAACACGGGCCCAGCCGGTGATCGAAACCGGGACCTCTCGCACCCAAAGCGAGAATCATACCACTAGACCACTAGGCCGCTAACCTAACCACAACAAAAACACATCTTCCGCTCACTCCCTCAAAAACCACAACGCTGGCTTGCTGGCTTGCTGGATTACCTTCTCAAACACACAAAACACATCCACTTCCCTCCCTCTGCTCTCTCACGCCTTTCACCCTTCTCCTGTTCACATCAACGAGCTCCTCCACACCACCTTACCCACAGTATCACGATATCAATTTATAGAGGTATGTGATTCCTACCACTCCGCCATCGGAAGGATTCCTACCGCTCTGCTTGCTCACTCGTATATGCACTAGCGTTTCAATCATGCCTAAACACTCGCACGTGTTACGTGCCAAGTGAGTGTCAACTGGCACTACGAAACATCGCCAACCAGTCCAAACATCGCCAACCAGTCGAAACATCGCCAACCAGTCGAAACAGCACAACATAGTCAGTCGTGTACGATCAGTGGGGGGGGGTGGTGGCGGATTGGCAGTCCAAACGTGCTGACGACAATATCCCCGAGAGCTAGTGTGATAGTAATTCTCTCTATCTTGAAGCAAAGGATAAGGGTTAAAGTCGCAGCCTAGTACCCTCCGATATGTACTTCATGTAGGCAACACAGCCTGGATCCGTTACGGTTGAGAATGGGCGGAGACTAGTGGCAATCCCCACTGCAAGCAGTGCATTGGCATGCTTTTACTGCCCCCTAGTAGCTGTGGTAGTTGCAGGCCTGTCAACTTGGCAGGAGTGCCCACTAGGCAAACTCACACCACTTGAGTTCCGCTTTGCCTCCAATTGCTTCTACTGAAAAACCGGAAGCCCCTTGGAGTGTTGCTGCTCAGCATGGTTCTTTATTTGAACGGTCGGTTCCTTTTGGAACGGCACGGTTTTACTGCACAAAAAACGACGTACTCGACATGGTCGGAGTTCCGTTCGTCAACAGGAATATCGATGAAGCAGTCCTTAGTAACCAGCCACATGAAGTTCCAGACGTCGCGCCGATACTGCTTCTTCATTCGGAACAAGGTAATGCTTGGGCTGGTTCACTATTTAAATCCGAATACGGCGTGTCAAACTCGATAGTGCTGTCAGTCCTTAAACGTGGGTTAAAATTAAGTCGATAATTGTGGTCATGGTGCGTGAAATCCGGCGTCAGTGATTCGTTTACAGGCTCCTCATGGTAATTACTGACCATCTGGGGTGACGGACAATGCTGAACAGCAGCTAACGTGGAGTCGTTGGACAGGTGGTGATTCAACACAGGGCTGGTAAATCCTTGCTGAGATGGGACAGCCACCGAGCTCTCAAACCGCCTGTATGATCCCAATGATGAAGCTGCCTGTAACCCATCTCGGTACAGGCACTGCCAAAAGGTCGCATGGTTGTTGTGGGCCGGACATCGTTTTCCGCCGGCGTTGTACCCGAAACGCCTCACTGCAACGTGCTAGAGAGAGTGGAGAGTCAGAAGTTCTGCCAGAACACCTTGTCCAGGAGCATGTAAAGCCTACGACCTATGGGACCCAGCAGTTAACTTCGTTACAAGTCCTCCCGCCATGAACTACTGTACGGAGGATGTGAGCCCTTCCTGCTGCGCGCGATACCGCGTTTCTTGCAGTTTTATCCGCTGCGTGCTACCATCGAGGCTTTGCGGGGTTGGCGACTCAACGTTTGACTCTCCACGAGCCTCAACTATCACTTGCATCACGTTCATTCCCCAGGGATACTCTCGTTAGATTATACGGTGGTGGAGAGAGAGAGAAAGAGAGAGAGGGGGGGGGGGGGGGGGGGGGGGGGGAATGGGGCGCGCACTTGTGAAGGAAAATCACGCTGCAGGGGAGCTGACCCATATTAAGTGCTGCCTTTAACTTTCAATCTGCTAATCGCGCTAAACAAAACGGGACAGTAAGTCGGAAACCGCCTTGATCAAGTTTGTATGGAACAAAGTATAGTTTCGTTTGCAAATCGGTTTATCGCAGTTGAAGCCAGCGCAGACTAAACGGTTTCGTTTAGCTTCGTTTAGTCTGGCCCAGTCGCAAACGCTACCACCTCTAACTACGCTCCTCGACTAAATTGAGAGAAAACCTTAGAAACCCACGTACAGATCTGACAAACACAATGAACAGAGACGCAAAACGAAATCGCCGGGACAACACGGTGGCGCTTCTGCCTGGAGCACACCCTAACCGCCTGGAGGCAGCGCTGCGTCCACGTTGGCAATGCCAGCGCGGCATCAGCTGAAGGTGAGCCTTAGCTGCCAGTGATTTCTGTACAATATGTCTTCGGAAAGTGTGCCGAAGGTGGAAGGAGTAGGAACGCTTGCTGCGTTAGAATCCTCCCGTTTAGTCAGTGCCGAGACGATGGAGTCCGAGCTGGTGTTTTCCTTGACCGCGTCCAGAACTCGCTAGAGAAGGAAAGCGCCTCTCACGATGTCGCAATTGTCTTTGGAAGAGCTTCATGTTGGGGGCACTGTAGCGTGTTACTCCCAAGCCTTTGTCTGAGGCGACAAAAGAGGCTACAGAGAAGCAGTGGTTCTGAGCATTGAAACTCCGGAAGACCACCCAAAACCGGTCAAAGTGGATACTGAAGAGATTATAATGCTGACGACGAGGGTGAAGCATCTCAAGACCCGCTCCGATAATCTACTCGCGCAAGGGGAGGCTCTATGGCGCAGCCTACAGTCTTTTAAACTTGTCGCTGGAAGATTTCAAGCTCCATTACGCTCCAGTACCTTTAATCAAGCGATTCAAGTGGCTATCCTACAGGAATTTGTTGATGTTCAGCATACTGAAGGTACCACACGCGAGCACTCTTCTCGTGCATGTGACTCCAACCGAAACAACGTGGCTTCATTGACTGAAGATTCGTCTAGTGTTCCCAATTCGTCCGCCGCGACGCCAACTGTTGATGTGGAGGCCGCTAATACATCTGAAGAAGCTACTACGTATGGGGATGTGGAGAAAATCATAGGATAAACTGCACACACAGACTCCTTGGTGAACATGGAAAATGCTGAGAACAAAAGCCGGTCCAGTACTTCCCTGCGTGAAGTGTTAGGTACAGATGTCGCTCAAGGTACAGCGACAGAGTGTGAAGAACCTGACAGAAGTGAGTATATTGCACCTAACGAAACCGAAGAATCACCAAATTCACACACGAAGTCTGAGCTTGAAATGGTATTACCTAGCAATTATCTTAAATTCATTCCAACACACTGGGAGCGCAACAGAATCAGGCTCCAGGCGAAGCGGCGGGTGGGCTCCTGGCATGTACCGAGATCACGAAAGCCCCCCCAAAAAAGTGCGGTAACTCGTAGCTGAAACGACATTTATCGCGCGCATACACTGAAAGCTCGGAGGACGAACATTTACTGCTCGCCCCTGGAATTAGGGACCGATTCTTAGCGTTGCCTACACGCCGCCCAGAGTTTATTGACCCTAGCATTTGTGAACAATATCGGCTCACGGTTAAAGACGACGAGCTGCTTCCTGCAACCTTAACCCGCGATGGCAAAACTTCTATGAGGTCGAGAGACATCGCTGCGACGTCAAACAATGATGACGAGCTTCCTGTGAATGCAAGTAGGGAGTCAGAGACTGTTGGAACGACTTGCAGTGATGCAGGCGTATCATCGAGGCCCAGTAGCGGCAAAAAGCATCCGTTCATTGAGGTGAGTGGCCATCTCATGTGAAACATGTGTCTGAGGGTATCAAGTTTCCGGACATCGGAGATGGCGATCCATGTAGATGTAAGGGTGACTGCTCCATCGATTCCTGTGCTAACTCAAACCTAGCTATATACTACACTCTAGACATTTGCTCGTTGGATGTGGCGTGTAGCAACTCTCTGGGCACTGCTGAGGGCCTGAAACTATACAACACCCTGTCTGGACAGTCAAAACGTCAATGCAGGCCCAAATGACGATGGCCTTCCACCTTGGATCGTCGCAATGCGTTGAGAGCTACACTTACACTCCTTCCTACTCACCAGCGCTTTGCGACCGCGACTATCGGCGCTCTGCAGATAGTTGTTCGCGTACAACATGTGAACGCAGCAGCCAAAAGCGAAGAAGTAGTTACAGCCACACTGTTGGTGGTCGATATCCACCACCCATCCGCCCCACGGCTGCCCTCCACCTCCATCGGGTATAGTTTGCCCCCATCTGGGCTGACACCCTCTTCACTTCTCCTGTTCGGTGCCACGCTTCGCAAGACGCGATTCCACCCGTGCGCGCGTATTATATCCAGAGATTTCGCTATTGAGTTGCGCCTCGTTCCACATAGATATTAGGTTCTCTCGCATCATTTAAGATACCCGCCGCGTGAGAGATTCACCTGCAACTACGTCAAATAGGAAATCCTGCCCGTTCGACGATCTGTCCTCGCAGCAATTTCTCAGCTCTGTCAGCAGAGCACCCATTTTAAGCCGGCGCCTAAGAGTATAGTCACGCTTTAATACAGCGTTGAAAGCCTCCACCGGGTTGTTGGCGGAGGCGAATCCACAACGAGTTGCATAGATCTGCTATGTACTGTATTTTCCAAACAGCCACTATACCACATGTACAGCGCAAATCTTGCCATTCCTGACTGAGCCATCCACTTGTTTATAATGAGGTACCGCATTTGAACGAATTGCTCTTCGCTCCGAGCGAAATGTAGATCATACATGTTGTACACTACTGCTTCTGCTAGACGCGAGGGAAATCCCCTCAGAGCTTTGTGAACTTTTTCCATTACGTGAAGAAAAACACATGAGGTTCGAAAGCTTCCTGACCCTCCGAACGCGGTTTGCAATGTGTTATACTGGGCATTATCTGCGCCCGCCATAGCGTAGTTAACCACCAGTTTGCGGCCCGAGATCCAAGAGTGCAGCCGGCGTAATGTTATTTACGCTGGCTGGACAACCCGCTGGTTCTCCTGAGAGATAAAAAACATCGCGACGAGGTGAAAATGTCGTGAGCGGTCCGATAAGCCAACAATGAGTACTGGATACTTGCGATAGCTAAATTTGTATGTAGAATCTGTATGTAAAACAAAAGTCTTGATTCAAGTACGCTACGAAGGTCATTGACCGCTTCAGCGACTACATTTTGTACTCTACAACTCCAGCAGAACGGAACGCCAAACTCTTCGTAAGCAGCCAACCTAGCAGTGAGCAAGAGAAATATGCGATGAAATCAATTCCGTATCGCCAAGCCGTAGGCAGTGTCATGTATCTAAAGGTTGGGATAGGACCCGACATGGCATTCTACATACGCGAGATCAGTCAGTTCCTAGCCAATCCAGGCATGGAACACTGGAAAGCAGTCATTCGTGGTCTTAAGTATCTGTCGGGAACGAAAGAATACTGTCTCCTTCTGGTATGCTCTCCTTCTGGGAGGCTCGTCCGACATTACCTCGGAGAACTTAGCCGATCAGCTACTTGCCTACAGTGACTCTGACTATGCTTACTGCCCCGATACGAGATACTCCGTCGGTGGATATGTGATTATGCAAGCAGTCCAACCTCGTGGCTCTCCCATAAGCACTACAGTGATTCTCTCTACAACATTGGCAGAATATATCGCCCTGTGTCACTACATGCAAGAGAGGATTTTCCTCAAATTTCTCCTCAAAGAACTTGGCTTTGCTACCAACCAAAGCTGCATCAAAATCTGCTACAACCCCGAACTTCACGGACGATCAAAGCGTATACACATACGATCTTGTTTCGTGCAAGAAAAACTAGAGTTGCTTGAACGTCACCTACCGCAATACGAAAGATGTCATCTTCACTAAAGCTTTAGACAAGCACCAGTTCAGAGAACTTAGGGCCAAACTCAGAATAAACCCCTGAAAGCACTCAGTTTAGAAATACACTGATAATACAACTCCATAAAGCGTGCCTATCTCCTGCGTATTTTTAGATTGTTTTTCCCCACTGGGTTTTGTCGTTTTGTTCGCTCAAGGTTTTCCCTCGTCGAGGTTTCCCTGGTCAAGTACCGAATTATCTAGGCACATGAGTTTATTTACAACAATCCATGCACAAAAGACAAATTTGCTGGGTAGGTCCATAATCAGTTAGGCAAACCCGCGGAAATCCTACCGACTCCTATCATTACTAAAGATAATAAACGGACGAATAAATGCATAGAAGTTGATCCACCCCCCTGCGGACGAGATCGGCTTGCCTTGTGCGTTCTTCTTGTCGTAGACGAGATATTTGTTCCCTTGGACAGTAAGCACTGCAGCATGGCTGTGGTTGTAGGCAGCAACGATGTAGACCCCATCTATGGGCGTTTCCTTCGTCACCACGGCGACCTGGTGTCACGTAGTTGTTCTTGACGAATGCGTTGTAGTTGGTGTCTCGACCAGCATCTTGCAGGCGAATCATGAAGTCTCGTACGTCGACCCACGTTGCCCCCGCTTGAAGATCTTGATTGTAGAGCACGAGCCTGTCTTCGACAAACTGCTCGATATCCTGCTCCATGACGAGGCTTGGGCGGCCCAACAGCTCGCCGCACGCTTCAATGCGTTGAAAACACACAAATTGTCTTGATCCGCTCCAAGCAGTCCCATGCCAACTTGATCTTGCCTCCAGAAGTCCTCGAACAACGGCACATCCGATGCCTTCCATCAGTCAACGAGGTCCATCTCATCCGCGAAGCCATCTTTTCTCGAAGTCTGGCAGCTGGCTCCCACACCCGAAGGTAGAGGTGCTTGCAGCTACTGCCCGGATGAACCCACAAAACACAGTACTCGACAACAAGCAGGGACTCACGCCGCTCATTGATGAATGCAACTTGCCATTCCTCAACTGTTGTTGCATACTTGCGTGTAAGAGTAACATTCTGACCAGTGTAGTGCTCTCCATAGATTGGACAGTACAACTCGTCTGTGGCAGTAGTCGCATGTGGAACAGTAACAGACTGTCGGCGGCCGGTTACAGTAGTAGTAAAACCCGTGGATATAGTACTTTTCTCGGGATCAATAGTACTCTGAATGGTTGAGAAAGTACTGTGCTCGGTCACAATAGTACTCCGAACGATTGAGATAGTACTTTCGGTATCAATAGTACTCGGATCGGTTGAGATAGTAATCTGGTCGCTTTTGTCGGCAGTGAAAGCACGGGTGAGACGTGCCTCCTTGCATGTGATGTTCGGACGAAACATTTTGCAGCTTTTACAACTGACCATCCACAGCACGTTCGAATACGTGCATATTCTGCAACCCATTCTGTGAGTGGCGCGCCAGCAGCCAATGCTTGGCCAGCTCTGCTGTCAGTAGTATCCCCCGCTTTAGCGACATCACCTGGCACAAGTAGTATCACGGCAGCGAGGATCAACTCTTGAGCGTGGGCCTCCGCGACCTTCCCTCTCAGAAACTGCTCCATTCCCAACTGTTGCTGCTGCACTTGCGGCCGTAGCCACAGCACGACATGCAGCCCTCTCCACCTTTCCTGCGCGGATTTGCGCCGCTGAACGATTCTTCTTCTTCTTCTTTTTGGGCGCTGCACTGGCCAGCACAGCGTCCCTTGTCACACCCGTCTGCCAGAAACGTGCCATCAGGCATACTCACGTGATCTCGTTCACTACTCAGCAGAACCTGAAGCGCTAACGTTAGGCCAACCTCGCGGGCTTCCGTCAGGAGCTTCTTTTAGACTGAACACAAAGAATTATCATGTGTGGTAGATCTGTAATGCTTCATATTTTCAGATTATCATCTACCATTTAAATTGGCAGGGAGGTTGTTGAGGTAGTCATTTTACGGTGTACCCCGAAGCTAATATCCAGTCATTGTCGCGTACCTCCCTAGCTCGGGTTGACACCTGTGGCTGTTAAGGCGAGTACAGTCCTGGGTGGGGTCTTGAGTTCGAGAAGTAGAGAGTGTAGACGCTTGAATAAATGTAAAAACGTAAAAGTCTTGTTCTTCTGCTCTTGACTAGGGAAATTCGCAACTAACTTGAGAAAAATGAAAAGCGTAGCATTGTACACGCTCCTAGAGACAACATCTCGCCCACCACACTCACCGAGCACCTCCAGCATGCTGTCCGTCCTTGCAGTTCTCGTCCCATACGGGACTCAGCCTCATTCGCCACAGACTCATCGACCACCTCCCTCCTAGGACCTCTTCTTCGCTGAATTCTGACGTCTAGCGCCGTCATTGCAGGAAGGCATCCCACTAGGGATATTGTACCACTGGAACGGTACCCTGAATGTACCTTCCTGAACCATCCAGACGCCGAGGCTGCTTGGGTCCTTTGGGCGCGCGAGCGGGGTCCAACACCTGTGGAGCGACCCCTACATTCCCGGATGCGGGGCAGTCATCTGTTCGCCTTTTAACGGCTCCAAGCAAACATCTCTTCTCGTACACAACCGATGCTACTCGCCAGACCCCCCTATAGAAGAACTGTCGTCAAATGCCACTGGCACAGTCTCCGTGATAGTCTCAAGTCCAACACCTTGAGCTATTGCAACGTTCTTCCCTGCTTTTTAAGACCAATGCAGACGCTTCTTGAATCGTTGCACCCAGCCTGATGACACCGACCTCTAGTTTGCATGAGGATCTCATTTGCCTTGGTCCACAATATACCTTCACTCATAATTGCCTGTTCGCCATGAAGAGATTCTTCCGTCGTATTCGCCGCCATGATCCTCTCAAAGTGATGGCTCCAGACCATGCGGAATTTCAACCAATGAAATGCAATCCTAATAAACAGAATATGACAATTTAAAGGAAAACATCTTCAGATTCAGCAGCAAGTATTTTGGCCATTCCCCAGCATGTCTAAGAAGGCCAAGCATTCTATGCATGCCATTAACGCGACCGACCTGACACTCGCGGCAGCGAACGCCGTCTTGGACGTGATGGTGGATTTCCAGGCTTTCTCGCACTATGCGCGCAACGGCGCCAACGTGACAGTTCGTGGCGCCCAGTCCAAAACACTCACCGAAACCACTCGAGAGGAGATTGTGACACTTTTCGAGAACAACATGAAGTGCCTTTATGAGGCTTCGGAGTGGGGCTACGATGCCGCTGCCAAACGCACAGAACTGTTTGAGGTGGAGGCACGTTATCTCCTAGTACATGGCAAGAGCGGTGAGGCCTCGCCCGACTCGCTCGTGGGCTTCGCACACTTCCGTTTCGTAGAGGACGAAGGTGCTCTGGTGCTGTATCTGTACGAGGTGCAGCTGGCCCCGTCAGCACAGCGCCAAGGCCTCGGCAAGTTCCTCATGCAGCTTCTGCTACTCGTTGCAAGGAAGCACGGAATGGAGCTCATGGTTCTCACTGTGTTTAAGAGTAACACGGGCGCCATGAAATTCTATAGAGAACGCCTGGGCTTTGAGATTGACGAGACATCTCCAAGTGCATGCGGCGATAACTCCCAGGACTATGAGATTTTGAGCAAAAGTGTCGTGCAGAACAAGTAAAACGTAAGAATAGAGATGCTCGTTGCTGCCCAGCTCAATATAAACGAAGAACTGCAGGACTATCATCAACCACTCCGTCGATTCCTGGCCATGGGCTCTCCTCGTCGCAGTAGCACCGGGTATCGCCGCGCCACGCTTGGACCACAGCTTTTGCTGAAGAAAAATACATTCCAAGGTCTGGTAATTCCCGTGGCTCCGCTTCAACAGCCGCATGATGTCAGTATCATTGTCTTGGAGGCGCTGGCGAAGCAGCCACGACTGCGGAAGTTCCAGGAATTCCCTCGGGCATCTCGTCTTCGTATTACCTCCAGTAGAAACAACAACGAGAGCACTGTGGAACTTTTTGAAGAGTGCGACGACAGTACACTCATAGGCGTTGGAGACCGACTTTTATACTTGCTGCAGCGCTGGCAAGTGACTAATGTTGTGTTAGTTGTAGCGCACCATGACTCCAGCCTCAGTGGGCGGCTTCTGGGCGGTGCTGAGCTCTTCAAGTTGGCAACAGAGGCTGCAAAGTTGGTTCTTGAGCAGCACTACCTGGATTCAGTCGTTGAAGCGACTAAACTTTCTGCTGAGCTCATGGAAGCTGAAGCAGCAATTGCATCAGCAGCACAACAGCGCCAAGAGCGAGACCAGCAAGTGATTCCAGCGACGTGTGTCATGTCTAGCGACACAGTTCCAACATGGCCGAAGCACCACCAACCGACTAGCGATGGTGGAGGCCGCAAAGGGGTCAAGCAAGGTCGCATCAACCACTTCCGGCACCGAGGCATGACAGTTGCAGAGCGAAACCAAGAGGTAGAGCGAGCAGAGACGATATTAAACGAAGGTATCACCAGTGTCCTCAGTGCCAAGAGCACCGGAAGTCTCGAATGGTTAGGCATTTCACGCGATGAATGGAGAAAACTACGCAGTATCCGTGTGCCTGTGAAGGAGTTGCATTATCTGTTCATGTGTCTCGTTGTACTGTTGGAGACGCCGATCGAACACCGTGACGCGCGTAAGAGTAAGCCCACCCCAAAGATGCAGGAGCAATTCGCCCCGTCCGATTTCTCGTGGGCTCATTGCCGTCAAGTTCTGCACAAGTCATCGGAGTGGAGTCATCGGTTACGAGCTGTGCGTGGCAGTACCTTAGCTCCCTCTCAAGCCACAGCGCTGCGTGCTATCTCCCAAGAGCCCACATTCACTGAAAGTGCGTTCGTTCGCATTGCAGGGGGTGCAGGAACCAAGATTTTTGCATGGCTGCAGAAGCTCCTGGACGAGTATGACGAGAGAGATCTCGGTTTGCTGCGCATCGATATTTTATCGGAGACAACATCACAGCCAGCAGTATCACCAGTTTCTGTTGAGGAGAAGGAAGACAACACAGAACAACAGGAAAGTCAGAGTGACCGTAAGCACGCTGATGACCAAGCGTCTCCAGTTCTTCGGGCGCTGCAGAACGTAGCTAAGAGTCCGTCTCCTAGTCGCAAACAGCTCAAAATCGTTGATCCTGGCCGACTATTTGGCAAGCACCATGCAACTCAATAATACACGTTCTTGACTCGAATTTGTCATTGATGTTACGACTCGTAACCTAAGAATTCGATCGCTTGTCTTAAACGGAGTTGCCATTAGCAGTATCACGTACCTGGCGCTCGATTCGTTTACGAATGTCGTCCACAGGTGAGGCGCGATCACGAGGTTTGGCCAGAAGGACACACGCGGTGATGAAGCTGATGATGATAATGGCGTAGATGAAGATGTTGTAGTCCCAAATCGTGCGCATGCCTTTGAGGTAATGAATCTGAACACCCATCAGTGTTCGCAAGGCTGTCAACCGGTCGTAGTCAGCAAACGCTTGGTCACAGAATTGCACGGACGGAATCGCGCAGAGCAGAATCAAGCCGAGGTTAAAGATCAACGAGTTCATGTACGTCGCATGGAGCTTCATGGGGTGCAGCGCGATGCAGAAGCATCGCATACCGAACTTGAAGCAACCTTTAACTGCACAAGCGAGAAGGTAAGTACTGAAGATACCGACGGAGATCGTACCGAAGAGCGGGAACCAGCGGTCGAACCAGATAAAGTACGCGTTGAGGAACGGCAGTAGCGGGGTGCTTGGTAGCATGTAGAGCGCAATGTGGAAGAACCACATACAACTGATGAGGCTTGCAATGCAGCCCATGAGAAGCTTGAAAATCGGCGTGAGAGGATTGAAGTTCCGGTACTCTTCATGGCAGAGTTTCAGATCCACTGCATCGCCTTCAAGCAAGTATACCGACTGTTTGAACTTGTTGAGAGTCACGAAATCCAATCTTCGCTGCTTCTTACGCTCCCAGGAGCTCTGTCCGTGAGCAGGTCGATCCATGCTCTGTTTAATGGTGCGCCCGAGTTCCAGAAGCTCCACTGATCGTCGCTGGAGGACTAATTTTTGAATCGCATAGATATCAGCACTGATGAACTTCGGGCGATGGAAGAAAGCACTACAATAGACAAATTGTTAGCAGGTAAAGTAAGCAAAGAAGAAAAATGAACTTACAGGATCAAGTCCATGGGCAGCGCGATGAGACCAATACCACAGAAGATTGAGAAGCCAAACCACCCGACGAAACTGGTGAGTCCAGTGACATACACCGGTACTGACACGTCCATCGTTAAAATGATATGCTGCGCGGTGATGTTGCTCGCTGTGGTCACAATGGTACTGGACAGTGTGGTGCCGTCCACGTACTTTTGAAACCCTTCGCTGTCCGACATTGAATTTACCTCTAAGGCGCGCATAGGAACGCTACTCTCGGCACTCGTGATGTATAGAACAGCGAACAGTGCTATTGCCACAACTATCGTGCCCAATTCCATTTTGATAGCTTCCCCCCATTGAGACTTCTTCGGATTGTCGTCGCCATCGTCAGCTTCGTAGTAAAAAATCGCGAACGGGAGCAGTAGCACGAGGAAGATCACAATGGACAAGAAGACCATGAGCCACAGTAGATCCATATTGATGTTCCCACAGGCTGTGTTCCACCCTTCCGCACAGCCGATGGCAGTGGAGTTGTTTGCCACATCCAATGGCAGCAAAAGCACCGTCCCTTCAGCAAAGAACAACCCGAATATCTACGATGTCAAGCGCTTGTTAGTGCGGACGCTAGTTGCCAGAACATAAATGACAGTCGCACCACGAGCGCCTTGGGGAAGTAGGCAGTGTTTTTGTCGTCATCGTGCTGGAAGTACACGAGGATGTAGACGTTGCAGATGAGCAGCGCCACGGCAATGATAATGATCACAGCCAGGAGAAAGAGGTCTAGCGCCATAATGAGGGCGACTACAAGAGGCTAGAGATTGATTCTCTCTTCGCGCTGAAGTTGCTTTGACTATCTACTGCCTTTCTTGTTGACAATCTGCCACACAAGCGTAACGGACCTCTTGCATTTGGCAAGTCGAAACGGACACCAACAGCGCATTTCCTATAATAAACCACTTTCAGACTGAAGTGGATAAACCGAATGCAATGTTCATTCACGATCTAATCGATATTCCAAGCTACACTATGAATGGTTTTGAGTTGTGGGCCTCAGAAGGTTCTTTTGACGCATTGCGACGGCAGTCGTAACCCCGACACTCATGCAGTAATTGGACATAGTGTTGTAATCATCATTGGCTTCCATGTAAACAAGACTACCTAACCGACACACAAGCTACAGCACAGGTTGCTTCTTCTCAACCAGAATAAAAAGGGGAATGGCTCTGATAGACATGTAGCGGATACTGACGGCTGTTCTCGTCCAACCATTTGATGTGGTGTGGCGCACATATAATATGTGACGGAATGACCGGTTCAGTACACTGTACCAAGTGAGTAATCGTGACCGCTTGTATGGCAGTCAGTCAACTGGGTCTGTCGGCACAAATGACATTCGCCGTCGCCACTGCGTTGAGAATTCCACCAGGAGCTGACGCATCGGAAGCAGTGAGAGCCGGGTGTCTACTGCTGCTACACCTCACCTCACCTCCTCCAGTGAAAATTTGCGACGATGCCGATGTTTGAGTGTGATCGGAGTACGCGTGGATCACCTCGGCCAGCTGGAAATGCAGACACGAGGTGAAGCTACCGCGAAGCTTCAAAGGTGCGTGGGCTGAATCCGGACCAGTCCACGGTGTGGCTTCAACTGATCCGAGCGTGGGCGTGAGCACAACGTCGTCATTTCAGCAAAACGATTTCACTCCGAAATGGGGCGGAGTGCACACGACCTTGGTTGTTGTTGGTGTTGTTGTTGTTGACCGGCTCCCGCTAAATACCTGTTCTGTACACACTGCTCAAAATACACGGAGGCATTGTGAAAGATGTGTCTGCGCAGTGTTTTAGGTGAAGCTTTCAAACTCCGAAATGTACAGCGGCACGCTTCAAGCAAGTTGCTTGGGTGTTCGCGCGCCGATTTGCTTTCCCACCGCTCAATCGAAGCGCTAGCGCTAGCGCTTCAAGCAGCGTGCGCAGGCTCAAGGTATCATAACGATACCCTCACAGAACTTTACACACAAGCTTGCAGCGACTACCTACATGTATATTTGAAGGCGTGACGGCACTGACAACAGCAGGATGGGCATGCACCATGCCGACTGGGCCGCAGTGCAGCACCATTGCAACAGCAGCACTGCAACTCCGGCTGGCATTCAGACAAGGCCGTTCTCTTGAGCAAGTCCGTCGTGGCGTCGCAAAAAAGGATGATGTGAGACTTGGTGCCCCATTTACATCTGCGTGCTCCGCGGAGCACCGATTCGGTGACAGTGTGCACTGCGTACACGCCATCTATGATGGAAACTCTGCAACTTGGCGTGTACACCGTGTAATAGTCGAGCAGGCAATGAATGACCCGCCGTTGTAGTCCAATTTGGAAGCACCATGATGAAGGCGACTTTGGAGCGTCTAACAGATCAACGATCTTCACAACTTCCCATTCATGTGTAACAGGCGACCTCGCGAAGCGAAAACTTTCGCGCCGCAGGTAACAACGCCGCATGCTCTCTCGTGGCGTGCTTGACGCAAGTAATACACACGTGCACCTGTCAATCGGAAGCTGTGCGTGCACGGTAGCGGAGTTTACTGTTCTCAAAAAGAAGCGTTTTCGTGAATCACTCGTGGCAAGATAGATCTAGATCCTGTCAAGCGGAAGTCCAGCACCTGTCAAGACGTGGGGTTCACCGAAAAAAGTTGGCTGAGGTGCTGTTAAGTCGCAAGGCTGCAAGTGCATCATGGTGCCATCAACAAGATTGAGCAACTTGAAGGGGAGGGCAACAAGTTGTTGCCAACAACACGGTGTTCGTGGCCGAATCGCCGTGACAAGCAGCGCGTCCCATCCTGTTCTCTAGAGCTTTGTTTGGGGTTTGCGGTTCGCATCGTTTGGTGTTGGGGTTGAAAAAGGAAACATCCGCTGAGCCACCGCGTGGTGGATCCTAGCGAATCGTGTGAGCTATCAAGAACTCGTAACACCGACCGCATTTCACCCTCACAAATGTATCTTCCTTTTTGTACTTTTATAGTCGCTCCGACGGCAGTAGGCTTGCGTCATGCAGCCCAGCACTTTGCACAACGTCGCAACCAATACCGCTTATTCTTGAAGTCAAGGAGAGCGGAAGCGCGCTGTGCAAGTTGCGCTACGCCCACACCCCTTTGGCAAGCAGCTCAAGGAGACAAGCACCTCCGGTACGGCAACAGCTTCGTCATGCTTCCTAGTGCGTGACGGTCGCAGCAAAAGACACGAAGAGCTTTTGGTGGATAACAGCAAAACTTGAGTGGCGATCTTGCCTCGGCGCCTTAGACATGCAGTGACAAGGCCGCCGGAACGCCATTGATTTTCAATTGGCTCGAGCAAGCGACCGCGCTGCAGTAGTACGGACGTCGCACTGTTGACAGGCAAACTAACACAAGTCGCAATGTCATCGGCAGTTACAAGTGTATGTATTGCCAGGATGGACAAGATCGTCTCGCGACTCAGCAGTGAACAATGTGAGTCGTGTGTGAACAGGGTTTCATCCCGCTGGTAGGAAAGCCCTACGCTGCGGCTCGCTGGCGGGTATCCAAGCGCAGACAGCCTCGTCAACGGCAGCACGGCTCTCGCCTGCCATGTTGGTCGCGAGTAGCGGGAGAGTGGCGGACCTTGTCGGTTTGTCCTGGGTGGACATCAACAGCTGCGGGGAGCGCTTCCACCAGATGCCAGAATCACTTGCTGTTTGTATGCTGCTGACTAGTTGCAGCGAGTCAGTTCGGGTGGGAGGAAGGTGGACCACTCCCGCCGACGTGAATCGCTCGGGTCACGACAACACCAAACGGGGGGCGTACGCATCCGCCAACTGGTCCATGGTCTGTCGGCCGTGGCCGTGATCGATGGCGGCATCCGTTCAGGCTCGCGCCGCCGCTCTCACTCTTCATTTTGCTCGGCCTGGAAACACACATCCAAGTATCGCTGGTTTTGGATCAGCTCCCTCGCAGCCGATCCCAAAGCGAACTCTTGCCTTTCCAAGCCTTCGTCGGTCTGTTCTCACAACGCGATCGATCGACAATCGCATTCGATTTCGAAGCGCAAGCAAAGCGAATCTCGTGTGCATCCGCTCCACATCCCGAGGAGCGAGTCGTCCCATCCGAGTGCGCGATCTCCTGGTTCTGGGCCACGAGACTCCCTTCAAGACGTGCAGCAGCAGGTCCGCGCCGTTAGCAACGAGTGAAGCCAGCCCGTGCCGCCTAGCGACGCCCCGAGACGATCGCCTCAGTTGTAAAATCGAGCTGCTCCGGACACCCACAGGACGAGACAGCCAGGATGTCCATTGAGAGCGTACAAGACAGTGACGCCGGCCAGCAACGGCCTTCTAACATGGTCCACAAGACCGTGCGTGTTCTGCAGCCTCCTATGGCACAGCAGACCCAGTACTCCGACATGTTGCTCGGTGACATGGGAATGATGGGCTGTGACGTCGACGCCTGGACGCGTTCGCAGCAACAGCAGCAGTACGCCTCGCAGCAGCAGTTCGGATTCGCCTGCCCGCCGGCAGTGCTCACACGCCACACTTCCATGCCTGTTCGTCAGATGACCCCCACTCAGCAGTACCAGCCGCAGCAGCCGGCGTCGTTCGCTATGGGCGTGCCGCCGACACTCTCACGGCACCACAGCCACGGCTACGTATCCGTGATGCAGCAGCAACAACAGGGTTACCAGACTACCATGAACGTGCCGATGCCCCCTCGTCAGGTGCACGTAAACGAAATGCAGCACCTCCTGGAAATTAGCATGGGCCAGCAGCAGCCTTTGCAGTATCAGATGCCGTCCCAGCGGATGATGAAGCCCGAGATGATCTCGTCCTCGTCGGCCATGAACGTGGAGCCGATTGCTTTTGCCCCCGCGGACAACAACAACAAGCTCCCGATGGACGACCTGGACCCACTTGCCTACGCCGTGTTCGAAAACGCGAACGCCCCCAAGCCCGCTCTTCCCGGTATGCCTCAGGACATCCAGCAGATTGAGTCTGCCTTTGACTCACTCGACCGTCTTCTGCCCGAGATCGAACAGGAGATGCTTTTCCGATCGCCGGAGCTCGACCAGTTCGCACAAGTTAATGTCGCTGCTCACCCTAAGCCCGCCAAGTCTCCTAAAAGCATGGCCACTTGCAAGGTGGCTGGCTGTGAGCGTCGTGTGCGCTCCAAGGGCTTCTGCAAGACTCACGGAGGTGGCCGTAAGTGCAGCATTGAAGGCTGCAAGAAGTCGAGCCAGAACGGCGACTTTTGCATCGGCCACGGTGGAGGCAAGAAGTGCAAGGAGGAAGGCTGTGCCAAGGCTGCTCAGTCGCACGGTCTGTGCAAAGCCCACGGCGGTGGTGCGCGTTGCAAGTTCCCTAACTGCAACAAGAGCTCGCAGGGAGGCGGTCTGTGCCGTGCCCACGGGGGTGGCAAGCGTTGCCAGGCTGCTGGTTGCCCCAAGGGCGCTCAACGCGGCAACTTCTGTGCTACTCACGGCGGCTTTCGCAACTGCAAGATCGAGGGCTGCGTCCGAACTGACCGTGGCGGAGGTTTCTGCGAGGTGCACCGCCGTGGTCGCCTCTGTAAGGTTGAGGGCTGCAAGAAGCTCTCGCGCAACCAGGGCATGTGCACGATGCACATTCGTGAGGACAAGCAGGTTTCTATCAACACCAGCCAGCCCGTCACCGCTGAGCCTGCAGCTGCTGCCTTGACTGTCTGAAGACCCTGATGGGTCTGTCATTTTCTCCTGCTCGACTTCTGGGATTCTGTCCTTCTCTCTCTACAAACGCTGCGTGAACGTCATCCCTCATTCAAAGGAAGATGAGGAGGACAAGGACAAGAAGTCGAAGCTGGACAACCCGAGCTGCCGTCTATCGCTCGGGCCTATTTGTATCGCTGTCTCCATCTCGTATCGTATTCATCGGCGTTGTGCCAACTCCAGTCTAGTATGTAGTCTACGTGAACAATTGTGTGAAGTCTAGTATTTAACCGTGCGGTGAATCAATGAAGCAATGTATGAACTTCATCCGTTTTCTTTTGTCGTTATTGCGTCATGTAGATAGCAAGTAGTTAAACGAGAAACCACATGCATAAGCTTTAACTCTCTATATCTTGCGCCATTTAGCGTGGAGTTGATGACTGTCAACAACATCGTAGCGAGCATTCAAAGTCCTGAGGAACTCGGCAGCAGATGAACTCCGAAGATTTGTGGTTCTCTTGACCTTCAACAATTGTGGAGTTCGTCAAAGACGCGCTTGAACGGTCTGTCCTACCCAACTGGTTGCCGTGACTGAGCAATGCTTGGCCTCGATCCATTCAAACAGCTCCTCCGTTCAAAGAGAGCTCTAACAGCCGATGGTGTCTGGAATAGAGTGCACGACAACAGCACAACCTCATAGTAACTTGCATTGGTGTGTGATAACGATAGGTGTCTGACAGTATTTACATGCGCGAGTGTGGCACGCGTATTGGAACAGCTTACGACGTGCCTCCAGACAGGACGGCACTGGTCTTGGGTGACATCGACGCAGTGGACGACACATCGTCCATGTCATCGTCGTCTTGCGGGATCTCAATGTGGAGCACCCGCGGTTGATGGATCTGACGGACTGGCTGAGGGTGGTCGATCTGGGGAGGCAGTGACGTCCGGTGAGGGTGTGCGGCCTTGCCATGGTTGTGATGACCATGGTGGCCCTGTGATAGCTTGGCACTGTGGTGCATCTTACCATGCGGGGCCTTGGGCTCCTGTTTGGGCTGCTCCACCGCCTTCACTGGGTTCTTGGACGGCGACATCTTCGAGTACAATTTCACCATGTCCTTCTTCATCTTGGCCTGATACTTGCTGTGCTCGCGTTGATACTCACTCGTAAAGTTGGCGATGTGCGTCAGCAACACGTCCAGCTCCTCCTCGGTGTCCTCTTCTTCGAAGTACTCGAGGAAATGGGCCTTAGCCGCGTCCAACTTGTCCAGCAAACTCTGAAGAGCGTACAACTCGGTCTTCACCTCCTTGCAAAACTTCATCAACGTGTCGTTGTACGCCCTCATCGTCTCCTTTTCCTCCTCACTTGCAGCAGAAGTAGGTACGGATGCCTCCGCTTCATTCAGAAGCTTCTGCAAACCAGCTTCGAGACCGTTCTTTTCAGATGATAGCGATGCGTACGACACCTTGCTGCACTTGGAAATCAAGTCGATGTCCTGATAGAAATGAGCGAGGTGAGGCACGTCGCGTTCAATCGACTGCACCACATACTGCAAAAACGTGATACCTCCCACGAAAGCCTTCGTCTGGGAAAACTTGACCAACGAGCCAAGAGAGAAAGCGTCGACGCCTTGCTGTTCGTCATCGCCGCCGAAGTTGAGCAGATTGCCAATCTGCAAAATATAAATAAATAGTTGGCGTAGTTCAGCGCTTGAGCACACCTGATACACTCCTCGCGTCACGAGGTCCAAAGACTCGCGGAACTCGTGCACTCGCGAGGGGAATTCCTGCTTGAAAACTAGGCATCCCAGCTTCTCTTGGAAGCGAGGCACACTGCGTACTTCCACGAGAAACTGCTCAGCCGTGCCGATAGTCGACATATCGCCTTTGAAGGCTTTCACAGCCTCCATCTCCTTTCGGTCGGGCCACATGTCCATAAGAGACCGCACTTGAGAAGGTGACAGTACAGTCGAGTTCATGGCCAAAATCTCGCGCTTCAGTTCCGGGAACGACGGCTTCACCCGCGCCAGAGTGATGGCAATGTTCTGCGACTTCTTCATATCGATGAGTTGGACCATTGCCTTCTTCTTCTTGGCAGCTGCACCATCTTCCGATTTCGCAGATGCGTTGCGCTTCTTGCTCTCTGTAAGGTCCTTCACAAACAACTTTTCGAGCATCGCGCGGCTCTCCTCCGAAATTTGGACTTGCTCCTTCGCTTCTTCCACGGTATCACCACCCCAGAGACTATCGCGACGCGTCCGGTGCCTTTTGCCTTCCCAGTGCAGCTTCTTACGGATCGAATCCTTGCGTTTCAACGTCTTCTTTGGCTGTTCAGCAGGAGCTGCAGCCCGACGAGGACCGTCCAGTTCTGCTGGGTCGATTCCAGCCATCCGCATCTTCTGCTCCACTGCACCTCGAGGCAAACCCAATCGGAGCATCTGGAAGTACTTGTGGTATTTCTTGCGGTGAGCAACTCGCTCTTCCTCAGTGATTTCAGCCACCACCACAGGAGTTTTTGGCTCTGGTCGCTTGGGTGGACCTTGCAGCCAAGCAGGATCCACGTTATCCATGCGCATCTTGTGCTCCACAACTGCCGGTGGAAGACCCACCTTGACCATCTGCAAGTACTTGCCATGCTTCGCTTCATACTCCTTCAGCTGTGCTTGATACGCTGCCTCGGCTTCAGCGTCAAGGGCAGGTACAGGTGCCTCAGGTAAAGGTTTGTTGGGGTCCATGTCCAGGACGGCCGGGTCCACGTTTTCACTCTGCATCTTGTGCTTGACAACAGGAGCTGGCAGCCCCACCTTGAGCATCTTGAAGTACTTTTGGTAGGTCGGATGGTCTTTCAACGGAATCTGGTCCTTCTGGTTATTAGCATCTGATACTGCTGGGGACACAGTCTCAGCTGGTGCTGTTGCAGGTGGCTCAGCAGCTTGGCGTTGCTTCAACATCGCAGCCAATGGATGTGCAGCCCCCGTATCCTCCTTTACTACGGCTTGTTGGGGTGGGGACGGCGCATTTCTCCTTGCCAGCATCGCCTCCAATGGATTAATCTTAGGCGTTTGGGAGGTCTCCTCGCTCGGAGGTGGGGGCGCTCGCTTCGCCAACATAGCTTCCAGTGGATTTACCGTTTTGGGGACGTCGCTGTCAGTTGACGGGGCAGTTCGCTTCGCCAGCATCTCAGCCAGCATATTACTCCGGTCCATAGCAGGGCTCTTCTCAAGTGTCTGCGGCGTGGGGGTCTCCTGTTCCTCCTCATCTGCGTCTTCGTCTGGCGTAGGGAGCATGCGGTTGGCGAGCATATCTGCTACACTCGCATGTCGGTCGACACCCGCGGGCATATGTCGCTGTGAGAGCATATCCAATAGACCTCCACCGAAGAAGTCCTCGCTGTTGTTTCTTGACCGTGCGGGGGTGGAGTACACGGAATCAAGGTCGTCCATTTGGTCCTCGTCGTCGAGGCGGACATCAGCCATAATGTCGAACGAGTCGTATCTCCTACGCTCTTTCTTCTTAAGCGGGGTCCTCTCCACTGGTTCCTCATCTGGTTGTATTTGTTCTTCTGCCTGTTGTCGTGCAAGTAGCTCTTCAAGAGCGCTTTGTAACCTCCCGCGGCCTTTTACAGCACCGCGGAGTTCGTCCTGTTGGTCCTCGGAGGACGTAGACGACGTAGCAGAGGACCCCCTACTTTCAGGGACATCCCGGTTCACTAGTTCCCTTACGTCGATCGCCTTGTCGTCGTTCTGCGCCGCCTTCTCATCCTCGGCGGGGCTCTCACTGTCATTATTGTCTATGGAGGTCGTATGCCGGAAGAAGTCCTGGACCTTTTGCCGGTCACTCCATTGTGTCGAGGAAGAGTTATTATCCTGTGTGGTTGGTGCAGCTACAGACTGCTGCTGACCGAAGGGCGTGCTCTGAAAGCCACCAATGGGCAGACCGAACTGCAGCCCCTCGTTACGGGCCGAGCGGCCCCGCACCAGATGCGGCAGTGACGGCTGCGGAGCCGAAGTGGCTGGGCCCCGCTTATCGGCGCCCATGAGCATGGAGATGAAGGACGGCGCCATTTTCACCTAAGCGGCCGCGAACGCTCCGAGAGAGAGACTGTGAGCACAAAATCGAGCCTCGCTAGCAAATCGAGCGGTCAGACGACGGGAGCACTGCAATTGCTCTTTTGGCAGACAAGCCTACAGACAAGGCAGCAGTGTTCTCGAGATTCGCGTTTTTGTTGAGTGGGGCCTGATGCGCCGCTGGATAATACACAACGAGAGCCACAGAGGCCGACAAACTCGGTGGTGAGGCTCAGTAGAAACACGCAGCTCTATCTCGTTGCAGGTGCCACCTCCTGAAAGCAGCCGATATGTGCAAAAACCACCGCTGTTTGTTTTCGCAGTGAAATGAAGCGATACGAAATGGAAGGAATATGCGGTTTCAAGTGTTTGAAGAATTAAAATTGAGTATGGCTGAGACATGTTCCACCTCGATGTATTTCTACAAGATATCAAGTATGCTTGATGTGCGTGACTGGCAAAAAAATTGGTTTGCATACAGAGGTCGAGTCACTTCGTGAAACGGCCATTGACTGGTGCTGAGTATGGCACGGTGAATTTCAGGTTAGCAACGAGTTTCTTGCACAACTAGGGCTTGGAGCGCCCAGATAAGCCCGGTGGAGTATCACTTATTCACTTGACTCTTTCCGAGACACACTCTGGGCGGAGCTCGCATTGCAAGCGAGACGCTTGTCGCTGCAGCTTCTTCAGCTGAGGCATTGAGGAAATCGAGCTCGACCAAGCAGAGATGCCATTTTTGCAGCTGTCTTCTCTATGAAGAAGGTGTGTGACACGCTGTGAGCGGGAAGTGGAATGGCCGCCATGGTAAGATTTCGGCCGAAAGTTCACACTAAACTGTGTCGAAGGCGACGACGGACGGCAGCGCATTGTCGCCAACGTGACTTGCGCCACTGCATGTCGTGAGGCTTTGCCTCGCTCGGAACTTGCCTCGCGCTAGCTTCCAGCGCCAATTGTGTTATCACAAGATACTTTTCGGTCATTTTGAGCTTTGCGCACACAAGAGCTACTTTGTGGAGAACTGTGATACTTGATACGATTACTTCGCCAAATAAAGCTTATTCAACCTTCGAAAACGTATAACCCGTTCTCTGCATGGTCCAACCTTGCGTTCTTTTTGTTGAAGGAGAGGAGCCGCTTCAGCCTCGTCTGACAAAGATTGTAGTCGGTTCAACTTACTCTGATACAGCATATTGTATTTGAAAGCCTATGAAACGGCATCAAAGCTGCTCGTCATGGCCGCCCATGCTGGATGGTGCGAAGTTTCCGCCTCCAGCCGATGCTGCAGTGCCTGTTAGTGCAGAGCCACTCGCGTCTGCTGTCGCAGACTTGGGGCACACAACCATGTTAGGTTCGGGCACGACAGGCAGAGGAATATCGTCGAGAAGGACGAGAGAAGCATCGACGAAGCCAAGTTTACATGGCGTGCAGCGTACCTACCGAGGAGAAGCCACTTGACATTTGGATTTGCGCAACTCAAACATACTGGAGCCAAGACAAGAGCTCCAACTTCAACTGCTATGCTCGATGCGCCGGCCATCATCAAGCTGTCGACGAGCGTGAGTGATGTGGCCAAGTTGAAGCAAGATCTTTGCGATCTTGCGGGGATTGTCGACTCGAAACGCTTCTACCGCACAAACTGGACGGCGTTCAGTCGGATGGTAGCTCCTACACGCGGTAGAACGGATCAAGCTCGAGCTGCGATATCGGCACGAGATGGTCGCGTGCGCCTTCTCGAGATGCGCCGCTCCTGGGAACACGGATGTGCACAGGTTAGACAGCGTATCAGAGTAGACTGCAACCGACTGAAACCAGTGCAAGAACGAACCATTCGTCGTGCAGGCCATCGCTGTTGACGGTCGGCAGCACCTTCAGCGGCCGGTGGATGCCGTAACAGAACGAGCGGTGGCTGGACATGGCAGCAAACAAGCAAATCAGATAAACTCAGCTGACCAAGACGCTATACCGTCCGGTTAAACAACAAAAGCCTCACCTTCGATACGAATTTTGGTGCTGCACGCTCGCGGACGAAGTGCGGCAGCGGTACTGGCAGTACTGGAACACCGTGATCTCGGCTGGATCGCTGTAGACCGGATGGTTCGGGTCAGCATGAGTCAAAAAGTCTCGACGGATACCGGACTAGTGACAAGCAAAAAAATGCAAAGCACAAAAGAACAAACCAGTTCGGCAAGATCAGCTTTCAACCACTATGGCGGCAGAAATTCAAGACGTACATTGAGCGGGTGCATGCAGCAGGACACACAGTGTTCGAACACGTCGCAGCAGTGTGGAGGGTTGGTATCGCAACGATCGCACGTGTACTGCTTAATTCGCGGGAGACTCGCGTCCGTCTCATTGCAGCAGCCTGACTTCACCTTGTCAAGCTGAGGCCGGGTGCATACATATCCTAGTAATAATGTGAACATGCAAATGAATCACAGACTCGAATCACCCCAGTAGTTAAAATGTGTCGTACCCATCGAGTCCGTAAGTAGCCTTACGCCTTGGACGGTATTCTCGCATCTTGCATCTGTTTGATCAAGCTTGAGCCCATCGCCTCCTTCACGAAGGAACATTTGACGCCTCCCCGGCACGAGCGTATCTACTCGGTCCACAATAATACGTGATCGGATTTTCTCTTCGTCCAGCTCGTCCGCACTGCAATACCCCCGTCAATTCACCCACTCATAATACAACAACTGTATCAATAGCTAGAGTTTTACCTCACTTTCGCCCCTCTGCCAGCAGGAAATCGCATGCGTCCAATAGTCAGCACGATGTAAGGTAGTGCGAACGCCAGTCCCAACATCAGCAGTAGCCGCAGCGTACTGATCTTCTTCTTGGGGTACAGTGACACACGGATGGACTGAACCAACCAGCGATCCATGAACGCAACGTAGCGTGGTACGTTACGCTGCAAACACTGCAGGCCGCGTCGACCCAATTCGACAAACACTTGACTAAGGAACATGAGAGCCACCATAAACTTCCGCCAACGCGAGTCCCGAGCGCGTCTTCCTTGCCTCTCGCGCTGCTCAGTCGCCAGTCGGTCCTCTCCTTCACGCATCAGCTCTGCCAAAACCTCGTCGTCTGCCTCGTCGTCCGCTCGGTTCACACCGCGCAGCATTCCGTCCTCGCTAGCTTCGCGCATGTGGAACAGCTGATTGAGGAATTGTCACTATTATGGATGAGTGACATTAATAGTCTAAACCAAGGCACCGAAACTCGACGCGAGACCGCGAGAAAGCACAGCTCTCCACCCTCAGGGGGCTCGTCTTTGAGTTGGAGGATCATGTATTGACACTGCGTCGTGGATCACAAGCTCTTAATAGTTCGAGGTCGGCGTGGCAATGCTTCTCCGAGCGTCAAGCTCGTGTCCGACAATCGGCGGAAAAAACAATCGAGCGCTCAATAGCCAAGTACAGAGCAATGCTGACTGGATCCAGCGTCTATGGGAACTGCTACACGAAAAACGACGAGTCGATGCAACCTTCAGCTTGGGGCGAATTGCAGAGCTGCAGCAGAAGATGGAGGACGACCTCGTGCTGAATCAGCTCAAGGAACGAGCAGAGGCTGCGATACCGCAGTTACCGAGCGTATTCGCAGCAAATGGCGTTCGGTTTCCGAATGGAGACAGTGGATATGAGTTGGATTAGGATATATGGTCTCATGTTCAAACGGTGGACTTCCAGTCGACCTTAATCTGTGTGCGACGCGTCCCGTTCGCAATGCACTCAACGTCGTCTGGGATCTGGAAAACTCTCTCGTATCCGAACGGAAGCTTTGCGTCCGAAGATAATTTAAATGATGGGGTCGACCCAGTAGCGCATGTGCTAGAGTGACTGCCAAACGTCTGTGCTGTGAAGTTCCGGGCGGGAATTCGAAGAGAAGCCGGTGATTTCATGCCTCTCGACTGCCACACCGTTGTTCACCGGACGGAAATGGGTGCTCCCTACAATGCCAGCGTGTTCGTGTGGCAGTCTTTTTCTAAAATCGGTAACAGCGATGTTGGATATCGCTTCACGATGTGGGTTGCGGTGACTCGTTGTCCGTCCGGTGGTTTGGAATCAGTCATCTCAGTTGTGAGCCAATCTCAACTTGAACCAGTGGGTCAAATTGGCGATGCGAGCAGTTTGTTGGCCTCACTCATGCCAGCAGTCGATGCATGTGTTGAAAGTATCCTTTCAAGCGCAGACAACCGTGCAGCCTCAACAGCGGAGGGATATTGGTACAGACCAGCGATGTGTAGACAGCAACTCCTCTAAGTAATCAGAACAACAATATGCAAGTAAGTAGACGTAGTGTTTCGTTCTGCCCCCTTAGCTTTGCGAAGAAAGGATTATCGGAACCCCCAATTTGGGTTTTGCTCGCTTCAAGATGGCTACCGAGCTTAGACAACAACATTGGGGTCCTGCTTCACCGCTTCAAGCAGTTCCTTGACCGTGCGCAAGTGCACATCGGGGAAATACTCGGCACGGTCGCGCTTGACTTTTTCTTGGTCTAATGTCCATCCACCAGTCTGGACCATCAGCTTTAAGGTGGCAAGCATGAGGGTCTCTTCCGTCGTGAGTTGCTCCTTAATCTCCTCGAGCGGCTCGAACTACACCTTTGAGATCGGGCATCCCGCCGACCATCTTCATCAGCTCGGCTAACTCTAGCCACGTCACTGTCGCTCCTTGCACGTACGTGCACGAACGCCACTTGTTGGAGCTTTTCAGAAGCTCCGCGATCACGTTGGCCACATCACGGGCGCTGGTAATTGAGAACATGTCGTTGCCCGTACCGGGGATACTCATAGTTCGCGTGTCGAGATCTAACGGGTGGAAAGGACCAATGTCGCAGTGGTACCGGTTGGAGCTCGGGACAATGTAGTCTGCAATCCATCCGAGAGAGACGAACGTGTATTCCACATCGTTCTGCTCCTTGAGAGCTTCCTTCAGCGGCTTATTGTGGCCAAACATGATGTCGTATTCCTCCAGGGAGATGTTTCCTCCGAATTCCGAAGGGATGAAGCGCTTACACTTGGGTGACTGGATACAAGCCTCGAGAAGATTCAGATGAGTCTCAGCACTTGGGCTCTTCTCGTCAAAGATCGTGCTGACGAGTGCGTCGCAGTCCTTGAGGGCCTCCGCGAGCTCCGAAACGTTCGAGTAGTCGGTGATACGCTGCTCCACGACGCCCTTCTTGCCATCCAAGAAGTCCTTGTGTGAGCGAGTCAACACAACAACTTCGTGTCCAGCGGCAGGGAATTCATCGATGAAATACTTGGCGAATGCTCCGGTTCCGGCAACAGCGACGCGCATGTTTGGTTGGAAAGGGTTGAGTAGTTGGTCGATGTAGTCTTGAAGACGACAATTGAAGAATGGTCTCAACCTCGAAAGGAGTCCTTCAAACGATCATCTGGATGACGTGCATGAACAATGAGTCAAGCTCTGCATGTAATCTTCGATGCGGTGGCGAAGCCCTTCTGGGCACCCAACGCCGCCAATGGAACACGGCATCGCTAGGGATGAATGTTTTCGAAGTATTTCCCAAGAAAAAAAATATTAGTGCGATGTCATATCAGTGTGAAGGGTTGGGACAAGATGGGAGACGACGTAGCGGAATTCCGTGGACAGAGAAAAAGAATCCCAATCAGAGCGCACGCATTGCTGGGACGAAGCGCTTTTATCGCATCCAGTGACCTCATTAGCACTTTGCACCACCAGCCACAAACGGAGTCATGGGAGATATTGTTGCCAACCTTCTTGCTGGGCCATTGCTGTCTTCTGCCTTCCGTGAATATGTGAAAGCAGCAAAAGTAACCCCTCAACCAGCGTTTGTGCCAAAGAACTGGGCAAATCAAATGACTGCGACTGAAGGGATCGTTCTTGTCGCACTACCGGTGATAGCCTTGGTCTTGAGTTACATACTACTGCGTGTCATTTGGAAGGTACCGGAATCTCCGACGCTGCCTCAGCACACGTTACCTTCGTACGGCTCTCTATCATCTGAAGAATCATCGCTGCAACCGGTTCGTCGCCCGAAAACTTCACTTGTCGAGGAAGGAGAAGTGGCTGGAGACTACGAGGAGCATTGGTACAACACGTTCGACTTCGCGTTCCTCATCGGTATGGGCGTGTACGCTGGTGTCATGCTGGTGTTGACGTTCATCTACGAGCCGCAGTGGCTGCACGAGACCCGCTTCTGGCTCATGCAGTTGCCCAAGATGGTGGTGATGATGGTCGTGTCGCTGCTAGGAGGCATCGTGTGCCGCTGCTTCTGCGACGTCGACGAGAAGGGCTACATCATGACCAACAAGTCGTCCAAGTTCAAAGTCAACTACACCCGTAAGCTGCAGCACTTCGCCGCCTACATGGTACCGTTGGTTATCAAGGCAGACTACGCTGGCCCGATCGCTCTTGCGTGGGGAGACTTCTTCACGATGTTGGACTTCCTCGTGCTTATCAAGCCCATCCGTGAACACTCCAAGTTCTTCATGCTGCAGTTCAACTCACTGGACCGTCCGGAGGACCGTCCGAATACTTTAAAGTGGATCATCCTGGGCAACATCGCTCCGGGCATGTTCATCCTCATGTTCTTCAAGTGGCTGTTCGCTGCGCAGGGAGCGTTGACGTTCATTCTTGTGTTCATCACGGGCATTGGCGATGGTCTGGCGGAGCCTGTGGGTATCACGTGGGGTCGTCACAAATACAAGACGCGCAGCTGCTTCTCAAAGAACAAGTACACCCGTAGCTGGGAAGGCAGCGCGTGCGTGTTCCTGTCGGGTCTGGTGTTCCCTGCTCTGCAGTACGCGGCGTTCGACAACTTCTGGCAGGTGTTGCTGTCGATGCTGATCTTGGCGCCGACGATGGCGTACGCGGAGGCTACGGCTCCTCACACGATGGACACGCCCGTGCTGATGATCGGATGTGGCATGATCCTTTATGGCGTCGTGCATCAAGTGTAAGTTAGTTGGTCACTTCAACTTGAAGCTGTGATTGGCTACTTTTTCTTAAATTCTTTTGAATTCAATTGGTTGAAAACAATACAATTGCCTGTGAGTATCAGAGACGAGAAGGATGTTCCTGCGAGACGATGAGTTGGCTCGCAGGGGCGGGCGGGACGACCGCGTGCGCGTGTTGCGGCTGGCGAGGGAGCAGCGCGAAGCGAGAAGTCGGCGCCAGGAGCAGGAGGCGGCGGCACGGAAGCTGCGGGCCTTTGTACGTGGGCGTCTCGCTGCTCGAAGACAGAGGACGCATCTGCGTGCTGAATTTGACCAGAAATCGGACGATATCTCGAAGCTGAAGACCATTTTACAGCTGCCTAATATGCCACTACCGTATGACGCATTGTTTGAGGTAAAATCTGCAGAAATGGAGGGCATGAAAATGATCTAATGTGTTCTTTTTAGTTGCTACGTCTTCTGCTGTTCTTCTATACTGGAAGTGAAGATGATGGTGAAAGACTATTGCAGCTAAGTTCACTGTTTGCAGACGCACTCGCTGCAACTTCTGATGGGATTAAAGGGAGCGACGAGAAGCAAAGACATTGGCAACTGCGACGGCTCGTGGATTTGAGTCTACAGTGCAGTTCATCGTCAACGGAGGTGTGTGCAGGATTTAAGACTGTGCGGATATTGATGGATACGCTGCCGGAGATGCAGCAGTACTTGCTGTCGGGGCACTTGCTTGTATTTCACGCACAGCAAGCTCGGAAAACGCTGTACAGTGAGATGCCTACCGCTTCTGTGACCCAAATAGTTCGACAGGGATTAATATCATCGCGAGGACAGCTGCCAATATCGTCCCATGTGAAGAAGTCCCCATATTGCAATGCGCTAGTGGATTTTGCCGTGCATCTTCTCACAACGACCAGTGGAATTCTTGAGACGTTCGTGATGGAAGTAAGTGGCAGTCTCAAACGGTATCTTCATTTTATGGCTTCAATTTCTAACCTTTGGTTCTCTTTATCATCAGTTTTTTTCAGTACCACTTCTGAACCAAGTTGTAACAACAGATCGGTTGCTTCAACTCACCAACCTATCGTTGTGGAATCGACTGCTGAGTGCTGGGTTGCATTTGTCAGTATTCGACTTTCCTGCCTCGCCTGTACCTGGAATTACGTCCGAGGCTTGGTTTCTTGGGAACATCCTTTGGATTTCTGACCGGTAAGTTGCTTCAACTGCGTTGCCTAGATTATCGGAAGGGGTCTGACACATTGTTGATGAGCAGCGTGGAGGGTAAAACCGACACGATCGTGTTGAGCGAAGTCCAGCTCCTGTCAAAGCTCCTCCAGTCTGTCCCACCCGCAACGTACGCTGCGTCAGGAGTGGCTGTTTCGTGGACAAAGGTATCCGAATCTCACTCCGTACCCGTGGTGTTTCCAGAGGCCTTGAACGAGCAGCTTCAAATTTTGGTTAATGATCAGTACTTGCGCTCAATGTGTAACCACCTTCTTTCTTTTTCCCCGGATGCCCTTCGTCATCCGCTGGCAACACAACGGCCGACACCAATGTACCCTGAAGCACCAACAATTGCGGTAAGTGCGTCGATTTAGCCCCAGAATGCCCAACGAGCTGACGTTTATTCGCTTCCCTGCTTCTAGGAACAATTTGGTTTTGGAGACATAGCTTCGGCTTCATCATTATCAACGTCTCTTTCAGTAACGTGGCAGAAGATGAAATCAATTGGAAAAGCGACATGGGCCCGGAATTTGTTCGAAAAGGCTGGACTTCGTCGTCGACGGGAAGACAGTGAAGAGAACCATAGTGGTCAACTACACAATACCTCCAAGCAAGCCCGTCAAATTGCTGCAAACGGAGTTGATGATATCAAGAAGCTACCGTCCACTACGATGCAGCGTGCGGCGACTATGAAGCTGTCGACAAGCTCCCATCCCTTCATATTGGAGAACGTTAAGGCTCTATCATGCTTGTGTGGTACCTTCCTTTTTCGATGGGGACACGATGGTGGAAAGCGACAGTCCTACGCAATGCGTCTGCAGAATACATTGGCTTTCTACCATGTCGAGGTTGTTGAGAGCGATCAGGATGCGATGCAGAGCGTTTCTCTGGTTCATATGATGTGGTGTGTCTTGCAAGACACTAAAACTTTTGAGGATTTTGCCAAGGTACAGTCCACTCTCCCTCCTTGGTGCTGTGTAGTATGCGTGGCTAACAACGTGATGCATGGACAGAATGTGGATTTAATCCATGCACGCAGTTCGGATCCGTATGTGTGCATGTTAGTGCTTTTCTGCATGTCATACGAACACCTTCTGGTCGTAATGGATGACGAAGAGGTGAGTTTGTCTCTCAAAGGTATGGGAAGGGATACTAAAAGTATGTTATGATACCCACTTAGATGTACGAACAAGAGTACCCATTGCCTCTTTGTCAGATCGAACGGATCGTTTTGAGTCTGAAGCATGCACTGCATGAGGCCTACTGGAACTACGCCAACCTCGCCCCCTCTTCGGAATCAGTGGCATTTGGAATGTTCGTTGTCGAAATGGCCACTCGTTTGATGAGAGTTCTATACAACCGATGCTCCCGCCAGCCTTTTTGCAACGTTACTAGCTGGTACGTTGCCGATTGAAGACAATCAAGGCCAAATATGTCATGGTAACTAATACCGATGCATCGCAGGATTATTGCCGAGCTCGACAGCAACCAGCTGATTGAAGAAGTTTTGCTTGGCACGCCTCGAGCCAACAAGCTAATTCAGTCGATGCCGTATCTTGTCCCTTTCCCAGACCGTGTCAAACTTTTCCAGCGTCTCGTCAAAGCGGACAAGGAGATCCACCAAAGCGAAGGTTGCTCAGTGTATCGGATCCGTATTCATCGCGGGGCTATCCTTGAAGATGGCCTAAGAAAGCTCAATTCGATCCGAACGAATTTGAAGAAGCGGATCAACGTGGTGTTCGTGAACTCAGCTGGTCGTGAGGAAGTGGGCATTGATGCTGGTGGACTTTTCAAAGAGTTTTGGCTGGATCTATCGACGCTTGCGTTTGACTTACAGTATGGCCTTTTCCTCACGACCCACGACCAACTGCTGTATCCCAACCCCAACTCCTCCTCAAACCACTTTTCTCGTGAGAGTGACCACTTGACGATGTTCCAATTTGTCGGTCGGATTCTGGGGAAAGCTCTGTACGAGGGCATCGTGGTTCAGCCGAAGTTTGCCCACTTCTTTCTTTCCAAGCTTCTCCATTCCTTCAACCAGCTGAACGAACTTCCATCACTGGACCCAGAGATTTACAAGGTGCGCTTTTGTTATGACTGTAAAACCCTGCAAACAAATATGCTAACGCTATTTTACTAGAACTTGATGTTTCTCAAGTCTTACGATGGAGACGTGGAGGATTTAGGCCTAACACACACCATTGTCCAAGACGTATTTGGTGAGCAAAAGGAGATTGAAATCATCCCCGGAGGAGGCAACGTACCTGTGACGAATCGAAACAAGACTCGGTACATCCATCTTGTGGCCAACTACTATCTCAACACTCAAATCCGTGAGCAGTGTGCAGCTTTTCGGATGGGTCTGTCAGATCTTATCGACCCTCGCTGGCTTCAAATGTTCAACGAGCCCGAACTGCAAGTGTTGATCTCGGGCAAGAGTGGCAAAATCGACGTGGACGACCTCAAGGCGAATTCCCGCTACGCTGGCGGCTACTTCGCATTGGACAAGCGTGTAGCATGGTTGTGGCAGGCACTGGCAAGTTTCACGCCGTCCGAGCAGGCTTCATTTTTGCGCTTCACCACGAGTTGCCAACGAGCTCCATCTCTCGGCTTCGCGTCTCTTACTCCCCAGTTTTGCGTGCAGAAGATCCCTATTCGAAGCGATGACGAACTGCTTCCGAGCTCTTCGACGTGTTTCAACACTCTAAAGTTGCCTACGTACTCCTCGTACAAGGTGCTTCGAGCGAAGTTGCTTACGTCCATCTCGTCCGGTGCCGGTTTTGAGATGACATAACGTTCAATATCAAAGCACTTCAACATACAGACCCGTTCTAAATTTAGCTCTGATTTAAATCTAGAATCATGGCACCAGATTTTGATGTGTCTAATTTCTTAATCTAGACGCAGCAAAAAGCGTCATCATGGCCAGCACCCAGGAAGAGCTCCGGCGGTTAATGAAAGAGGCCAAGCAGAAGACCGGCGCCACTGCATCCCATCCGAAGACGTCAACTGCTAAGCCTAAGATCTCCGCAGTACAGCCCAGTAGTTCCTCCTCCAACGAAGCGAAGCCTGCGATCCCCGCTGGATTCTTCGATGATTCGTTGACTGACGCCAAAGCCCGCAACGTGGACGTGCAGCAACTGGCGGAGAAGCAGCTTGAGTCCGAGTGGGAAGCGTTCCAGGAGTTTGCAGCTGAAGTGGAGCAGCAGTCAGCTAAAGAGGAACAAGAGCAGGTTGAGGAGACGAAAGAACGTGAGGCTGTGGAGCAGCTGGACAACATGCAGTATGTGGACAGATATCGCGTTGCATTGGAGCGAGCGGCCAGCCTCCGCAATCGAGAGAAGAAGGTTAACACAGAGAAACGGAAGCTGGACAATGCGGTTAACGACGAAGAGGACAGTATTGTCGAAACAGCCGTGAACGAGTACAAGAAGAAACACAAGAAGGCTAAAAAACAACGATCGGATAGTGAGGATTCGGATGACTTCGACCTCTGCAATTGGAGGTCTCGTGGCATTTAAGTCTGCAGTGAACATAAAAGTCAAGAGCAACGAAAACTGCGTCAACATGTCTAATGGGAAAAACGTTTTGCGCTTAATGGCTCTCTCCTCTAATGGGGTGGCAGCGCTTTAGACAAGGTTCACGATCGCGTATAGAATGACGCCACATCCGATCATCAGCACGGGCGTGTCCATCGTGTGAGGAGCCGTAGCCTCCGCGTACGCCATCGTCGGCGCCAAGATCAGCATCGACAGCAACACCTGCCAGAAGTTGTCGAACGCCGCGTACTGCAGAGCAGGGAACACCAGACCCGACAGGAACACGCACGCGCTGCCTTCCCAGCTACGAGTGTACTTGTTCTTTGAGAAGCAGCTGCGCGTCTTGTATTTGTGACGACCCCACGTGATACCCACAGGCTCCGCCAGACCATCGCCAATGCCCGTGATGAACACAAGAATGAACGTCAACGCTCCCTGCGCAGCGAACAGCCACTTGAAAAACATGAGGATGAACATGCCCGGAGCGATGTTGCCCAGGATGATCCACTTTAAAGTATTCGGACGGTCCTCCGGACGGTCCAGTGAGTTGAACTGCAGCATGAAGAACTTGGAGTGTTCACGGATGGGCTTGATAAGCACGAGGAAGCCCAACATCGTGAAGAAGTCTCCCCACGCAAGAGCGATCGGGCCAGCGTAGTCTGCCTTGATAACCAACGGTACCATGTAGGCGGCGAAGTGCTGCAGCTTACGGGTGTAGTTGACTTTGAACTTGGACGACTTGTTGGTCATGATGTAGCCCTTCTCGTCGACGTCGCAGAAGCAGCGGCACACGATGCCTCCTAGCAGCGACACGACCATCATCACCACCATCTTGGGCAACTGCATGAGCCAGAAGCGGGTCTCGTGCAGCCACTGCGGCTCGTAGATGAACGTCAACACCAGCATGACACCAGCGTACACGCCCATACCGATGAGGAACGCGAAGTCGAACGTGTTGTACCAATGCTCCTCGTAGTCTCCAGCCACTTCTCCTTCCTCGACCAGCGACGTCTTAATAGCGGTAATAGGCTGCAGCTGCTCGCCCGTAGCACCATACGAAGGCACAGGAGCACGCACAGGCAACGGCGTGGGCACACGCCACACGAGACGCAGCATAACGTAGCACAGAATGAGCGCAGCGAAGGGCAGCACAGCAATGACGATTCCTTCGGTTGTTGTCATGTTCTCGGGCCATTCGAGGGGCGCCGCAGTGGGCGCGGGGGTCACAGGGTCCACTGGGATCACGTCTGCCATGATGAACTTGGTCTCTTGAGCTGGTTCCTGTGGAGCACGTGCGTCTAAGCGAGCAAATTCAAATGTGACGTCTGTGGTCGAAGGGGCTCTTCGAAAAGGATACCACAAGTTTGGATCTGGATATATTTACGAGAGCATATGGGATTCACTTCATAGAGAGACGAAAGGAGAAAGGGATACTTAGACGAGAAAGGTGATGGGTCTAAGTAGCTACCTCAGGGGCGGATCTTCTAGCGGGTGGACCGCAGCTTTCTGTTTTTTTTTACCTTGGCAGACATCCCAGTCTTGCTTGGACTCGACACTATAGAGTTCAAAAGCTCTGGACTGCAGTCGTTAATGTTGGATGTTGTTGTTTTAGTGTTGTGCTGACAATTTTGGCCTGCGAGCCTTACACTTCCCTCGCGACGACGCTGACGTGTTTGCACAAGGACTGGACTGATGTGTTTCCGTGATACTTCTGCCACTGCGCACGGGTGGTGGAGACTCAGCAGTCACATTATTGTACGGGAGTTAGCTGCTGGCAGCAGTGGCTCAGCCCCACCACCACCGCGCTGCAAAACATTCATTCCTTTGAGCTGCAGCGCGGCGGAACAGGAGTTCGTTTTCTGAACTAAAACGGCTCTCGGATCTCCAGATTCCAAAGCCAGCAAACCAGGAATCTCGCGCATAGTTTTCGTGGCGATTTGCTGGACGCGCGTGGCTCAGAATCACTTGTCGAGGAGCTCTGTCTCAACGTGGGTCTCAAATTGACTCTCAAGCCAACGCGCAGGTACATGTACCAAGAATAATGCAGCAAATTGGCTCTGTAAGAACAGCAACTGTTGCCGTCCAGTGAAGACTCATTGCGAGGGCGTACATGCGTTTGCACCGATAGAGTTAATCAACGCGCGCAGATGCTGCGAAGTTCGGTGGAGCGTGCTGGTTCGCAATGGGAGCGTTCGCAATGGTCGACACTTCGTCTCTTTAATCTTGGTGCGGTTACACCATTGACAGTGGTGGCTGCACGTACATGTGCATGTACAGGAGTGATTGGCTGCCTACGGTAGTTGGAAGTGCCAATGTGGCGCCGCCGTGTGCCACACAGTGTGGTGCTGCTTGAAGGCCTCTACAATCCAAGTTGCACACCAACATTCCGCATTCCAGGAATGCATGTTTTGTTGTCTTCCTGTAAGGGTTAACTGGTGGTACATTGTACCAACAAGGTATTATTCTAATCACTTGATTCTCAGAATTATGCGCAAACCAAGGCACCGAAACTCGACGCGAGACCGCGAGAAAGCAGAGCTCTCCACCCTCAGGGGGCTCGTCTCGGAGCTGGAGACTCATTTAGCAACTCTGCGATGCGGAGTTAAGAAGCATAATAAATCGAGGTCGGCGTGGCAATGCTTCTCCGAGCGTCAAGCTCGTGTCCGACAATCGGCGGAAAAAAACAATCGAGCGCTCAATAGCCAAGTACAGAGCAATGCTGACTGGATCCAGCGTCTATGGGAACTCCTACACGAAAAACGACGAGTTGATGCAACCTTCAGCTTGGGGCGAATTGCAGAGCTGCAGCAGAAGATGGAGGACGACCTCGTGCTGAATCAGCTCAAGCAACGAGCAGAGGCTGCGATACCGCAGTTACCGAACGTGTTCGCAGCAAATGGCATTTCGTTTCCAAGTGGGGGCGGCGGGTATGCATTTGATAAGGATATATGGTCTCATGTTCAAACGGGGGACTTCCAGTCGACCTTAATCTGTGTGCGACGTGTTCCTTTCGCAATGCACTCAACGTCGGCTGTGATCTGGGAAACTCTCTCGTATCCGGACAAAAGCTTTGCGTCAGAAGAGAATTCAGGCCATGATGTAGCTCAAGTGCTAGAACGGTTGCCAAACCTCTGCGCTATGAAGGTCCAGGGACAATTACAAAGAAAATTTGGCGACTACCTGCACCTCGACTACTACGCCGTTGTCCGCCGGACAGAAATATACAACGCCAGTGTGTTCGTGTGGCAATCTTTCTCTAAACTCGCTGATGAAGGCATTGAGTATCGCGATACGATGTGGGGCGCGGTGACACGATGTCCGTCGGGTGGTTTGGAATCGATTGTCACCGTTGTAAGCCAATCTCAACTTGAAACAGTGGGTCGGATCGGTGATGCTAGCGATTTATTGGCCTTACTTATGCCAGCGACCGATGCGTGCATTGAAAGTATCCTCTCAAGTGCAGACAATATGCTGATAGAGGACAGCTTTAGTCACAAAGATACCTTGGTGCAGGTCAGCGATGTATAAACAATCAATGCGTATGTCGACCAAACAGCAGTACAAGATTTTCATTCCTCCTCTTAGATTTTCTTCCGATTAAAAGACTACCGGACAGTTGTTTAGACACTGACCTTGGGGTCCTGCTCCTCCGCTTCAAGCAGTTCCTTGGCCGTGAGCAACCAGGGATACTCATGGTGCGTGTGTGGAGATCCAACGGGTGAAGAGGACCAATGTCACCGTGGTATCGGTTGGTTTTCGGGACAATGTAGTCCGCGACCCATCCAAGCGAGACGAATGTGTATTCCACATCGTTCTGCTCCTTGAGAGCTTTCTTCAATGGCTCATTATGACCATAAATGACACTCACCTCTTCCGGGGAGAAGTCCTCTTCATTTCCACCGTACTCGGATGGAATGAAGCGCTTACACTTGGGTGACTGGATACAAGCCTCGAGAAGATTCAAATGAGTCTCAGCACTTGGGCTCTTCTCGTCAAAGATCGTGCTGACGAGTGCGTCGCAGTCCTTGAGGGCCTCCGCGAGCTCCGAAACGTTCGAGTAGTCGGTGATACGCTGCTCCACGACGCCCTTCTTGCCATCCAAGAAGTCCTTGTGTGAGCGAGTCAACACAACAACTTCGTGTCCAGCGGCAGGGAATTCATCGATGAAGTATTTGGCGAATGCTCCGGTTCCGGCAACGGCGACGCGCATGTTTGGTTGAAAAGGTTTGAGTGGTTGGTTGATGTGGTCTGGAAGACGACAATTGAAGAATGAACAAAATGGAATCAAAGAATCGTCCAAATGACGGTCAAGGAGTCCCTGAGATTCCTAGACAGGGACGATGAGTCAGGCTGTAGATGCAATCTTCGATGTGGTGACAAAGGATCACGGGGATGATGTCTATCACCAACGTGCCAAGCGCTGTATGTAATCGATGGCACAGTGAACTTGACCGTCGAGTGCATCCTGTGCAACGAAAAGAGATCGATCCCGAGTACCAAAAGCCGGAAACCGAGTAATAAGGTCTTTCCGCATTGGGATCGAAAAACGACTCAGTTAGACTTTCTATCATTGCTGGAAGCATCACCAAACAGGCTGCGTTGTAGTAGCTGCCACTTGTATCCTCACGGTACTTCTAACTCGACATTCTTCCCGTGTATGTAGTTATGACATTTTCATCATTATTTTATTATGTAGAGCATGCCGCGCAACACGACTCCATCAATTCCTTCGAAGTTCTCGTCTGTCTCCAGTCATGAAAGCAAGGAAGCGGCTATCGTTGCAATGGAGTTATACGATGCTCACAGCTACGTTCATAGTCACAACAATGGAAAAAGGGGGAGAGCTTCGACTTACAAGTGTGCTGAACACAACCAGTGTGGACGTTTTTTTTTCATTTTCGAGAACTACCTGATCCACCTCCTGCGACTTTGCCTCACCACTCGAGCACCATTGCTGCGGGTACGCATCGTCAAATGCACGCTATGAATGAAAATAACCAGAAGAAGATACTCTGAGTTCTGTTCAAGCTGGGCCCCTCGTGAACAATGGTGGAGTAAGTTCTTCAGGGACCTGCCCGCCGTAGGCATTTCCTATCACTCAGTTTAATAATCATCACTACATCTGTAAAGTGATCCGGTATTACCGATACATGAACAGTTCTATAATTCTCTACATCGTAGATGCCATTTATCTAAATCCTTCTATTTCTGTTCGTTGTACTCGGGTTTCGGCTTTTGGTACTCGGGATCAGTCCGTACCCCCTGTGCAACACTGAGAGTGTGAGTGCATGCATTGTGTGCCGCGTCATCAGTGCTACTTAATAATAATCAAGCACCTACGCCTGCGACGCTGTAGGTAGGAAGAAAATAGGACTGAGAAATGTACTTTTCTTCAACGCAATACGCAAGATAATTTAGCGCTACGAAGGTCCGGGGACAATTACGAAGAGAACTCCACGGATCTCGACTATAACACCGTTGCCTGAAAAAAATGCTCTCTACAACGCCAATATCCTCTAAAAAAAACTTGTTAGAGGAGAGCTTGAATTAAATGCGTAGTCAATGCAGGAAATTCAACTCGAATTGTGTTTCCTTCCTAGATTCTGCTCGAAGAATAGGCTATCGGGTTAGACAACGACCTTGGGATCTTGCTTCACGGCTTCAAGTAGCTCCTTGGCCGTGCGCAAGTGAACGTTAGGGAAGTGCTCAGCACGGTCACGCTCGACTTTTCCTTGGTCAAAGGTGCATCCACCAGACGGGGCCAGCAACTTGAAACTGGCGATCAAGAACAACTCTTTGTTTTCCAGTTGCTTCTTAATCTCCTCCAGTGGCTCGAATACAACTTTGAGATCGGGCATCCCGCCAGTCGTCTTCATCAGTTCGGCTAACTGCAGCCACGTCACCTGCGATCCTTGCACGTACGTGTACGGACGCCATTTGTTGGAACTTTTCAGAAGCTCTGCGATCGCCTTAGCCATATCACGGGCACTGGTAAGCGAGAACATGTCGTTGCCCGTACCGGGGATACTCATGGTGCGCGTGTGGAGATCCAACGGGTGAAGAGGACCAATGTCACCGTGGTATCGGTTGGTTTTCGGGACAATGTAGTCCGCGACCCATCCAAGCGAGACGAATGTGTATTCCACATCGTTCTGCTCCTTGAGAGCTTTCTTCAATGGCTCATTATGACCATAAATGACACTCACCTCTTCCGGGGAGAAGTCCTCTTCATTTCCACCGTACTCGGATGGAATGAAGCGCTTACACTTGGGTGACTGGATACAAGCCTCGAGAAGATTCAAATGAGTCTCAGCACTTGGGCTCTTCTCGTCAAAGATCGTGCTGACGAGTGCGTCGCAGTCCTTGAGGGCCTCCGCGAGCTCCGAAACGTTCGAGTAGTCGGTGATACGCTGCTCCACGACGCCCTTCTTGCCATCCAAGAAGTCCTTGTGTGAGCGAGTCAACACAACAACTTCAATTCCAGCTGCAGTGAACTCGTTGATGAAGTATTTGGCAAAAGCTCCAGTTCCAACGATAGCGACGCGCATGACTGGGGGTTGAAAGGCTTGGGCGGTTAGTTGATGTGAGCTGGAGGGCGACAATTGAAGAATGAACACCACTGTTTTAGATATCTTTTGTGCAGGCCATTGACTTCACCGAGCTCAAGTCCAACTTGCAACATAGCCACTTCCAACCGAGGCGTACGCGTCGCTTGATAGAAAAGCGTAGAGAACGAGACATAACCCGATTGAGTCACGTGGGTGCGAGATCAAACTCTGTTTAACAGAGTCTGTTAGCGGCGCTAACTTAGTGCCGATTGCTTCAAACTAAAGTACTACAACTTATCCCAAACTGGTATTCCCAGTTGATTTGCGATTCATGAGGAAGCCTCGTCAACGGAACTCGACGCGGGACCGCGAGAAAGCAGAGCTCGTATCGCTACGGGCCCTCGTTAACGACCTACAGATTCACCTGACCGCTTTGAACCGTGGGGAGACGCCGACACGCTCCCAGTCTTCGTGGCAGCGTCTCTCTATCCGCCAAGCCCAAGCCAGACAAGCAGCTGAAGAGACCAACCAGTCCCTTAATGCTCGCGTGCAGAGCAACGCTGACTGGATTCAACGCTTGTGGGAACTTCTGCATGAAAGTCGACGAGTTGCTGAGTCCGCAGACCTCAGACGAACTGCAGGGTTACAGCGGAAAGCGGAGGACGACCGCGTGTTGAACCAACTGAAGCAGCAGGCTCAGTCGGGAGCGCTAAATGCACCAGGAATCCTTGCAAAGCATGGTATTCATCTATTCGACGGTATCGGATGCACTACAGAGACCGACCTGTGGTCTCACACGCGTTCAGATCGGACATCCACGCTGGTGTGTGCACGCCAAGTTCCATTTGATGCACATGCCACGTCCGATGCTATGTGGGCGGCTCTCACGCGACCGGAAGGCAGTTTTGCGTCGGAAAGTGGCGCGGTTGTGGGCTATCACGAAATCACGTCAAAAGCGCGCGTGCTGGAACGAACGTCGGACGCGTGCACCATGAAATTAAGAGAGTACGTTCAAGACCAGAACCAAGATGCAACGTCCCTTAATTACCACGCCGTGATCAAGCGATCAGCGCTGCAAAATGCTAGTGTTTTTGTGTGGAAATCACTCTTTACGCTTGGAGATGGCAGTACGAAGCACCACGATTCGATGTGGGTTGTTGTCGCTCGATGTGGCCTGGAATCGACTGTTGTGATCGTATGTGAGTCTCAGCTTCAGGGATCGGAGGAATTGATCAGTGTGCAGGATTCAATCATGCCAGCAGTCGAAGCCTGTGTGAATAAAATCTTTAGTGCAGCAGAAACCAAGTTGCTCAAAGAAGGTCAATGCTGTATCTCACACGCTAGAGCGATGCAGACGTTTGATGTTTAGATTGGTACTGCTAATGCTCGAACCCAATTTTTACAAGGTATATGCCACGTTTTCAGTCGTGAACTTTACACGATGGCGTTCGGTTCCTGTTTCGCAGCCTCGAGCAACTCACGCATCGTCCTGAAGTGGACGTTGGGGAAGAACGCTGCTTGGTCTCGTTTCACCTTTTCCTGGTCGAGTTTCACGATCCCTGACGGAATAGTCAGCTTGAATTCCAGATCCGTCCTGGCACCGTTCACTTCCAATCGGCCGAATTCTTCCTGAGTCTTGTCCAGAGGCTCGAAGATCACTTTGAGGTCGGAGATTCCGCCTGCCGTCTTCACTTCTTCTGCGACTTGCAACAACGTTGTCTCCTCGCCCTGCATAAAGGTGAACTGGCTCCACTTGTTCCGATTCTTGAGCAGCTCCGCAGTAGCTTTCGCCACATCACGCGGACTCGTAATGGAAAAGACCTCGTTACCCGTACCCACAATTGTCATCGTCTTTTTCTGATGATCAAGCGGAAACCACAGTCCGATGTCGGGGTGGTAACGGTTAGCGCTTGGGACGATATAGTCCATGATCCATCCCATCGAGACCACAGTCCACTCAAGCTCGTTCTGCGCCTTCAACGCCTCCTTCACGGGGATATTAAACTGTGCCCACCCATCTGGAATTTCAGGGAACGTCTCCGTGTCGTTGAAGAAGTCCGAAGGGATGAACCGTTTGCACTTGGGCGTTTGCTTGCACGCCTCGATCAGAGTCAGATGCACGTCAGCGCTCGCTCGAGTGAGATCGAAAATGGCACTCACAAGAGCGTCACAGTCGCTCAGCAGCTCAACCAGTTGCGGCACGGACGAGTAGTCGGTAATACGCTGATCCATGACTCCTTTCTTGCCGTCCAAGAAGCTCTTGTGGGATCGAGTGAGCACGACAACTTCAATTCCAGCTGCAGTGAACTCGTTGATGAAGTATTTGGCAAAAGCTCCAGTTCCAACGATAGCGACGCGCATGACTGGGGGTTGAAAGGCTTGGGCGGTTAGTTGATGTGAGCTGGAGGGCGACAATTGAAGAATGAGCTTCCAGATTCATTGGCTTTGATCTCGAATGTGATGAGTCGCCACTTTAGAGATTAAAGTGCAACAAAGCGACATGGTGACTCATCTGTAGCCATTTTGCTGAACGTTTCAGTGTGGTCCACATCACTCATTTAACAGCCACACGTACGTCACAATTGATCATGTCGTTTATGCTACGTCTCGGGCGTCGTGCGCTGCTCTCCAGTAGCCAAACGCGCAGCTTCGCTAGCTCTAAGGCCGGCGCTGGCTTCTCGTACCCTGGCGCTCGCTCTCTGGAGCAGATTGTGAAGCTGGAATTGCTGGAAAACGAGCAGACGGAGAAGATCCGAAGTATCTGGGAGGAATTCCACGCCGATAAGGATGACGCAGTGGCCACTACACTGAGCACTGATGAGTTTCAGGCCTTGGTGAAACGTGCGGAGGCTGCACCTTACTTCATCTTCCCTGTGTATCGCCAGGAGGGATTCTTCAACATGTTGTGTCAGTTCCAGCAGTCGTGTTTCCTGATCACGTATCTCGAAGCTTTCAAGGAGAACCCGAGTGCAGCACCGCCGTGTGTTGCTGTCTCGCTGTATGATGACTTGTTGGAGAAGAAGGAGCTCACATTGGTCCGTGCTGATGTCATTAACATGCTGGACAAGACGGAGTCTTCGCTCCTGTTGAAGCAACTGCTGGCCAGTTACCAGGATGACAAGCTCTACGAGCATGTTGACCAGTTCAACAACAAGCCGGAGCAGTTCGACTTTGAAGCCTACCGCGTGCTGGTAAAGGAAGTCACAGAGATGTAGAATTCTACAGTGGAACAAAAAATGTAGTCTGTGTCCTTAAAACCATATCACTCGTCTCTCTTCTCCAGCTCTAACCTTACTGGGTCTTCTGAGCCTGAGCCTCCTTCCTCTTGGCATGCTCTGCCTGGAAGAGCACAAGCGCTTGCTGCGTCGTAGCGTCAGCCTCCAGTCCAAGAGCCTGGTACTCCGGAGCGTGCGTCTGAGCAAAACCTTGCAGCGAGTTCAGGAAGAATTCTACCTCATCCACCTCGTCTAGCAGACTGATGTAGTCCTCGTCGCCTTCGTCGTCGTAGCCGAACTGGCCCTCAGCCTCCTCTCGCAGTTGGCGCAGGATAGCGTAGTACTGGTCATCTACCACGTCCTCCGCGTCCTCGTTCGAACCGTAACCTCCGTTCTCCAGCAGTTCCTCGAGCTGCTCACCCTCTTCGTCATCACCCTCAGCGTCCTCGCCACCGTCGATAATACCCGGCGCCGGGTTCTGAATGGACTCAGCAAGCACCTTCATAGCAGCTTGGATCAGCTGCTTGATGTGCGGGCGCAGAGCCGCCGGGATCTTGTCCGCCGGCGCGCGCAGGATCGACATCGCGCCGAGGATGAACAGCTTGCGGTCCAGGTAGTTGTCGTAACGGGACAGGTCGCTGAGCCAGATCTTGAGCACGCCATCAGCAGCGCCCAACTGGTTCAGAGAGTCCAGTGTCAGTGCAGGGTTGTAGTGCAGCAGACTGCCGAAGACGCCGAGCAGGTTGCGAGCCGTGGAGTCCACCAGAGGCTCGGAAAGCTTGGTGCACACCATCAGAGTAATAGGCGGAATGCATTCGTCCACCTTGCCGAACAGGTTGTGCAGCAGCGAGTACAGCAGCCGGCAAGCAGCGCAAAGGTCGATCTCCTGCACGCTCTTGCTCTCGAAGACAGTCTTGGCCATGTTGAAGACGAGCTCCAGGTAGCGGATGCTGGCGCCAGTGGCCGGGTCCGTGGCCGAGCCGGAGAGGAAGCCCTCGATGTCGCGGCCAACAAAGTTGTCGATCACCGGCACGAAGTTCGTCAGGTAGTCTGAAGCCCAGTCGTTAAAGCTCACGAAGATGAGAGGGAACAGCTCCCAAAGCTGCGGAGCGATCTTGTGGCTGTAGAAAGCGAGCGAGCCCAGAATATCAATGCCGCTCTCCATGTACTCGACGAAGTCGAAGTCCGTGAGGATCTTCTGGATGACTGGAGCGAGCGTCGGCACCAGAAGCGCGTACAGCTCCGGGTGGTTGTGAATGCTCATAAGGATGGTGTTGATGGCGTCAAGGCACGACACAGCAGCGAGCGAAGCGTCCTCGTCCTCCTCAGCGACAGCAGTGAACTGTCCGAAGAATTCGACGAACTTGGCCACCAGCTGCACCGAGAACGGTCCGATTTCCGAGGAGAATCGGTCAATGATGTGCTCCAGTGCCACAACAACCTCGTCATTGCCGATCTCGTCCATCAGGCTGAAGAACTGCTCCAGAATCTTCGGCAGACGCGGACGCAACACTTCCACAACCGTGTCGGAGTGTGGGTACATGACCACGAAACGGATCGTCTTGGCGGCCTCGATACGCACGGGCAGTTCTGGGTCGAACATGGCTTCAAGCATACCGTTGACAATGTTGATCAGAGTCTGTTCGTCCTTGAACTTGATGCCCTCAATGTACTTGCGCGAGAAGATCTTGCAAGCGCGCAGACGGAGGAAGCCGTGCGGGTTCTTGAATTCCGGCAGAATATGGGTAACAATCATTGCCTCCACCTGGTCCTTGTGCGCCTTCGACTTGGTCAGCACGCCGTCCAGCGAGAACAGCGCGTGCAGGGCAGCATCCTTCTGAATGTAGTCCTTCTTGTCATCCGGGGCAGCGAGGTATGTGTTCAGGATGTTGTTGTAGAACGAAAGCACGTTCGGGAGACAGTCCTTGCCACGTTTGGTGCAAAGGTCGGCCAGAAGGTTCGCAGCGGCGTACACAGGGTCAAGGAAATCTTCAAACACATCGTTGGTCTTGCGCACAAACTCGTGCGGGTCTTCAGCCCACAACTGCAGGTCCTTAGGGGTCAAGCACAGCACCGGGTGGATCACCTCGAAGAGCAGGAAACCAAGGTGAGGCTTAATCAACTTGTAGGTAACAGCAGAGTCCACAGCTTCCTGCAGGAACACAAGAGCGAGTTGCACCACGCGGTCAGTGCAGAAGCGTCCGTTCTTACGCAGAGCAAGCGTTTCCAACACGCAAGGCAGGAGTTCGGGAGCGATCTGGTTGCGGTACACCGTAGACATCTGCAAGTACTCCTCTTCGGCCTTCTTGGGGTTGCCGTAACGCGTGTAGAATCGGCAGAGAATCTGCAGTGCCCATTTCTTAAGCTTCCACCAAGCCCAGTTGCCACGTTCCTCTTCGTCCGTAGGCTGTCCAGCAGGTTCTCCGCCTTCAGAGGCTTCAGGCAGCGGCTTGGCGATGACCATGCGGAAAATGTTCATCCAGGCAACAACCTGCTCCGTCTGCGCAATGTGCGGGGGCAGGTTCGTCTTAACACACGACCAGTACGTCTTGAGGATGAGGTGCATCATTTGTGCAGCTTCAATGGAGTTGTTGGTCTGCATCTGCACCATCATGTTCTGCAGCATAGGGAACACCACCTCCACGAGCTTGTTGAGCGGCGCCATACGCTCCTCCGAGCGGTACTCAAAGTTCTTGACCACGCGACGCAGAGCCAGCAGCGCGTTGATGATGCGGTTGGCGTCGCCACTCTGCACGTTCTTGCAGATGTCGTCGATCAGCGTCGGCCACGAGTCCTGCATTGCAGTACAAAATCATTATAAGTATCACTAGTACAATTTAGTACAATCTACTGCTTCAACGTACAGGAAAGTCGAAACGAGCAATGAAAGCAACAGTCTCAGCCAGAAGCGAACGGATGCTCGTGTCCTGGGACACCAGCAGCGCCTCCAGGCCGTTCTGACGGCCCAGGACCTTGTCGGCAGGGCTAATAACCTGCATCCATTGGCCATTGGGGCCATCAGCGCCTTCCCAGTACTTTTGCACAAGGTTCTTAAGCGACACAGCTGCAGCCTGACGGATCTCGCGGGTTACGCTGGCTTCGACTGTGATCTGGATCAGAAGCTGCACCGAGCCAGGCACAGTGTGCAGACCGGCCACAGCCTCCTCAGCGGCTTTACGCGCGGCTTCGTCATTGCTGAACGTGTGCAGCAGGATGTTGTGCAGGCTGGCCACGTCCATGGTTCAAGCTTTAGCGGGGACTTCTCGGCTGCTTTGATTATTGACCAGCAGCTCCAGTCGATGGATGGAAGCCATGTAACTCACGGCGTAACCCTTTAAGGGGTACACGAGATGGGTACATTGCGAGGTTTTTCGATGAGAAACGAGGTTTTATTAGTCGGATTGGAACGCTAAGTACGATTTGGTGCAGTGAATTGACTGGCGGAGAACACGTCTGAGATGGGATGCGCTAGTGTAGCCATTTTTGGCAAAGAAGGTCTCATTTACAATTGACATCATGTCAAGGACATGTTTCCACGTGCATTTGCTGTATGCATGAGCTTCCAGTTGTCACCACGACACTTTCAGCCACCACAAAAGATAATATATTCGATAAAAAGAGGATAATTCTTGTTGATAATTCAGTCAAAATAATTGGACAAGATTGCGCGACTTCAACATGGCTCCAACAACTTCGACATGCAAAACCAGAGCTCGCTGCACAGCAAGCAAGTCGCGTGACGTGTTCACTCTTACGGGTGTACATTCTCCATTACATTTCTTCATTGCAAACATAAAGATGTTCTACGGTGGAGGCTCATGCCCAAGCAAGACTTGGCACAAGATGAAACAAGTCAAAGGTAGGGCAGGCGAATCGTAAATATATGTAACCTTCGACTACGAAGATCTAACTAAACCTCACCACCAAAAAATGCAAGAGCTAACGAGAGAAAATCGGCAAGTCTCGCGAGGGCAGCGCGCCACTAGTTCGGACAACTAACCTCGTTCCCCGAGGCGTTCAGTCTGCACTTTCGGGCCTTGCCAACAACTACAGCGACTTTGTCGCTTAGTCCACTTCCTCCATCGTGCTCTCCTCCTCGTCCTCGCCCTCAAGTGGGGGCAGGTCCTCCATGGACTCGTCGGCGGCATCATCATCGTCGTCAATGCTCAGACCAAGCTTAATGAGGCGGTGGATACGGTTGGCGAACGTCGTGGGCTCGTCCAGGCTGAAGCCAGAGGTCAGCAGCGATGTGTCGTACAGCAGCCAGATCAGGTCCTTTACCGTCTTGTCGCTCTTGTCAGCCTCAGCCTTCTCGCGCAGCGACTTGATAATAGGGTGCAGAGGGTTGATCTCCATGGTCTTCTTGGACGACATGTAGGCCGAAGTGCTGCTGTCACGCAGAGCCTGAGCCTTCATGATACGCTCCATGTTGGCGGACCAGCCGTACTCGCCAGTCACCAGCACGCAGGGGGACTCAACAATACGGTTCGAGATCTCCACCTTCTCCACCTTGTCGTCAAGGACCTCCTTCATGAGCTTGCACAAGCCCTCAGTGGCAGCCTTGGCCTCCTCGAACGACTTCTTCTCGTCTTCAGTCTCCTCCATCTTGAGGCCCTCCTTGGTGGCACAGATGAGCTTCTTACCCTCGTAGTCCTTCAGCTGCTGCACGGCGTACTCGTCAATGGCCTCAACCATGAACAGCACCTCGTAGCCCTTCTTCTTGAGCTTCTCAATGAACGGCGAGTTCTCCACCGACTTCTTGCTCTCGCCCGTCACGTAGTAAATGCCGGGCTGGTTCTCGGGCATGCGCGAGATGTAGTCGTCCAGGGACGTCATCTCCTCACCAGACTTGGTCGAGTGGTAACGCAGGAGCTTGGCGATCTTGGTGCGGTTGGTCGAGTCCTCGTGGATGCCGAGCTTCAGGTTCTTGCTGAAGGCCTCGTAGAACTTGTTGAACTTCTCGTTGTCCTCGGCGAGCTCCGCGAACATCTCCAGGCACTTCTTCACCAGGTTCTTCTTGATGACACGCAGGATCTTGTTCTGCTGCAGGGTCTCACGCGAGATGTTAAGCGGCAGGTCCTCCGAGTCAACAACACCCTTGACGAACGAAAGGTACTCGGGCATGAGCTCCTCGCAGTTGTCCATAATGAACACGCGACGCACGTACAGCTTGATGTTGTTCAATTTCTTCTTGGCACCACCCTCGAACATGTCGAACGGGGCGCGCTTGGGGGCGAACAGGCAGGCCTTGAACTCCAGCTGGCCCTCCACCGAGAAATGCTTGACGGCAGCGTGCTCCTCCCAGTCGTTGGTCAGCGACTTGTAGAACGAAGCGTACTCCTCGTGGGTCACGTCCTCGGGCTTGCGCATCCAGATGGGCTTCTGCGAGTTCAGGTGGTCCCACTCGTGGGTCACCTCCTTGATCTTCTTGGTCTTCTTCTTCTTCTCACCCTCCTCATCTTCGACCTCCTCGACCTTGGGCTTGTCGTCCTCGCCCTCCTTCTCGTCTTCCTCCTCTTCGTCGTCAGTCACCTCCTTCTCCTCCGTCTTCTCGACATAAAGCTTGATGGGGAAACCAATGAACTCAGAGTGCTTCTTCACCAGGTCTTTAAGCTTGCGCTCCTCCAGGTACTCCAGCATGTCCTCCTTCAGCGTCAGGACAATGCGCGTACCACGCAGAATGGGCTCCGAAGTGTCGGGTGTCACAGTGAACGAGCCGCCAGCAGCAGACTCCCACACGTACTGCTCGTCATCGTTGTGCTTCGAGTGCACCACGACCTTGTCAGCGACCAGATAGGCAGAGTAGAAACCCACACCGAACTGACCGATCATGCTGATGTCAGCACCAGCAGCCAGAGCCTCCATGAAGGCCTTGGTGCCAGACTTGGCGATCGTACCCAGGTTGTTGATAAGGTCGGCCTTGGTCATACCAATACCAGAGTCCTGGATGGTGAGGGTGCCGTTGGCCTTGTCCGGGATCACCTTGATCTCCAGGTTCTTGTCCGTGTCCAGCACGCTGGCGTCGGTCAGCGACGAGTAACGGATCTTGTCCAGAGCATCCGAGGCGTTCGAGATGAGCTCACGAAGGAAAATGTCCTTGTTCGAGTAGAACGTGTTAATGATCAGACTCAGCAGCTGGTTGATATCGGCCGAGAAGGCGAACGTTTCAGCTTCCGGGGCGCTCATGGTCTCTCTGTGGCTTCTTTGTGTGTCTTGATTCCAACTGGGAAGATTGAAGAATGAGGGGGAAGGCGACTTGCCGGCCAGCCAAACAAATTGATCCAGCGATCTTTTCCGTTTGGGGGTATCGAAACTTCCATCGATGGATGAGGCGGGGCGACGTAAGTAGTTTGTGTGATTAAATCGTGTTGAGTAGGAGAGGTGACACGCTCAAGGCTTAGAATTTTCTAGATTGCGACGGGCCAATGGTTAGGTGGTACAATGTACCGAATAAAATTGTAAAGGTCTGAGTTGTATACAAAGAACATCGCAAAAGCAGGTCCGACGATATGCGTTTTGCCGTCGGGTACGTGGCAGCCGTTTCAGATTAGGCAGTTCTCGAACATGGTGCCACCTGGCACTTATCAAACGTGAATCGGAGGCAGCAACGGAAAATCTGAAAGACTTCAGGGTATGAAAACGGCGATGCAACAAGTCTCGACGTGTCTTGATGCGAACGTTTGTGTTCGACAATTGGCAGCTTTCAACAGGATCCTTGTCATCAACTTTTGAAGCTGCTTCGTCCTCAAGTTGATGATCATCTTCGACATCCTATTCGCAGAGACTCTCGGGTCCTCTGCTTGTAGATGAAGACCATGAAATACGACGTTGTCGTGGACTTGAAGAAGGTGCTGACCGATCTTAAGGATGGGTGCGAATTGGTTCAGCTCCACTTCAAGAAGGAACACGTCGTTACGAAGGTGGCTGTGCCTTGCTGCTCCGAGAACGTGTTTAGCATTGATACGAACACAAAAATGGCTCGCGTGATCGAATGAACTGATGATGATCGGTATTCGTAGATATACACTCACGTTGAGATACATTTTCACAATACAGCAAAAGAGGGAGTAGTAGAACACCCCAGCCCGACTACGAAGTTGGTAGTCGAGGTAGTACCAACTCGATACTACCACCATTTCGATCGTCTCGAGCTTTCGCCTACCACGGCGTTTAAATATCTTATGGCTGCGACCGTGGCTGCAGAGCTCTGATGAGGTTCCGCGGCGCATCATACCGCTCTTCGTCCTTTGACGCTGTAGCTGTCGATGCATTGGGGGTCAAAACTGCGGGTGGTGGCGTCTTGGCAGTTGATGCCACGTGCTTCTTGGCGACACGGAGGATCAACGGTCTGGGGCTTGCCTCAACCTCTGGTTCAGCAGCTACTGGAGAAGTTGAAACTAATGGGAAGGGGTTGCTCAAAACGCGAGCTGTCACCATGTCGGCCACAGATTGCGGACTTTCGGACAATAGCAGATCTTGGATACTCCCAGCAAGCGAAGGAAGACTCACAGGGGTGCCGTGAGTAGCTGTCACTGACTTCGAAACCGAAGGAGTTGCAACTCCACCAGATTCAGCACGGGTTGCTGGAGTGTTGGCATCGGGAAGCTTTTGATGCGCAGCCAAGTAGTCGACGTACTCGCGGATATACTGCTGCATGAATAGCTTGACTTGTTCTTGCTGCTCCGAGAGAATCTCCTGAGGGTGAATGGGTTCACTGTTGTTGTCCATCCGGAGAAGACCCTTTCTGTATTCGCCGTGGGATTTCTTGTCCATGCTTGATGTTCTCTTGCTGCGTTTGACGGAGGAATCGCCATCCGACATGCTCACATCACTCCCGTCTTGCTCCGTTTGCTTCCGCTTTGAGCCACAGCTACTAGCGTCCGACTGGGAATCGCTACCTTCGTCGGACATGTCGCTGTCGGACGACTGAGAGGACTTCATGACGTCGGCATTCTCCTCGTCACCGACAGACGTAGTTTCGGACTTGATAGTGGTCGAAACAGATTGGGCAGGCGTGTTTTCGCTATCGTTGGAGGTTGATTGAGCAATTGTGGTGTTCGAGGTCGAATTACGGGATTTCCACCGGAATACGGGCTTGCGGGAGTTCGAGAGCTGCAGCTTCTCAATTAATCCGACACTCACCAACACATTGGCCACATCGTATAGACGTCGAATTTTAGCTGTAGTATCATGATAAAACTGTGAGGAAGGAATGTAAAAGCAAGTGATGATAATTCTTGCAACGTACTTTTCAGAAGACGATCTTCTACATTCTCGCTGTCTTCCATCTGAATGAGTTGCTTAGCAGCTTGGTCTAGAGGGATGATACAATCCTCCTGTAGCAAAAAAGCGTTAATGGAGCGATCTACACAACGTCAGAACGGAAGAAGTAGTTGCTCACCTTTCCTAGGAAGAGCTGAACGAACATTTGACTGAGCTTCGACAACGACTTACCTCTCCGACGATCACCTGAATAGTAAAGCAGCATTTCACCGTAAGTTTTCCTTCCAGGTGTACATCCTTCCCGAAACACCTTACTCTTAACGGGCGGACATTCATTGGAAACAGCCGGCGACGACTTCTGTGCTTCCGCATACCGTTGCTAGCAACAATCACCCGATCAGTCTGACGAATATTCACATCTCACAGACCAACTGAGCCTACCTTCATCGCGCTGATGGACGTCGGGAGAGAAACGAGTCCGTGCCAATTGTAGAGGTTCTTACTCTTGCGACTAACGAGGTGGATACTTTCCAGAATGTTCACGATGTCGTAGATGCGCCTTCGCTCTACTCCAAGCTCTGAAGCCGCTCGGTCTAGACAAATTTCTGCAATCTTATCATCCCGGTAGAGCTTCAAAAAGCTGCGTAGCACAACAAGTGTCAATGAATTGCAAACCACATCATACAATGAATTAAACACCACGTACTTCTCACACAGCAAACCGAGTGACTTGTCCTTGCGGTTGTACTCTCGGAAGGGGAAGAACTTGACTTCGTCTCCTTCCATCCGCCAGTCGCCGTTCTTGTCTCCATCCTCTATTGTCTTGGCTGCTCGTCCGGCATCGGCCTTCACTGGGGGCTTTCCCGTCGCGGCTGCGTCAGAGTCCATCCACGCCGTCTTAATCTGTCTTTTAGCAGAGGTTCCTACCTTCTTGGGGGCTCTGCGCACGTATCTCCGCTTGGTTTTAGCGGGTTTCAAAGCGGGACATGTCTTCATTTCTTGACTGCTGCTGCCCGTCAGTAGGTGCATCATTGCAGCCGCTGCCTCTGTGCGGTTGGGACTTGGCTGGATACTACACGTAGAACCGCCGGCTGCGCGTCCGTTGCCAGGTGTGAGAGGTGGCAGCTCCTGTGCCTTGCGGCGGATCGGGCTCATCATCTCCTGTGTTGCCATTTGATAAGAAAAAGTTGAACGGTACGCTGCGTAGAGTCCAGGGAGCTACTGAGGATTGCGAAGAGCTCCCGGGAAAGTATTTCGCAGCGTGGATTTAGAACTGACGCGCTTTGCTGTGGAGAGATGGAACGCGCCAAAACAGATTTAAAACTGCAAGCTAAGCATTCCACCAATCAGAACGCGGCAAATTTGAATTTGCTCCCGCCAAAACTTACGCGACATTCAAGCGACAACGATGTGACGAACATCAAAGAGAATGTTGTCCGAAGGCGGTTTGGCACAGTGTACCCTATAAAAGTGACTGTCTTCAACAAGCTGTTTTTTTTTTAGATCTTCTTCTACTTCTTGTTGAATAAAAACCCTCTCACTTTAAAGACTGCATGATTGGTTGTGGTACGAATTGTTATCGTTTCTTGTTCTTGGTACAATTCGTTCCACCTTTGCTATTGTGTGTCTAGTACTTCTTAATATTAGAATTGGTACTGTAGGGATTTTTTGATTCTACTGAGGAGTTGTAGGATCGAAATAATCGGAGTGAGTAGTTTCCATCGGTTCACAAGAGCTCTGAACAATACATGCTAACGATACAATGGAAGATGCTGAATACTACGTAGTAATATCTATCGGTACGCGTGTAAGAGAACTTTATTGCTCCGTCTTCTTTTTATCGACTGCTGATTGGTTAAATATCAGGTAATGTTGACACAAAAGCATTTTGCTGCCATGGCGACTGGAGGTCCATGTAGCCTATTGCTGCCGGAGTGTGAGCAGCACATTCAACAGTCCCTGGAACTGACAAAGGGGTCCACATCGCCACTTACAGAAGAAGATACTACGCTTAGCGACCGCGTTAAAGAACTCGAACAAAAGTTTCAGGAGCTCCAAGAACGCAATGACAAGCTGGAGGAAAAATCTCAAACATTAGAAAAAGAAAAGAACCGCCATGCTAGAAGAGTCGAGGAACTAGAAGAGAAGCGAGATAAGCTCTGGGACGATATTGATGACTTGAAGGATACTCTAAAAGCCGAGAAGGAGCAGCTTCAGGAAGTTCGAGCGAGTCGAAAAGCTCACCGACAAGCAGAAAGTCTGCTTAGAGAGGAGCTGGGAACTCTACGTCAAGATATTCAGAATCAGAAGCAAAGTCTGGAACAAGTTACAACTGAGGCTAATGAGAAGGTTCGAGAGGCCATTTGGAGAGAGAAAGTGGTGAAAGAGACGGTGAAGCTCTTAGAGAAACGGCTACAAGACCAGAACAAACTCATTCGCGACCAGCAAGCGAGTTTCTCGCAAGTTACAGCCCAGTCGAACAAAAGAACAAGAGAGGTCGACCAAAAGGAAACGCTATTGAAGCAGAACGTGGAGCAACTTGAAAGGCACCTAGTGGAACAAAAGAAAGCTTTCGAGGAAGAGCGTTTGCGGTTGCAGCAGCAAGTGATTGCTAGCCAAAAGACTGATATGAAGACAGAGCTTACAGACTCGCTTGAGCAGACGATCCCGCATCTACGCAGTCTGCTGAGTGCCTTTGATCGAGCGCAGAGTGATGAGAAATGCAGACCAGTCAGCGCTGGAAAAAGTCACGGTGAGATGCCAAAAAAGCTTGGAAAAGCGATCGATTCAGATCTGATCCAGCGTTTGAAAGAGCAGGCAAGTACGTTCAATCAGGAGCGAGCGCAACTACTGGAACAAGCAAGTGATGCGGCAGAAACCCAACGAAGTATTACCCGACGGAACCTGCTGGAGCGCGAGAAAGTGTTGACATGTCCGATTACACTCGAATTACTGGAATTTCCTGTAGTTACTGGATGCTGTGGAAAAAAAATTTCATCTGAGGGGCTACGACAAGCGATCAAACAGAACTCTCGGTGCCCGTTTTGCCGTGGACAACTATCGTCGACTCACCCCAATCGTGATGTGGCGAAGCTGGTGGAGCTTCACCAAAGAGAACGCTCACTGCTCGGCATGTCTGAACTTGAACAGTCATCCCCAGTAGTATCAACCGTTCACTCTAGTCAAGCTACTGAGCCGTCAACAGCACCAGCAGGACGCTCGCCCAGCAGTCGACAGAGCAACAGCAGCTCAAGTACCCGCCAAAGTCGACACCGAGAACATCGAAGCGAGAGAAATCAAGCCCGATCACAAGTTCAGCACCGCCGATCACCGATGGTTCGTACTCCTGCTACTGTTGGTACGTCCTCGATAACGAATCTGTCATCAAGTACTGCTGTGGCGACCTCTGCTCCTGAATCACAACTCCAACAGAGGTCTACTCCGAGTGATATTACCCCGGGGGGTCTTTACGTCTCTAGAGCCGGAAGTGAAGGATCAACTCTTGTCCCGCCTCACATGGTGCGGTCTGTCCTAGCTTCTATGCGTTTCGCAAAGGTGGAACCACGGCGTACCAATAGCCGTCGTCAACGTTCAAGAACCAGAATTGTGTCTAGTGCACCCTCGCCTTCTTCATCGACGCCTGCCTCAAGCCGCCGAACGGCAACGTCTAGTATGCACAGCTTTTTACGGCCAGTGCCAAGTGCCGTATCAAACACGACGACAGCCGTCTCAAGTACAGCGTCACCCAGCACAGCACCAATCTCTGCTGCACAGAGCAAAAGACGTGCGAAGTCATCTGCGAGCGCTGTGCTGAACACACCAGCCACTGGAGTACGATCGAATGGTGTGCGTATTGAATCAGCGTTTGGTACTGGATCAACAAGTGATACATTACAGGGCAGATCAAGAGGCGTATTAAATGTGGTGGCGGATCGGAAACCTTTGATTGCGAAAATGGAATTTGACTCTGCGACGACTGCTAGTGCTGCTACATCAACTGCAGGGCAGCGACCAGGTCGGATTTCTGCTTCTCAAGACGATTCATCACTTCAACGACAACGACATAATACTGCCCGCATCACATTAAGTCAGCCAGCCCCTCGCCAACCTTTGCGCAACCTTGCACAGAGCGTTACTACTTTAGAAGATCTCCTGGGGTCGGACTTCAACTCCGACTCGGACTCGATATAAACTTCTTCCATCGGCTTAACCGCTAAACTTTTTCAAGTACAACCAGCCAACAAAATAGTCAGAAGCTTAATTTCTTCTCTAGATCACCAATATTGAGTTTGCTCAGAGTCACGGTTTTTCACAACCGTGAAAGCTCTCGCAAAAGCATTTCGACAGATTCATGCCTTCTAGGTTTTAGAAGTATCAAAAGAATACTTCGTAGTAAGTAAGAAAGCCAAGCATAACTTTCTTTAAAAATATAAAAAGAAACAACATCTAAGAGACGAACAGGACTTCATGCAGCCTGTACCACCATCGTGGGTGAGTTGCAAATGGCAGTCTACGCTTGAATCGGAGTCCAGGGTTCACCACAAACAAGAAAGCGGACTTAAAGGTGTTAAAGAGGTCGGCTTACTAACTTAACACTCCTGGACTCGCTAGGGACTCGAATTTTCTGATGTCTTAGGTGACTCTTTCTGGTAGCTATAGAGTCCTGGTATTCTTGTAGCTTTTGTCGGATAGTCTTGGAGTCTTGGGGTTTGTTTTCTGCCATTGAACCCCAATCCGGGAGGCAATTCCGTACCGATGGCGGAATTTCATCTCCAGCTAGTACGTCTTCAGTGGACCTAAAACGGACTTGAAGGATTGCCGTTTCTCGGATAGCGGAAGATCCTTACGGATTCTTCACAAAGTTGCCAACGAACTTGCTGTAGTTGTCCCAGATGGACATCTCCCGAGGATGCATTCTAATTTTGTTTCGAGGTACCTTCAGGACCCTTGTGACGAGCGCGTCAGCGTTGGGAATTTTGTCCACGGTATACCACTTTGTAAACTGCGCCGTTTCCAATCGCTTAGCGACCGTGCGCGAACTGAATGAATCTTTCCCCAACAGGATGATGACAGCCGCATTTTTCTCTCCGTAAGTCTTCGTGAGTGCAGCAAGCATCGCGCTGTCGGGATCATTCTTGTTCACCTTGGCAGCATACTTGGACAAAGCTTTGAATTTGTCGCTGGTGAAAAACTTGGACACCATTTTCGTCCTCACCTCACCTCCTTTTCCAAAGTTCAGCACTTGTCCCAATCCCAGACTCGCGAAAGAGTCATCGACAGACTGGTCAGCCTTGATCAATTTCTGATACTCCTTGGTCTTGCTTGACGTAAGTGCACTGGAGATCTTCTCTAGACCAGGGATGTTCACGGAAATACCCCTCTCTTCGCCCTCGACAGGGTATGCTCTCAGAAGCCTCTTGGACGGGATGCCGTTTCCGTGTGTCGTCAGCTTCGAGTCTTCGGATGCAGAGGCGAGACCCACAGGGTAAACCAGCAAAACTGCTACCAGGAGAATAACGTGGCAGAACCTCATGTGTAGAGGTTTGGAAATCGAGGTAAATGGTAAGAACAAATTTGAAAGTGCGGACTATGTTTTTTGCTGCTGATTGACGCGATTGAATATGCAGTGACGCCGATAACGCGGTTGGTGCGGTCGAAGATGCAGTAGGTTGGCTGGGCGCCATCGTTGAGTGAACTGTATACAGTGAATCACAGCTACACTGTATCCTACAGGGGCCTGTTGCTCCCAGAAAAGATAGACCATTAAGTCTCAAGTGTGAATCAAAACTCTTGTATGGTGAGGTTCGTCTTAGCTTGAAGCAACCGGCAGCCGTCGTCAGCTTTCGATATTCCAGAACTAAGTATCGCTTGCTCCATCAATGCCTGCTCAAGTCGCCGAACGGTAGCGCCTAGTAAGTACAACTTTTTACGGCTGTATTAACGGAATGGAAAACACGATACATTACAGTCATTTTGTCTATCTGGTCTGTATCAAATGCCGTCGGCAAACATAGCGTAACGACTCCGACCGACAGTGCAATTCCGACTTGCATCCGACGCATCAACATCTCGCAAGAATTGATATTGCACCTATTTATAGAGGTTCAGTAAAAACGTTTGATTGGTCCATTAATGTGTATGTGGCAGGAGTAATTACGAGGTTAAATGAATGGAACACATGCAATTCAACTGCGCCATTTTGCCCTGCGAGCTCAGTGCTCGATTGACCACCCAGGAGGGTGAATTGAGGGGGTGGCACCGAGCATCGGTGTCCCTAAGAGGGTTGTCCTGGCCGCGAAGTTACTGAGGCTTGTAATTCCCCGTCGATCACCCAGATGAGTATCCCTGTGATGTTGTTGTGCTAACCCCCATCGATGTAGCTCAACGGAAGAGCTCCCAAAAGGGAAGGTGATGGTTCGATTCCATCCATCGATATTCAATCTCGAATGCCTGTTGCCGACGTCTACGCTAACAGGGATTGAAATTGCAACTACAAACTGTATTGCAATGGACACCGGACTGCGTTACAACCGCATATTGAGCACACTTTGGAAGTGACTTGGTGCAGGATCTGCGATGCGGCCGACCGCGAGGCGCTGTTGATAGGCAGAGATGCGGTCATTCAGGATCCCCTGGCGATGCAGTTGACGAAGCACCTTGAGCACCGCGTTGGACCCCTTTGACGGTATACCTTGTGCGCTCAGGAACGCTGTGATTTCTTGCGATGCTCGCTCTCCAAGCTGACGGACATTGTCTTTGTAGGTGGGCGATGAATCATCGAGCGCGTACCCGTCGTCGATGAACAGCCGCATGAAGGCCACCAGTTGCTTGGAGTCGGACTTCTTGTGCTTGTTCGTGCTCAGTCATCCACGCGGAACTGCAGTATACCACGCGAACCAGGTGTCCACAAGTGGTATCGTCTTTGATCGGCGCCGGTGCTTCTTCACTGGTACGTTTTCATCTTTGTCTCTTGATCGCTTCTTTTGATTCTCACATGCCGATGTTTTACCTGCCGCGTACGTATTTGTAGACTCTAGCAAGTTGACTCGAGCCTCAAGGTTCCGGTTGACCTCGATTAACCGTTCAATTAAGGCACTCTGGTGATCAAACACAACTTTGGCCTTTGCGTTTCCTCCCATTAGATCATCTGCTGTTGCTTTCGTGTGCGCAGTTGACCTCGCGAGTTGCTGTGACCATGCCAACAAGCTTGTCGTTGTCACTCCAGACGCTTCGGTACAGCGCTGAATGGTCTTCATCGCAGGAGCGTCTTCATTGAACTCCATCAACGCCGGGTAATGTTGGATGAGTGTGGCTGTCAGCACATCAATCACACCACTGCTGAGGTTGAAGGACTTGTTGGCGAGTCCATGGCTAGCATTGAAGAGTTTGTAGCTAACCGCTCTGATTTCCTCTTGTGTGACCGAGTCGAAGATACCCAACGACGGAAGAACAGAGGCTTGCCGTGGAGACATCCCGCTCAGAACCTTCGCGACCTGGTGATCTTCTTTTGGAGTGTTGAAGACGTATGCAAAAGCTTTGTTTGTCGTGGTCAAGTTCCAAGCTCCACGATCGAATATCCACTGCGCCGTCAGCTCTGAGCAAGCGTTCGCATGCTGCGCACCACCTCGCCGAAACGAGTGAGATGTCAGCGCGTCTTCAACTCCAGCTGGACCAGCAACACGATCCAGCAAGCGATTGACGAGAGCGTGGATACCAGCTACCGGTTTGATGCTTGTGGTGCAGCTTGTTGTTGGAGTCTGCGAGGAACCCAACGTGCTACTGTCATCAAGCAAGTCCAGAAGTGGAATGGACTCAGTCAGCTCGACAGGGACGTCCTTCGGCTTGACCGGCAAGTGGTTGAGCAGAGCGGCGCACGGGGACTCCTGCACGATCAAGGCCAGTGCCAGTGCAAGCAGCGGGCAGGTAGCGGGATCTCCATCAGGGAAGAGCGACAACGCTTGCTCGTCGGATGTCTTCACGCGGATGAAGCGAATGAAGAACACTCCACCAGCTCCGATGGATAGCTGCTGCTTCCGAACGAAAGTTAAATCCGATGCACGTCCAAACAGATACCAGAGAAGACATAACAGCGCGGCATCTTGGTAGTCCGATGCACAGCTAGCCGTTGAATACAGATAACTTGTCATCTTCTTGAGACTCTCCTTCGTGCACGCAACTGCCTTCTTGACAAAACCACCACTTTCACGCTTGATGCAGTGCTGCTCGAGCGTGCGCCCCAAACTGAGGAGCTGCCGTTCCACAGCCCCATCTTGAACAGGATACTCGTCCAGAAGCCAGCACTTCACTTGGCGGAAGTATTGAGCTGCGGAGTGGCGCGATAGAGGTTGCCCCCTAGCTCCTGCGTGGAAGGCCAAGTACACACCAAACTTATCCATTAGTGTCACGAGAATACAACCTGCACGGCCTGGGTCCACGGCGATGAGAGCCCTGACATGCTCCATGTTAGTGCTCTCAACAGTAAGGAAGCGATCGAAAGCCTTCACCGCTGTCGCGCGCGCCCGCTTGGTGTTGGCAGGCTTGAGGTCGTTTAGACTCATTGTTCTTTAACGTTCTTGGGCGTTTGTAGTCGGAGACGCAGCAAATATGGGAGTGATACTACGAATACGACTCATTTGTAGCATGATACACATATCTAGTCATTATTTCCGACTCGATACGTCGGAGTCGCTCAGTTCCGACTACAGCCACTGTACACATTTTGATTGGTTGAAAATGACAAAAAGAGAGCGAAATAATTCGCCAAAACTAGGAAAGTAGATAATTGAAGTGTCTGATTGGCCAGTTCTCAGCATACTTTGATCTAGTGTAGTCGGAGACTTAATGATATTCATCCATATCAAGCATAGTATCCAGCACAGCACCAACGCAGAACAAAAGGCGTGTGAACTCTTCTGGTATGCGCAACAATAAAAAGCAAACGGTATATTATTTTTCTATAGCTTGCTCCTACTTTTTAGTAAATTACAACTACTTTAACCCTGTGACGGCCGGATGTATATATTGTGCTGTTAAAAAAACACAAAATTTGAAATGATACTTATTAATATTTTATTACTTCAAGGTAATACATCAATAAATAAAATGAAGACATCTATGTTTTAAATATTTAAAAAGAACCAGCAAGTTAATTCTTGCAGCTGGATGAGATTTATCCTGCTACACCTCGCGTGTGAGATGGTAGTGACAGTCTACACTTGCATCGGCGAATCAGCGAGCCCAGGGCCTCCCTGCCACACTTCTGAAGGACAGAGGCGCGCGTGAAATAAACTCCTAAAAATGAACACGAAAGGTTTTGAGGGACCATGCGGTCAGATCATTTTGCTCTCAGGTTGTACATCGAGGCCATGTGTATCCTTTTTATTTCTATCCATAGGATATTACCAAGCAATGGTAAAAGGGCTCTACATCCTGACAGGAGGGCCGGGACGAGGATTCTTCACAAAGTTGCCAACGAACTTGCTGTAGTTGTCCCAGATGGACATCTCCCGAGGATGCTTTCTAATTCTGCTTCGAGGAACATCCAGGAACTTTGCGACGAGCGCGTCAGCGTTGGGAATTTTGTCCACGGTATACCACTTTGTAAACTGCGCCGTTTCCAATCGCTTAGCGACCGTGCGCGAACTGAATGAATCTTTCCCCAACAGGATGATGACAGCCGCATTTTTCTCTCCGTAAGTCTTCGTGAGTGCAGCAAGCATCGCGCTGTCGGGATCATTCTTGTTCACCTTGGCAGCATACTTGGACAAAGCTTTGAATTTGTCGCTGGTGAAAAACTTGGACACCATTTTCGTCCTCACCTCACCTCCTTTTCCAAAGTTCAGCACTTGTCCCAATCCCAGACTCGCGAAAGAGTCATCGACAGACTGGTCAGCCTTGATCAATTTCTGATACTCCTTGGTCTTGCTTGACGTAAGTGCACTGGAGATCTTCTCTAGACCAGGGATGTTCACGGAAATACCCCTCTCTTCGCCCTCGACAGGGTATGCTCTCAGAAGCCTCTTGGACGGGATGCCGTTTCCGTGTGTCGTCAGCTTCGAGTCTTCGGATGCAGAGATAAGATCCGCGCAGACACCCAGCAGCGCTACTGCCAGAAGAACGATGTGGCAGAGCTTCATTTGTTGACGTTCGGTAAGCTTGAGAACCGAGGCGAGCAGTGAATAGCAAATTCGAAAGTGATTCTGTTGGCTGGAGTTCACAGCTCAACCTAAGCGGGGAACCCAAGACAGCGCACTGGCAACTTTGAACTGTTCGACGCTACCCCATCTAATGATAAATGTCCCACCGGCTACTGTGCTTAATGAGCACTGCTTATTGACAATAAGTAATTGTACCTTTGGATTTGGGTCACAGACTTTGACTGAACCAAAGTCATGTTACAAAATGATCACGCCCAGTATTGATTGTAAGCATGCGATTTTCAAGAACATGTTCGTAAACAGCTATAGTATACATGTTGTTTTAATATTAGTACCACTATAAATTGGGCAGCCAAAACGCAATGAGTATAATAATAGCAAAGGCAACATTGTTCAGTGCACATACTGCAGTTCATTTTTTTGGGGTCAATGCCACTTTGAGATGCTAAATAATATTCATTTAGTCCTCATATAATGTATACTTCCAAGCTATACATGTGCACATAGTACTGTACTAGAATTGTTCACGTTTTATGCAACAGTGTGTTGTGCACTCTGTTTGCACCTGCATGCATCTACGACTACAGTAATACAATACATACCAGCACTAGTACTACTACTACTGGTCCAGTAGTGTAAATGTGAGATAAGAATCTGTATCCAGTTTTACGATTGTGTATACTGGAACTGTTGAGATTCGCGTATGCACGACGTTGATGTACATATCTTAATAGTACCGGGGAGGTTTAGATCTACATGATATCTCCCGGCCTTGCATGAATATCACTCCGTCTCAAAAGATATAATACACAATATAAATAGTATTCACGACAAAAGTACCAATCATTTTTCCACATCATGTGAAGATACAGTAGATGATAAGAAGCGGGAATAGATCCAGATTTGCGATTGTGTGCACGATGCAGTGCATCGGATGCACTCACTGAGTGCCGCTCACTGTTTTAAATGAGTTCATACGTACTGCGTAGCGGCTCTTCGAAGAACTGGCGAATTCGCGAATGAAAAAGCGCATGAAGTGGTTGCTAAAAAAGACTATTAGGTGGAGATACCGAAATTTTACGTTAGAAAATTCTTAAAGTTTGTATGGAAAAGAAAGCGTTTTCCAGCAACAGCAAAAAACGGTCGAAAGTGATTCATTTCACATGAATCATGTGCTCTGTTGCATTGTACATAAAACGGACTGTGATGAAGATAGGGATCATCTCACTAAGTTCGAATCGTACTTAACTGCATAACTCCATAGTACTGGAGTAATTTCAGTAATACTGGTATTACTATCTAAATACAGTATGCAATGCATACAATACATCATTTTCTTTCATGCGGCCCCCTGAAAATAGATGTCAGAAACGAAAAAAATGCAGACGCAGGGGAAGACGCAGGTTGTGGCGATAGCAGAGGAGGCCAGATCCATTCTGTATGAGCTTGGATCAATCCTAAACCAGCGCTATCGGGACCGAGGTCCCAGTCACCAGACACAGCAAAGTCTGCGGCGGAAGAATGCGGTCATCAGCCGACTGGACCAATTTATCACTGATCAACAGAGAGTATCTGAGGTGGAAAGGCCTAATGGAGAGGATCAGAAAGCTACTATTGAGATACTGGAGAAGCAACTTGAAGATCAAAAGGCGGCGTTTGAACAAGAACGAGAGAGTCTGCAACAACAGGCGACGCAAGCTTCAGTTGCCCAGGTAAAGTTGAGATCTTCACTTGATGTAATGTTACCCCAATTACGAGAGCTCTTGGAGGTTTACGATCGAGAGGAAAGAGGGTTTGTTGATCACGACCAGAGCACAACCACGAGAACAGTCACAATAACGGGAGATGCTTCAAATCAAGACGCAGTTCGACGTCTAACTACGCTGCAAACTTCTTTTGATCAGGAGCGGGCACAGCTGCTGAAGAAAGCAACGGACGCAGCAAATACTCAGCAGGCTATCAGCCGCAAGAACTTGACGGAGAGGGAAGCCGTGCTGACCTGTCCGATTTCGTTGGATCTGTTCGAGAACCCAGTGGTCACAACGTGCTGCGGAAAAACATTTTCATCGGAGGCTTTATCTCAAGCGTTGAGGCAAAGCCCTCAATGCCCGGTTTGTCGAGCGTACGGAGTTTCGACGCATGCCAACCGTGATATAGCAAACCTAGTGGAGATCCACCGTACGGAGCGGTCGATGCTCGGTCTACCAGAAAATTCCGCTACAGCAGTGCGTTCCAACAACTCAGTGAATACTGGAACAACCTTTACCACTACAACTCCAGAAGCCACTAGAACTTCTGCACTAGGAGATCGATCTACTGCGGCATCTAATCGGGAATCGACGGGTTATGCTGCACGTGAAAATAACAACCGGAATCAACGAAGTCAGAGAGTTCAAGATCGAAATGCAGTTCCTCATCGCCAGACTCCGAGTACTAGTGCTCGTCGTCAAGGGGGGCGAGGATACGACTCTCGTCGCCAAAGTACAGGCGCTGCGTCCAGTGGATACTCGAACAATACTTCGACTCAAGCTTGGCAGCCAAGTTCTACTGCGGCTAACTCTACGTACGGTTCGTCGTCGTACCTGCCTCCAAGTAATTACTACGGTTATGGGCTCGGTTATGACGTGAGGCCCTACGGAGGAACTGGATACAGCACCTCGGACTCGGACTACTAGTGTTAAAGCTGAATGAAGCAGCCTGTGTAATACGCAGTGTGTATAACTTCTCTTTGTGCAGAGATGCCCTCCAAAGATAATACTAGTACTATAGTTGTAGTTCTACAGTCAAGTCAAAGATAACGTCTGTGTAATTTGATAGACTACCCCATAATTGATATTTTCTAGTACTTGTATTAGTACTATATGAGGTACTATTTTTAGCATTAAATATGAAAGGCTTTACATTGTCATTTTTCTCGCTATGACTAGCAGTCTCTTGGACGCCGCCACGTGCGTGTGGAACCAATACTACCCGGAGGACCACACCATAGGCATCCGTCAACCAGGCGAGACTCGCTCAGCGCAGTACTACAGCCCGATCAGCGACACCGATGGCCGTTTCCAGGCTGCCATGACTTTCCTCAACTGCTTCCGCGAGGGCGAGCAGTGGGCTCCGTTGCTGCAAGTAATCCGCCACTTATCACTACGGTTTATTGGTATAATTCCTTACTGAATGGTGCATTTGTAGTGTGACCTGACGCAGACGAACGTGACGGTGGTGTGGCTGCACTACACGGAACTCATTCGCACCGGAACGGCAGACTTTGAACGAGCCGTGACTGAAAACATCGAGGACGTGCTGCTCTGTCTAGGTATCGCATTATGTATGCGTCGTCATGAGCTCCGTGCAGTAGGAGAGGACGGTATTGCCAGGAAACGCAGTGTACCCGTGGACCGCACTAAGATCACCGTCCGACTGCATGGAGTGACGCCAGTGCTGCCCATTGCGGCGTTGAAAGCGGATGTGGTGAACCAATTCGTCAGTGTGGTCGGGACTGTGGTGAGAGTGAGTGCAATTAAGCCACTGGTCACGAGATGTGACTTCGTGTGCGCTAAATGCAACGAAGCAACGTCACGAGCGTTTCCCGATGGGAATTTTGTCCCGCCACAACGATGTGAGAACTCGCCGTGTCGAGGAAGAACTTTACTGCCAAATCGATCCTCGGTGGATACGGTGGACTACCAGAAGATTAAGTGGGTATAGCTGTGGTGTCTCTGTTTGTGGTTGTAGTTGACGCTGACGTTTGGGTTTAGACTTCAGGAAATGGAGACTACGGATGTTGGGCCAGGAAGAATGCCGCGGATGGTAAGCTCTTCCTGTAAAATGTGAGGAAGTACAAGTTACTAACGTGGTGGATGCAGATTGAGGTCGAACTATGTGAAGATCTGGTGGACTCCTGCATCCCTGGTAACGTGGTGACAATTTCGGGCATCGTCAAGAGCATCAACTCGGAAATCCATGAAGGGAGATACGGCAAGCGCGCGCAGGCGAACAGTCTTTACATCCTGTACATCAGCGCCAACTCAGTTGAAAATTCAGCCAAGGTGAGTTACGTTCTTACGGCTGCAACTTTTATCAGTTACTGATACTTTCTCCCAGGTGGATAAGGATAAAGACAAAGCGTCAGATATCGATTTCACCAAGGAAGACTTGGAGCAGATCAGTAACATCATAAACCAGGGCAACGTCTTTGACCACCTAGTACACTCCCTATGCCCTGGTATTTATCGCAATGATATCGTGAAAGCGGGTCTGATCCTGGCTTTACTTGGTGGAACTCGAAACTCGGACGAGAAAGATACAATGCGATTTTAAACTGGGTCCAGACTATTCTGGTGAGACGGGCCAATACCGACACAAAACCTTTTTAGGCAAATGGTACTTGTGCAATATGTGCAGGAGACTCAGCCAGCCCATAACGAAAAGCAAGCGGCGAAACTTGGCCGAAACTTGGCATACATTTAGAAGGCATCTTCACGAACATACCTGCCTCGCCTCACAGTGGAGAAGCGCTTGCAGCGAGCGCACCATCGATTTAAAGAAATGATTACGGGATCAAAATCGCGGCGCTTGTGCAGGGTCTGCACACGGTCGTCTACGTCAACATCGCTCCTGATCGCTGATTGGCTGAGTGATTACGTCATGTACTTGTTTTAACGTTAAAACAAACTAGGGCATAGAGGGAGGCATAAAAGCAATCACCACCAACTCATAATGGCCGAGCTGTACGCTGAAGTGGCGGAGGAGGAGCAGCGACTGGCGCGCGGGCCGTCGCAGCGCCAGTACTGGGACCGCAAGACGTTCTCGTCTTTTGCCGAGCAGCAGCGCGCCATGGCGCGCTCCAGTACGCTGTACATTGGCAACCTATCGTTCTTCACGTCCGAGGCGCAGATCTACGAGCTGTTCAGCCGTGTGGGCCACGTGAAGCGTGTCATTATGGGCCTGGACCGCTTCAAGAAGACCCCGTGCGGCTTCTGCTTCGTTGAGTACAGTACCCACTCGGAAGCTGAAGCTTGTGCCCAGTTCCTGAGTGAGACCAAGCTGGATAACCGTGTGGTTCGCTGTGAGATGGATGGAGGCTTCCGTGAGGGGCGTCAGTTCGGCCGAGGGCTGTCTGGAGGTCAAGTACGTGATGACAGACGCTCTAAGGACGACTACGACGCTGGAAGAGGCGGTTATGGACGCGGGGACGACGCAACGGCTGATGGACATCACTTCCGTCGTTCGGCTCATGTCAAGAGACCTAGAGACGACAGTGTGGCGGCGGATGAACCACCGGCGAGTCGTCAACGACGTCCTGACTCACCTAGTGAGGAGAATAAAGAGGAGGAGAACCCGAGATTCCGTCATCGGGAGGACGACGGGGACAGGGAGGAACCGATGGAAGAGCAACCGAATGAACAACCTGTCCAGGAGACGGAGGAGACGACGGAAGCGTAGAGAGGGGAAGATTGCGCTACAAAATTGGGCTGCTTTCTTTTCTTTGGTGGCTCGCAGTGTGCTGTCAGGAATCTCGATCGCAACGAATGGTTCTTTCATGTATTCGTGCAGATATTTAGTGCTGAAGACAGAATGCGCAAGAGCACACGTCTCCATTGAAAGTTGGTGTAAAGATTGGTAGCTCCTGAGTCCTCTCCAATGCTATTCCTTTTTACAACGCAAAATCATTATCGCTGGTTTCTTTCGGAAGGAAGTCGCTTCACTGAAGGTTGGTTGGAAAGCATCGGCTTGCTTCGAGCAAGTTTCGCGAGCGTGTTATCAAGCACTTTGACTCAAGCTGTCACCAAGAAGAACCGAGCAGCCTAAAACTTGGTTCATATGGTCCTTCGAGCTTCAACGAGCTTTGTCAATTGCGGAAATCGAGCGAGCCAACCGCGAGAATGGGCTCCAGGCCCAGCGAAGAGCAGGGTATCCTCTATCGCACCAAAAGCTGTCGCTCCGAGCCCACGTACGGGCCGATCGAGTTTCTGAGCTGTCGTTAAAAAGCGATTTCAGAGAGCTTGGACTACACGGCAGCCTCGGTGATAAACCTCGAGCAACAAAGCGCGGGGATATCGAGTGTCGATTTCCCCGTGCCGTCAAGCAGCTTTTTGACATGCAAGCAAGCAAGCAAGGACCCCCGTGCTTTAACGACAGAAAAACGCGCGCGCAGCCGTCATAAATGCACCACTTTTCTTCTTAGATGTCCCCCAGTGTTTTAGCTGCTTCGTCCTTGCCAGTTAACCCCCCAACGTCGTACGTATGGCAAATTGATCCATAGTACCTGATTAAGTACCTGATAAAGTAGTACCTGATAAATGTAGTATATTAATATCCTAAGGAGAGTTACAAGACATCATGGTCTCTAGATGGAGACCGAAATTCACGTTGAGAATTAGTGTAGTGCTCCATGGGTGATAAGTGAAAGTGACGCCACTTAGGCATGGGTGCACGTGGATGACAATGGCAGCCTACAGTACATGTTTTATAGGGGCGACTCCACGCTGCCTACTGGCACCTCTTCTCGTGCTACTGGCAACTCTACAAGTGTTCTGCGTCGTGAACAGTTGATGGTGTTGGCTTCTCGAGAGAACCGGAGGGTCATTCCTTCACACACGCCTGCACACTGTAGACCTGCACACTGGAGAAGCTGCACACGATCATCTGACGAGAAGCGGTGTACTCCCTCAACGCACTCAGCCATCTCGCCGACGTTGGTCGCCCACGTGAACTCCAGCTTGTCGCTCAGACCGATGGAGGGGCCACACTTGCCAGGCACTGAGCTGCAACCCGGTCCGACGCCGAACTCGTGGACAGTGATGGTGGACCTGCGCAAACGCTTCTTCGTCTTCTTTGACGCACTGCGTTGACGTTTCCTGCGTTGATCGGGTGAGGCGGGAGAAGTGGAAGCAACTACCGGTAGTAGTTGCTTCACTGTCAGTGGAGCACTTCGGAGACTGCTGGTTGATGAGGACATTGTCCTCGTTGTAGACGTCTACCGCATCCTTCGGTGCCATGGTGGATCTATCTGTAGGTGGCAGGAGAGCGTGCTGAAGTGGAGGAGGTGTGGGTTCTCGCTGTTCTTCGCTCGGTGGTCGGTACCGGCAGGTTCCTGAGTCACAAACTCTAGCAATGGCTCCATGATCCTGTCGAAGTCATGCATGATACTGATCTTGACGTAGCGTTGTTGGATATTCGGCGAGATGCATCGGGAAAACTCCTTCGCCCAGCAGCAAGTCGAAGCCGAACTCGGCACGTCTTCCAGCATTCTTCACCTTCAAATCGGCGAGAATGCTCCCTTCATCTTCCTTCAGTACGCACTGGAAGAGCATTAGGATCGCACCTGACGAAGCCAGAACCACCTTCACAGGGACCATGCGGATCGGCACGAAGTGAACTGCCAACTCTCGCAGCAGTGCTATCTCGCGCGTGATTCTCTCGTTCTTGTGCCCCACCACGTTTCTTGGGGCGAGGTCGTCCGGGTGTGACGTGTAGAATAGTGTCACGTACATGATGTCCTGGTCGATCACGTACACGTCCTTCATCTGTGAAGCCTGTGCTGAGTCACTCGCTGCTGCTTCGCCAGTCAAAGCTTTAAGATTTTCCTCCGTGAAGCTCCCCACAGCGTCGTACAGGACACTGCAGCGGTGGAAATATCCGAAAGATGAGTCGTGCTTGCAAGGGATAATAGCCCTTGGTCACTGACACACTCGAGAGATTGTGGGCCAGCGTATATTCCAGCTTCGGAGAAACTGAATTGGGACAAATACGGCGATGACTTGGGCAATTGAGTGAGGAAATCGTTGTCGATCACGTCGAGATCGATTCGATGTTGAGGGTGGAGAAAATCCTTGAACGAACGCAGGAATGCCTCGCACCAAAAAGCAGAGACCAGATGAAGTGAAGTAGCATCACGAGAATTTCAGGATTAATCACAGATTTCACCGGAGCTGCAGCTTGGAGGGTCCACGCTCGAATCAACTGTTCAGCTCTTGTCATTAAACCAATGGTAGTCTCTAGTACGAGCTAGCGCTTACAGAAGCTCATTTTCTGCTGAGCAATGCGCTCGTAAAGTCAAACGAGAGATCGGTTAATCGGGACCTTTGTGTAGATCCAAAAGGCTCGAAGAAAGCGTAAATCAAACTCGCGTAGATCTACACATTGTTTGCAAAAGTTCTCCCAGACCTCCAGTGAGACTCTCCACTCTACATTTCAGAGGACAGCACCCCATTCATCGCTAACGTACGTGAGTTTCCAGCCGTCTAAAACTTCCGCATTTGGACAGAATCGAGTCACTGCATATTGGCTCGAAAGAGCTGAATATGCGGTATCACAAGCTGTCGGAGCCCTCCACAATCACCACGAACAAACCACCGTTCTAATGCTGCTGACAGGTGAATCACAAGAGCGTCATCGTCGATATTGTTCCTGTAAGCTCCAACATTCTTCGGTGCCCGCTTACTCCACCGCATCGACATCGGCAACACCACCACCTTCATCTTCAAGCAATACTGAGAAGCTGCTTCAAGTACTTTCTCGTCGTGTAAGATACGCCATCTTGGAGAGATCAAGTCGCTGTAAATTCGGACACGTACGAAGCACAGTCAGCCAATCCACAACCTCAGTCATCTCCGCACCAATACGTCGAGTATTATACCAGGCCGGCGATAGGTAGGGCGCTGCGTGAGGCCAACAAAGTCCGCGGACCGTCGATCATCGCGACTTGAGAGGCGGCTGTGGTCCATCGCAATAGACAGACACTATTGGTTTAGGGTCCACTAATAGGAGTTTGAGTCCACTAATAGGGAAGAGGGAGGTTGAGTGACGATTTGGGAAATCCCAATACGCCACAGCTCTCTACACAATGCGCTTTCGGGGCCGAAATTTGGCACGAGCATGTAAGACCATTTGATGCAGCTCGTGTCATATTGACAGGGCGACAGCGCGTGTGTACGGCGCACAAGCCAGGCATATGTGCTGCCAGGGGGAGCTTGGCGCCTGTCGCTTTGGGAGATCCCAAAGCGACAGGGGGTTCGTCTACACCCAGGGGGATGGGCACGTATACTCAGGGGGATGGGCATGTATAGGGATCATCTCACTAAGTTCGAATCGTACTTAACTGCATAACTCCATAGTACTGGAGTAATTGCAGTAATACTGATATTACTATCTAAATACAGTATGCAATGCATACAATACATCATTTTCTTTCATGCGGCCCCCTGAAAATAGATGTCAGAAACGAAAAAAATGCAGACGCAGGGGAAGACGCAGGTTGTGGCGATAGCAGAGGAGGCCAGATCCATTCTGTATGAGCTTGGATCAATCCTAAACCAGCGCTATCGGGACCGAGGTCCCAGTCACCAGACACAGCAAAGTCTGCGGCGGAAGAATGCGGTCATCAGCCGACTGGACCAATTTATCACTGATCAACAGAGAGTATCTGAGGTGGAAAGGCCTAATGGAGAGGATCAGAAAGCTACTATTGAGATACTGGAGAAGCAACTTGAAGATCAAAAGGCGGCGTTTGAACAAGAACGAGAGAGTCTGCAACAACAGGCGACGCAAGCTTCAGTTGCCCAGGTAAAGTTGAGATCTTCACTTGATGTAATGTTACCCCAATTACGAGAGCTCTTGGAGGTTTACGATCGAGAGGAAAGAGGGTTTGTTGATCACGACCAGAGCACAACCACGAGAACAGTCACAATAACGGGAGATGCTTCAAATCAAGACGCAGTTCGACGTCTAACTACGCTGCAAACTTCTTTTGATCAGGAGCGGGCACAGCTGCTGAAGAAAGCAACGGACGCAGCAAATACTCAGCAGGCTATCAGCCGCAAGAACTTGACGGAGAGGGAAGCCGTGCTGACCTGTCCGATTTCGTTGGATCTGTTCGAGAACCCAGTGGTCACAACGTGCTGCGGAAAAACATTTTCATCGGAGGCTTTATCTCAAGCGTTGAGGCAAAGCCCTCAATGCCCGGTTTGTCGAGCGTACGGAGTTTCGACGCATGCAACCGTGATATAGCAAACCTAGTGGAGATCCACCGTACGGAGCGGTCGATGCTCGGTCTACCAGAAAATTCCGCTACAGCAGTGCGTTCCAACAACTCAGTGAATACTGGAACAACCTTTACCACTACAACTCCAGAAGCCACTAGAACTTCTGCACTAGGAGATCGATCTACTGCGGCATCTAATCGGGAATCGACGGGTTATGCTGCACGTGAAAATAACAACCGGAATCAACGAAGTCAGAGAGTTCAAGATCGAAATGCAGTTCCTCATCGCCAGACTCCGAGTACTAGTGCTCGTCGTCAAGGGGGGCGAGGATACGACTCTCGTCGCCAAAGTACAGGCGCTGCGTCCAGTGGATACTCGAACAATACTTCGACTCAAGCTTGGCAGCCAAGTTCTACTGCGGCTAACTCTACGTACGGTTCGTCGTCGTACCTGCCTCCAAGTAATTACTACGGTTATGGGCTCGGTTATGACGTGAGGCCCTACGGAGGAACTGGATACAGCACCTCGGACTCGGACTACTAGTGTTAAAGCTGAATGAAGCAGCCTGTGTAATACGCAGTGTGTATAACTTCTCTTTGTGCAGAGATGCCCTCCAAAGATAATACTAGTACTATAGTTGTAGTTCTACAGTCAAGTCAAAGATAACGTCTGTGTAATTTGATAGACTACCCCATAATTGATATTTTCTAGTACTTGTATTAGTACTATATGAGGTACTATTTTTAGCATTAAATATGAAAGGCTTTACATTGTCATTTTTCTCGCTATGACTAGCAGTCTCTTGGACGCCGCCACGTGCGTGTGGAACCAATACTACCCGGAGGACCACACCATAGGCATCCGTCAACCAGGCGAGACTCGCTCAGCGCAGTACTACAGCCCGATCAGCGACACCGATGGCCGTTTCCAGGCTGCCATGACTTTCCTCAACTGCTTCCGCGAGGGCGAGCAGTGGGCTCCGTTGCTGCAAGTAATCCGCCACTTATCACTACGGTTTATTGGTATAATTCCTTACTGAATGGTGCATTTGTAGTGTGACCTGACGCAGACGAACGTGACGGTGGTGTGGCTGCACTACACGGAACTCATTCGCACCGGAACGGCAGACTTTGAACGAGCCGTGACTGAAAACATCGAGGACGTGCTGCTCTGTCTAGGTATCGCATTATGTATGCGTCGTCATGAGCTCCGTGCAGTAGGAGAGGACGGTATTGCCAGGAAACGCAGTGTACCCGTGGACCGCACTAAGATCACCGTCCGACTGCATGGAGTGACGCCAGTGCTGCCCATTGCGGCGTTGAAAGCGGATGTGGTGAACCAATTCGTCAGTGTGGTCGGGACTGTGGTGAGAGTGAGTGCAATTAAGCCACTGGTCACGAGATGTGACTTCGTGTGCGCTAAATGCAACGAAGCAACGTCACGAGCGTTTCCCGATGGGAATTTTGTCCCGCCACAACGATGTGAGAACTCGCCGTGTCGAGGAAGAACTTTACTGCCAAATCGATCCTCGGTGGATACGGTGGACTACCAGAAGATTAAGTGGGTGTAGCTGTGGTGTCTCTGTTTGTGGTTGTAGTTGACGCTGACGTTTGGGTTTAGACTTCAGGAAATGGAGACTACGGATGTTGGGCCAGGAAGAATGCCGCGGATGGTAAGCTCTTCCTGTAAAATGTGAGGAAGTACAAGTTACTAACGTGGTGGATGCAGATTGAGGTCGAACTATGTGAAGATCTGGTGGACTCCTGCATCCCTGGTAACGTGGTGACAATTTCGGGCATCGTCAAGAGCATCAACTCGGAAATCCATGAAGGGAGATACGGCAAGCGCGCGCAGGCGAACAGTCTTTACATCCTGTACATCAGCGCCAACTCAGTTGAAAATTCAGCCAAGGTGAGTTACGTTCTTACGGCTGCAACTTTTATCAGTTACTGATACTTTCTCCCAGGTGGATAAGGATAAAGACAAAGCGTCAGATATCGATTTCACCAAGGAAGACTTGGAGCAGATCAGTAACATCATAAACCAGGGCAACGTCTTTGACCACCTAGTACACTCCCTATGCCCTGGTATTTATCGCAATGATATCGTGAAAGCGGGTCTGATCCTGGCTTTACTTGGTGGAACTCGAAACTCGGACGAGAAAGATACAACGTGTGCACGCCGAGCAGATTCCCATGTGCTGGTGGTGGGTGATCCCGGTCTGGGTAAAAGCCAGATGCTTCGCGCTGTTTCCATGGTTGCCCCACGAGCTGTGTACGTCGGAGGAAACACTACCACGACGACGGGATTAACTGTCACTATGGTGAAAGATGGGTCAGGGGATTACGCGCTAGAGGCTGGGGCACTCGTTCTTGCCGACCAAGGCGTGTGCTGTATCGACGAGTTTGATAAAATGGGGATTGACTACCAGGCGCTGCTGGAAGCCATGGAGCAGCAAAGTATCAGCATTGCGAAAGCTGGAATCGTCTGCAATTTGAACGCACGGACGTCAGTCATTGCCGCTGCCAATCCTAGCGGTGGCCACTATGATCGGAGTCGCTCCGTGGGGGAAAACCTAAAACTGAAAGCCGCGCTACTTTCTCGCTTTGACCTGGTCTTCATCTTGCTGGACCGGCCGGACGAAGAGAGGGACAGATTATTGTCCGAGCACGTATTGAACTCTCATGCTCGTGGCAAGCGAAAATCAAGGAAACGCATGAGAGATAGCAGTGCAACCACACCTTCTTGGAGTTCCAGCAGCTACGCCGATGAACCTCCAGCCCATGAAGAAGCACAAGCTCCTGGTCGTCGCATACTGTCGCAACGTCTTCGCCAAAATGCATCCGAGTACAGCTTGAACCCGATTCCTCTCTACTTCGTCCGCAAGTTCATTGCCTACGCTCGTCGCTACGTGCATCCTCGCTTATCATCTGAGGCTGCTGCAGTTCTCCAGAAGAAATACTTAGAGTTACGTTCAGCAGGTGAAGGCCAGCAGAATCCGACAGACAGTATCCCGATCACGACACGGCAGCTCGAGGCGATGATCCGTCTTTCACAAGCTCGTGCCCGAGCCGAACTGGCCGAGACGGTCTCAGCCGATCACGCTCAAGACGTCGTTGATATCATGCAGGAATGCCTTCTGGACACGTACATAACTGAGGATGGTAACCTGGACTTTGGTCGAAGTGGAGGGATGAGTCTATCAAAAAAAGTGAAGGCGTACGTCGCGAGACTCATGAAAGCTGCAGCCAGACGCAACACCTCGTTGTTCTCGATGGAAGATTTAGTCGAGGTGGCCGATAGCATGGGACTCAAAGTGGACGATTTCCGTGACTTTGTTGATATCCTACGCAACGAATGCTACCTGCTGAAGAAAGGTCCTGGGCAGTTCAAAGTGCAAGTCTCGTCCTACAATATGATGTAGTCTATTTTACTCCCAGTTCTAATATTACTTCAAGTACTATTTTGTTTTCTTATCATTCCCAAGTGAAACAATTTACCATCATGACTCGCGCGGCAAGTCCCATGGAGGAAGAGGCCGCAGAGCCGCCACAGGAGCAGACAACGATTGATCTCACCGCCCAGGCTGATCTGCAGCGAGATACCCCACCACAGGGGGAGTCTGGCGGTGTCATTGATCTCACAGATGACACAGCCGTAGCACCAATACCAATGCCTCCTCGACATTCCAGAGAGCAGAGACGAGAGATTGCAACGTTAAGACAAGAATTAGAGCAAGCAAATGAAAGTCGGACGAAGTTTCAGGACATGGTTCGGCGAATCCTGGACGAACAAGAGGCGGTGCTGACGTGTCCGATTGCTTACGAGTTATTCGAAAACCCGGTCGTAACTGAGTGTTGTGGCAAGACTTTTTCGTCGGAAGCTCTGAGCCAAGTGCTGAGAACTAACAATCGATGCCCAGTGTGTCGTGCAGGTCGGGTAAAAACTCATCCGAGTCGTGATATGGCAAATTTGGTGGAAATCCATAAGTCAGACCGCTCCGTTTTGGAGGAATCCGAGTCAAAAATGGAAGAAGATTCGACAGCTCCAGCAGAACCGAGTCACAATAAAGAGCCTCCTCCGAGTGTACGTCATAGGGGGAATCAACAGCGACGACGTCAACGCGTACAGGCTCGGGCTGCTATTGCTCGCCCACAACAGGCAGGGGCTGATGCTGCTCCAGTGCCTGCCGAGCCACCTCCAGTTGCTGATGGTCAAGTAGACTGGGAAACTCAATATCTATTGTGGCTCGTAGATCAAAATGACGAGTGAGGACAGGCCTCAGTCGTGAGGATAGACTTGAGTCGTTAGTCACGTTCCAGGTCTAGCAGCAGCGTGATAGCTTTTCCTTGTTCGTCCGAATGCGATCAATTTCTCCACAGCCAGTCGCACTGGAACAATCCAGATTCCAACGTGTATGGCGCTTTACCGAACACCAACATGTGCATAAAGTAAGACTAAACTACAACTACTCCGAAGCATGGACAGTACTGTCGAGCCGCTTCCAGCAACCTGCTGCCAACAGGCTGCTGAATTCAACTGCAGTAGTAGAAGTTTTCAAACAATACACAGCTCTGCTTGTCCAGAAAGCTGCGCCGTGCCCTGGTTACAGCAAATCTCCACAGCAATTCTGGACTTCTAAGACCCTGAGACTTAGAGTACGTGCTGGCTTAGTCTTGGCCCAAGCCTCTTGGAGGTTGTGGCTTCATTGGCTTCGTCGATTCCACACCAATCTGAATAATAAACACGGCATAACTGTACCAAGTGGGCATTAGGGGGCGAGCACTAGGCTCGAGTATATTCCATTCTCCAGCGAGATCTGAATAAACAAGCTGAAACCCTGCACGTTTAAAACTAGTGTTGAGACTCCTTTACTTCATGTTAAGCTTCTCGCGACGAGCTTGCACCTCCTGGTCCACAATAGCTTGCGGTCGTTCGGATGAGAAAAGATCGTGGCCGGCCTTTTGCTCTACAGAGAAGAAAAAAAAAGAGCACAAGCACATCAAGGTCAACTCTTAATACTTGACAAGAGCAATAGGACAGTAAGACGCACGCTTGCGGATCACGGGGTAGGCGCAAATAGCCAGACAGAGGGACGTGCCGACGAACACCTTGCCGCCCTGGCTCAGCGGCAGCTTCTCGAGTAATTTGAGCAACATCTTGGCAACTTGGAGCTTGAACGCTTCTTGTCCGCTGCTTTAGTGCGTGTCCAGACACAAACCCCGTTAAAATCGGCAGATGCTGACCTATCCGTAATAAGAGGTTTACCTGTTCAAAGTGATTTGGATACATTTTTTTCTTGTTGAAGTGGAGACCTAATCAGAAATGCGTTGATGTTGCTGTTGCTGATGTCAAGAGAACCTGGTGGGCGTTGCCTTTGTTGTGCTGTTATCTAGTGATGAAGTCGCTAGGTGTGATGCAGTTAAACTTGCGCATGGTTCGTCTGCGTGGTGGTTCCCCGTCTCCAACCGTTGCCGCTCATCAGGGCGGACCAACCGACTAATGGCGTCGGCATTCATTCTGCACCAGCGTGTTGATATCAGAGATAGGCTGCTGTTAACGTCCTCACTCGAAGCAGAGATGTGAATCTATACTGCTTTACTTCAAGTTGAAAGAGGACTTCACTGTACGGGTGAGCTACTACTCACGTCACGTACAGCTCGAAGTTCCCATTACCCCCGTAGCGCTTTTAGCTGACAAATCAATGCCCGATGCAGAGAGCGCAGCTCTATTGAAGTCGCCCAAATGCCTGCGTGCAGCCGCTGCAAGAGCAGCACGAAGAAAGTGCCGTAAGCAACAACCCGACGTCCAAGAGCCCAGGAAACGGTGTCTTGAATCAAAGACTCTTGCTGTCGGCAAGCAGTGCACAGGACGCAGCCGCACGGTGCTTCCAACGCTCAACGTCTTGCTGCACATGTACCCTCAGCAGAACAGTACGCTTCTCTCCGATTGCCAACGATTGCTCCGCTTACGCCACGCAGTTGAACGCAGTAGACATCTCGGCGACAAGTCTCTAAGCAATGCAGTCCGCCCTCCAAGCCATGAAGCACCATCCTCCTGAAAGCGTCCAGCCAAAACTGGCGATACAAAAGTGCCGTCATCACGTTGGACACTTTCCTCTAGCTCAGTAAGTGAATCCTGCGACATGCGTCAAACGCTTGTGAGATCGCATAATAAACCTGTGAAAGTCGATGCATCCGCCCTCTCAAACAGTCCGGAGTCAGACTGAAGAACAAGCCACATCGAGCACACACGCACGTCAAGCAGCTCCTGGACCGGCATGGACGGCGCGCGCCAAGGCCTGTTCTCGCCCACGAACGCCGACGGTTTGGGACCCGCCGCGGCTGCTGCAGCCGCCACGCCCACCACGTCCCGCTCGCGCGCGTCACTCGGTAGTAAACTTAGTATGGCGCCCGACGACGCCTTCGCCCGCGAGCCTGAGTGCGGCGTGTGTACCAAGTCGTTTAACATCTTGCGGCGTCGTCACCACTGCCGCAGCTGCCACATTGCAGTATGCAAGGATTGCGGTCGTAAAGCGATTGACCGTAAGAAAACGGAGCGGTCAAAGCCGCAATGGTACTGTTTGGGCTGTTTAGACGAGGACGCTACGCTGGAGATCACAGGCTCGAGACCGACTGTGAGCAAGCGCCGCAGCTTCTCTTCGTCGTCGTCTTTCGCCCCGAATAACCAGCCACAAGTCACTAATGTGAGTATTGTGGATGCCAAGTTGAAGTGACAAGTTGCCAGGTGGTTTTCGTATCGACTAACGGGTGTTTTTTGTGATAGTTGGCCAGTACAGCAAAGTTCTGCATTGAATGTGGTAATGAACTGCCACCGAGAGTCAAGTTTTGTATTGAATGCGGCACGTCGGTCAGGCAGCAGTTGATGTCGCCTGTCAGTGTGGACGGAGTGACAACAGATGGGGATCGAGCGAATCGAGGATTCCGCGACTCATTGGGGACGAATCTTATGGTTATTGACGAGAACAGTGGATCTCCGACCGAACCTACGGACGGGTCGGAAGATGATACACCTGCTGATCAAGAACCGGATGAGGACGTATCAGTTGAGAAGAAGGTGGAGGTTGAAACGCCCGAAGGAGACGAGGATGCAACGGCAAAAGCGAAGGAGTACGAAGAATTGGTAGCACAATTACAGGCGGAAAACGAGAAGCTGCGTACTCGCGTGGAGAAGTTTAAGCGCAAGATTTCGGAGGCGGAACGCCGTCGGCTTGAGAGGGAAGAGGAACATGCACGAGCAGTATCGGAGGCCACAGCAGCTGCAGCTGCTGCTGCCGAGGCCGCTGCAGAAGCTCAGACGAGTAACCGTAGCGTGGCAGAACCGGCCGCTCAGACTGCATCTGCATCGGAGCCTGCAGCAGAAGTAGCTATCACCAGCAATGGAGTAGGCATCGCTGCGAAAGATCACCCAGATTACTTGAAGTTTTTTAAGCTGCTGAAGATGGGACTTCCTGCTGAGCAAGTGAAGCTGAAAATGCAAGCGTCAGGCGTGGATCCGTCCGTCCTTGATGACCCTGATGCAGTTATTGGAGGAGCTGCTCCGGTCGCCAATAGCGTTTCAGCACCAGCCCCTGCCTCAGGTACCTCTGTGAAGGATGACGAGCAATACGCAAAGTTTTTCAAGCTTCTGAAAATGGGAATGCCTCCTGAGCAAGTTAAGTTGAAAATGAGTGCGAGTGGCCTAAATCCAGACCTCCTCGACACACCGGAAGCGCCAATGCCCGGATCCAGCGCTGCAGCGCCAGTGGCATCGTCTAACCAGGCAATGACAGTAAAGGAAGACCCAGCTTACGAAAAGTTCTTCAAGTTGGTGAAGATGGGGATGCCTCCTGAGCAAGTAAAACTGAAAATGAGCTCCGCAGGTTTGAATGGAGATTTGTTGGACACGCCTGACGCACCTTCTCCCAATCAGAAGGCGGGTGGAGGTGGTGGCCTTCTTGCTGGGCTACCTCCTCCGAAGGAAGCAGTCAAGGTGGACCCGTCAGCATTACAGGCAAGCTTGGCGTCAAAGTTGGTCAAACCTGCTCCGAAGAAGCCGGAGGAACCCCAACTTCCTAAGAAGGAGACTGTGAAACCAAACGTCGAGTTGCGTCCGCTCTTCTGGACTCGCGTTCCAGTGAATGTAGTCAGCAGCACTGTATGGATGAAGCTGAATGACTCGCATGCGGAGCTGGATGTGGAAGAAATGGAGTGGATGTTCCGCAAAAATCCGGTGGATGCATCGAAAAAGCTGGATGAGAAGAAGAAGGAAGCTGAAAAAGTGCCAGCTCAGCCCAAGGAAGTCCTTTTGTTCGATCCGAAGAGGCAGCAGAATGTATCAATCGCTATTGCTCGATTTAAAATGTCGTCTGAGGATATCAAGAACGCTATCTACGCTTTGGATGGCCAGAAACTGGGGTCTGAAGTGTTGAACGTGCTAATTTCTATCTCGCCGACCCTGGAAGAAATTGATATGCTCAAGAATTATGATGGAGACGTGAAGCTGCTGGGAAATGTGGAGAAGTTTTTCCTTGACTTGTTGACTATCCCGCGCTACACTCAGCGTATCAAGTGCTTTAGATACAAGTTGCAGTTCGAGAATCGTATCCTGGAAACGCAGGCTCAATTGGATACTCTGGTCGCTGCTACTGACCAAGTGACTGAGAGTGACAAGTTCCGTCGTGTTTTGGAGAATATTCTGGCTATCGGTAATTACTTGAATGGTAGCACGCCGCGTGGTGGCGCCTACGGCTTCAAGCTTGACACTTTAATGAAGCTTCATACGCTGAAGTCGGTTGATCCTCGTGTCACATTGATGCACTTTTTGCTGCGCCAACTGGAAGAGAAGACCCCGGATGTCATTACTTTTGCAGGAGAAGTACCTCACATTGTGGAGGCGAAGCGATTGTCTCTTGATCAGCTGCGCGCCGATCTTTCTTCTTACAACACGGAACTGGCCATGCTGAAGGGCCAAGTCCGTGCTTCGAAGAACGATCACATTGAGGGTGACAAATTCTACGAGGTAATGACCCCATTTGCAAAGGATGCAGAAGAAGTGCTGGAGGAGCTGGGACGTGACTTCAACGGCCTAGAAACATCCTACCAAGAGCTGGTTAGCTCCTTCGGCGAAGACCCACGTAAGGTTGGCCCCATGGAGTTCTTTACCATTCTGGATGAGTTTGTGACCGAATTCAAGAAAGCGTACCGCCAAAACCAGACCAAGGAATACCAGGCCATTTACGAAGAGGCCGCTGCGGCGCGTGCTGCTGCTGAGGCAGAGAAGGCTGAGCGACTAAAACAGGAAGCTGAGGAACGTCAGCGCCTTGAAGAGGAGAGGCAGCAGAACTCACAGGAAACCAAGGCGATTTATGCTGAAATTATGTCCATCATCACTTCCTGGGCTGGAAAGCATTCGCCTGGCAACGAAGATGCCGTTATGGACATGTTTAAGGACATTTCACGGAAGTTTGGCATGGAGGAGGTCACTGCCGATGAGTTTTGCGACCAGGTGCGGCAATGCGTTGGGTCGAAGTGTGCAAGCAAAATCATCCCGAACTCTGCGAAGCTGTTATCTAACGAGGAGAAGCAGAATACTCTGTTGGAGGCCTTTGCACGATTCAAGGAGCAAGTCAAGAAAGAGAAAGAGTCGAAGAAGCAACAGCGCAATTCGCTTGTTTCCCCGCCGTCTGAAGGACGAGAGAGAGCAGGATCCTCTTCGGCGGGCCGTAGGCGCAATAAGGTGGTGGTTCCGCTCCCCATAAAGGATATTGAGCCCGTGGTCGGAGAAGAGGCGCAGTTACTCCACAAGTCCATTTTGGAGTCAGTGCTGGCAGCATTTGGCGGTGACCCGAAGAAGATGAAGTCGTTCACGTCCCATACCCGCAAGTACGGCAATGAGCAGATCACGGCGCACGAGTTTTACCAGTATTTAATGGATTCCTTCGACCCCGACTTCGTTGGTCGTTTGGTGCCAGACCTCGCGCGTCTCCTACAGGATTCGGAGAAGCGACATGCGCTTATTCGCGCATTGTGTGAGAGCGCACCTGGCTGGGCAAAGTTTGCGGGATTATAGAATGGATACCTTGGAGTTGGTCGGGAAATAGCAACGAGACTGAAAAGTCCAGAACGCCTGGTCGATTGGGATGAATTGGAGGAGTCTCGTTTCGACTCCACATTTTTTTATAAGAAGATTACAAGTTTAACGTTGTGGAGTCAATGCGATGATATTATTCGTTGCGAGGGTTCATATTAAGCGCGGAGGCTGTTGGAGCTGCCCTGTGGCACAAGAGGGAAGTCACTGTAGTGTTTTGGTCTGCGCACGGCTTGGTCAGGTAGCGCACTGCCCTTTTCCTGCTTAGCACGCCACAGATCCTGTTGTTCCTTGAGGCCACGCACCCAGCGCTTCATGTCGCCTTTGCTCTCAGCACGCAGGAAGTAGCTGCGCTCGGGTGTCTTGAGTACGAAACTGAAGACACCGTGGTCGCCGTTTTCGAAGCGGCGAATGGATTCAATACAGAGCAAGTTGATGACCTTGGATGCCTCCTGTGAGTTCTCGTTCTGGTAGTACTTGAGCTTCATGCCCTCGAGCGCGAAGAAGCGCTTGTTCCACTGCGGAGTTAGCAGTCGCTCTGTGGCTTTCATCTTGTGCAGGTAGCCGCTAATGGGAACGGGACCGCGTTCGGCTGGGGTCTTCATGCTCGACGTGGTTTCGATATTCAAATGTGACTGTTGTGGGTCTGCGATGGTTGCGAAGTGCTGGAAAGGAGAACGTTGAGGCTGCAGGCTCCTTGGGGTTGAAGACCTCAGCATCTTATCGGACTGATAGGCAAGTTGAAGTGATCCGCATTTAGATCTAGAACGTTCTAATTTTAGCTTTGGATGTGCACAAAATTTGTGTGCATGTATTTGTATTTTTGTGTCGCATTGAGACAGAGACGTCAATGCTGCGTATCCTGGCAGTATCCTCTTTGCTGCTAGCTCTACTTGTCACTATGACGATGGGAACAGCATCTCGACCGTTGGTATTACGTGTGGAATTACAGCAGCAGCTTGGACTACCGGAGACGCTGCAGGAGCCGATGACATTGCGGCTAGCAGACCACCCTGATTCATTAATGGAGTTACATCAAGTACTTCGCCAGCGGTTTGTGGGGCGTTTAGTGGAGAACGAATCCGGTGGTGATCAATTGCCTACAGAATTGGGTGTTGAAGTCGAAGTTTACGACCAAAAACAACAGCAGTTTGTGCTGCTCGAAGAGCTCTCCCAGCTAGGAGACCACCGTTCGAGACTGAGTGTTACGCTCACGAACATTGACACGTTGTTTCCGGACCAAACGTGTTTAGCCCTACCGTCTAGACTTTTCGGGTTTGATTCTGCTGCAGGCGGTAAATTTGAGATTGGCGGGAGGGTGGTCCATATTGAAGAGGTTGGCAACTCCGGCAAAGGCACAGGACTGACAACTTGGGACGGGTCGGTCGTACTAGCCAAGTATCTGGAGCACCGACGGCGTGCTGACATTGCTGGACGACGTATCGTGGAGCTTGGAGCTGGAACGGGCCTTGTGGGGATCTCTGCTGCACTGCTTGGTGCAAGGGAAGTGATTTTGTCGGATTTGGACTATGTCGTCGACAATCTCGCTAAAAATGTGGCCGAAATGATCAAGCATGAAGCATCATTTGGCAGGTCCATTGAGAGCGTCATTTCTACTCGGTTGCTGGACTGGTTCAATCCACCGACGAACTTGGGAGACATCGATATCTTGCTGGCGTCGGATGTTGTGTGGGTCGAAGAGCTCATCCCGCCACTTGTGGCAACCTTCGACATACTAATGCGCCATTCAAGCGTGAACACGCGGGTCCTCATGTCGTACCAAAAGCGCAGTATTGTGTCGGACCGCCTGCTCTTTAGCGAGCTGGAGCGCTATAACCTGGTCAAGTCGCGCGTTCCACACGAGAATTTGCACCCGGAGTTTTCCACTGACCGCATCGACGTTTGGGAAATTGTGCGAGGACTGACATAGCAAGAAGAATCATTGTAAATGGTGATGGATTGCAGCAGCACTGTAGTTGGCAACTACTAGTTGCTGCAAATTGCAGTGCAACAGCACTTCAACTCGTTAAACTGCGTAATCGCTTGGTCTTCGCAGGCATCCAAACATGAAATGCCTCCAATCCTAACACCACTCGAAAACTTTACCGCTATCGAAATCTCATAACCTCGTATATCTAATCAATTAAAATTCAAGATGGTAAACATTTGATCTCTTGTTTTCGAATATATTGTGTAATATCATGGAAAAGTTATCGAGTACCCTTATGTATCGACGATCTTGTACGCTTCGAAAACCATTCGTGCCATTCCCACATTAGCCCCGTTCCAGTCACAATGCTCGGCTTCCTGCGTGCCCCCGCCCGCCGCGCTGCGCTCCTGTCGCGTCGCCACGCCTCCACTGAGAGTCTGCAGTGGGCAGCCGCCATGAACAAGCCATTGGCCGAGTCGGACCCGCAACTCTTCGACATTATCGAGCGCGAGAAGCAGCGTCAGCGCGACTTCATCAGCCTTATCGCGTCCGAGAACTGCACGTCAGTGTCGGTATTGGACGCGCTGGGATCCGTCATGTCCAACAAGTACTCGGAGGGATACCCCGGTCAGCGGTACTACGGCGGTAACCAGATCATTGACCAGGCTGAAGAGCTCTGTCGCGCACGTGCGCTGGAGGCCTTCAACTTGGACCCGGAGCAATGGGGAGTCAACGTGCAGTCGCTGTCCGGTTCACCTGCTAACTTCCAGGTGTACACGGCGCTGCTAGCACCGCACGACCGCATCATGGCGCTGGATCTGCCTCACGGCGGACACCTGTCGCACGGCTACCAGCTTGGCCGCAAGAAGATTTCGGCTACTTCCATCTTCTTTGAAAGCATGCCTTACCGCCTGGATGAGAGCACGGGCCTCATCGATTACGACGGCCTGGAGAAGACGGCTGGTCTTTTCCGCCCCAAGCTCATTGTTGCAGGCACGAGTGCATACTCGCGCCACATCGACTACGCGCGTATGCGCGAGATCTGCGACCAACAGGACGCGGTGCTGCTTGCCGACATGGCTCACATTAGTGGACTGGTCGCTGCTGGTGTTGTTCCCTCGCCGTTCGAGTACGCGGACGTGGTGACCACTACGACGCACAAGTCGCTGCGTGGACCCCGTGGAGCTATGATCTTCTACCGCAAGGGCGTGCACCACGTGGACAAGAAGAGTGGCAAGGATGTCATGTACGACCTGCAGCAGAAGATCGACTTTGCCGTGTTCCCTGGTCTTCAGGGTGGACCGCACAACCACACGATCGCTGCTCTGAGCACGGCGCTGCTTCAGGCGCAGAGCCCGGAGTTCAAGTCCTATCAGTCGCAGGTGATCGCCAACTCTCGTGCCATGGTGGCGGAGCTGATGAAGCGTGGCTACGACATCGTTTCCAACGGTACGGACAACCACTTGGCTCTGGTTGACGTGAAGAAGTCACAAGGCGTGGACGGCGCTCGTGTGGAGTTCGTGCTTGAGAGCGCCAACATGGTGGTGAACAAGAACACGGTGCCCGGAGACAAGAGTGCGTTTGTTCCTGGCGGTATCCGTCTGGGTGCTCCCGCGCTGACCACCCGTGGCTGCACGGAGGAAGACTTCCAACAGGTGGCTGCTTTCATCGACAATGGCGTGAAGCTCACGGCTGAGCTGAACGAGCGTGCTCGCGCACAGGGCGTGAAGAAGGTGAAGGACTTCAAGGAGTTCGTGGCGGACGATGCTGAATCCAAGGAGAAGGTGGACGCGCTTAAGAGCGAGGTGACTACGTTCGTGCGTCAGTTCCCGACCATCGGCTTCAGCGAAGAGGACATGAAGTACAAGGACTAAAGCCCGACAGAAGTTAAGAAGAGCTTCAATTGAAGCTCTCCATTGGTGAACGACGTGATGACTTTGTCATTCCGATGTACTTTGTTCGATCAGGCTTCTTTGTGCTCCGGACGCTCTCTGCGAAGATGACCAAGAAGACAACTCGAAAGACGAGGCTCCTGCTCCCTGCCGTTGTCGTGGCAGGCAGTATAGACTCTCTTGACTCGTTGCACGGAGTGTGCGGGGATCTGTAGGCTGATCGAACTGATGTTAACTTCGTCAATTGAAAGTAATTTCGTCAATTGAAGAGCTCTGAAAGCGTTCACCAGCATCGCGATTGTAGAGACCACTCGAGAAGGACAGTGGAGCGGAATGGTGTTGAGTACAATCAAACCATTTGGTTCAATGCTTGATAGCGCAAGCGAAGCGAAAAATTGCATCCATTGCGCTGGTACATTATCCGCGAAACCCAGAAAAAGCCTGGTGCGGTTTCAAGCAACCCATAACGAGAACAGCCGGACACTACTATAATGAAGAAGCTTGCCATGCACATGCAACGTCTCATTCGTTCCAAACAACATGCACAAGTACGCTGTCATGCGATGCGCTGCTCACACGACATGCGATGCCGTTTTGTAGCCATAACTACTGGAAGCTCCCCTGTTCAAAACGATATCGCGTTGTCGGATTTTTTCAAGATTGTCGCTGCGCTTTGTATCCCACTAGACTGGCTGTGACTTGCAGCCACTATGCCAGCGATGCATGAGGAGCACCAGCCGGAGTTGCGTGCGAGCCACGCCAGGAGCAGGGAGTGCCAGCCTGTCCGAGCCAGCAGGCAGTGACAGGGCTAACATTATGTCAAGGAATTGAACGACACCCATGTACAGAACAAAATGGTTTCGCCTCTGCTTGGGTTAATGTCTTGAGTTCGGTCCAAATTAACTGATGGGCTTCAGATAGTGCAATCCAGAAAACTGCACAACTTATTTGGGATGGATGTACTGTGAATGTTCTTTTAAATATCTAACCTGGCTTTGTGCCGGTGGAAACCACTACCAAAATCACATTTTAAGCCCCGTCTATTTCGCCCTGACATGAACTTAAACGGGGAGATATATAGTCAGAACACTGAATCTTAAGTTGCGGTAAGATCTTGGATCCAAATCTGCCGAAAATGACTCATATCGGCGTCCATGTAGTGATGGAGCTCGAGGCGCTGGTAGCTAGCGAAGTCTCTGCAATGGACTATCCTTCTCCTTCCTTCCAGGCAAACTTCCTGCTCCCTATCCTCCAGATTCAGACGCTCTCTATCCTCCTCTTTATGGGCGACCTTCGGCGCTAAAATTATTTGATCTCACTGGCGATTGTATCGAAATAGCCCTAGCCGCTCCCGCTCTGAACAATCTGCTCGACGTCGTGACTGACAGAAAGGGAAACGGAAAGCGCTCGCACTCGCCCATTCCGCACTCGGTCGGCTCCAGAGCTCACTTCACTCCGAGGCGGACCAAGCGCTTGTACGTCTTTGCCTACTCCGGTTGGGCTCGAGATCCGATCACCGAAACGCCCAAGTGCTCGGTAGGGAAAGAGGGAGCGAACAACAGGAGGAAGTGCGCGGGATGATAAAGAAGGAGAAGCCCGGAGAGCGAGGGATGCACCGGCAGATGTCGGCCGCCCCGCCCCCTCGTCGACGTGCACCCTCCAACTACCAGACAGTGGAGGACGTGGCGGCTGAACGAGGTGTAAGCATCAGCCGTCCGCCCTTGGATAAAGGTCTGCCTCAGCAGCCCATCGTCGCACTCACGTCGTCTGGCCCCACGCGGCCGCCGCGTCCGGGTGCAGGCTCTTTTGAGCTGCTTCAGGCCAAATTTGGCTTCCAGGAGGGAAATGTGCGCAACCAGAAGGAACATTTCGAGTGTTGGGTACTTAACTACGAGTCCAGGATCCTCGAGGCCGCTGTGACACCAGTGGACACGGAAAACGCCATCGAGACGATCCACGCCAAGTTCTTTCGCAACTACATCAAATGGTGCCAGTTCTTACGTACCCAGCCGTATCTGCTGGACACGGCTCCCTATCCAGGCGCCGCAGAGCGTCAGATCGCTCTGTTCCTCTTGATCTGGGGAGAAAGCGCCAATCTGCGCTTCATGCCCGAGTGCCTGTGCTTCCTGTACCACAAAATGGCTGCTAAGTTGGACGGTGCTGAGAAGATGCCCAATGCGCCCGAAGGAACCTTTCTGCGACGCATTGTGCGTCCGCTTTACAACGTTGTGGCTAAGATGCGCAACGTGACGCCGCAGAAGAACGGCGCGGGGGTGGACCACAAGAACGTGACTAACTACGACGATGTAAACGAGTTCTTCTGGAGAGACACGTGCCTCAACTTTGACGAGTTTAACGTGGCCGAGGCAGTCAACGTGCAGGACTACAAGACGTTCAAGGAGCGACGCAGTTTCTGCAACCCGATCCTCGCTTTCTTCCGGATTTACTTCTTCTTGTTCGTCATGCTGCACATATTGGTGGTCATTGCCTACGTGGGCTACCGCTCGGATCCGGATGACACAGATGGGTTCAAATTCTATTCCAATTTCTTCACGTCGGACATCACGGACATCCGGAACCACGCCTTCTACTCCATTTTCATGACAATCAGTGGCATGTTGGCTCTCAAGGTGGTGCTGGATGTTTGGATTGATGGTACACGAATCTTCAGCCGCATCATGTACGCCGTGTCGGTATTCGTCCGTCTTGTGTGGCACACGATATTCTTCGGTCTCTTCACGGCCGTGAATGCAGCTCCATACAAAACCCTTATCGGATCGAGTGACTTGCTTACGATGGCTCCAGTTTTCATTGGTGTCTACATGGTACCGATCGTGATCGTGTCGATTGTGCAGATGTTCTTTCGTGGTCTTATTTGGAGATCGGCGTTCCTAAGCTCTCTGGACGGAACGCGCGAGCAGTACATTGGCCGCACGATGGGTCAGGGCTGGGGAGATTTCTTCTGCTACGGAACTTTCTGGACGATCATTTTCGTGTGCAAGTTCTTGTTCAACCTGCAGCTTATGGTGAAGCCGCTCATTGGACCCAGTGTTGAAATTTACAGCGTGGATATTTCCGCCCGTCAGCTTGAGAACGGCATTATCGAATCGGACCACAACATTGCCTTCCTGGCTGCTATGTGGGCACCTGTGGTGCTAGTGTACATTTATGATTCCCAGATTTGGTTGGCTATCGCGCAGGCTATCGTTGGTGCATGGATTGGTTTCCGTCTAAAAATCGGACACTCGGCTCGCATCAAGGAGTTCGTGAAACGTTTGCAGCAGGCCCCCAATCTGTTCGATGAGAAGGTGGTCTCTGCAGCGGCCCGTGGCCAGCTTGCTATTAACAATAATCCGCTCTCGTCGAGCTCCGTTGCCCCTGATGCCAATAGCCGCCTACGCTTTGCGGTGGTGTGGAACGAAGTTGTGAGCAGTTTCCGCTTGTCTGATTTGCTGGATGACCGTGAGACTGCCATCCTCCAGTACCAGATCTCAGACACTGGTGCTGTCGAGGAGCCCGTGTTTTTAATCGCCGGTGAGGCCCAAGCGGCCGCGGATATCTCTGCCAAGTCAAAGACTAAACGTATGAGCGATGTCCAATTGTTTAAGGAGCTCAAGAAGGCCGGAGTATTGGGGTGCGCGAATAACTGTGTCGACATTATGTTCCAAATTTTGCGACAACTTTTGGGACCGGAGGACTCGGAACTAGTGGGTGTGTTTCACCAAATCCTGGCTGGAGGCAGAGTAAGCGGCGTCGTGAACTTAACTCACATCGGATTGGTGCGAGAAAATGTTGTGGACTTGCTTGCGAGCATCTTGGACTTACCGGAGCCAACCGTTGGGCCTACAGGTGCTGCTTTTGGCTTCCCACATGATCAAGTTTTGGTTGTTGTACAGCGTGTAGATGCGCTGTTGAAGAGCATTGAACTGATGCTGGAGGAAGAGTGGATGGCCGAGAAGCTGCGTAAATCTGCTTTTGCCAAGATGACACCTGACCTTGCTTATCAGAAGGAGCAATTGATGTCGATCTTTGCTGACCGCATCAGCCAGCGCGACTCAAATTCCCCGACTCGCACGACATCACCAAGCTCGAATGAAAGTGTTGTGTCACTCTCCACCCGCCTATTTTTCTTGCTGACTCTGGACGCTGCTGATGCGCTTCCCCGTTGTCACGAAGCACAGCGCCGTATGAGTTTCTTTTTGAATTCTCTGCACATGAAGATCCCGAGCATTGATTCAATTGCGGCGATGCAATCATTCTCTGTGGTTACGCCATACTACAACGAAACGGTGCTGTTCTCGGTAGACGAACTAAACGGACGTGTCGACTCGAACCCACTTTTCCGCAAAGTGGAGCAAAAGGGCCGCGACCTCAGTATTTTGAAGTACCTTATTACTTTCCACGACGACGAGTGGGGAAACTTTCTTGAACGTGTCGGTGTGGCCTCTATGGATGAAGCTCTAGCTGAGACCCCTACGCAGGTTCGTCTTTGGGCGTCGATGCGAGGACAAACGTTGGCCCGTACCGTGCACGGCATGATGATGTACGAGGATGCACTGAAGATGTTACGTTGGCTGGAGATTGGTTCAGATGAGAATATCTCGCACTTGGATAAGATCAAGCACATGGACCGTATTGCCGGCCTAAAGTTCTCGTACGTGACTAGTTGCCAGATTTACTCTGACCAACTTGCCGCTGGAGACTCCCGTGCTGCGGATATTGACTTGCTCATGCGCAAGTACCCTAACTGGCGTGTGAGCTACGTCGACACGATTCGCCCACCTGCTGGTAGTGGCACTGAACCTCGCTATGATTGTGTACTGGCCAAGTCGGATGGTGATGAGATCGTCGAAGTGTACCGTTATGAACTACCCGGTCACCCACTGGTTGGCGAGGGTAAGCCTGAAAACCAGAACATTGCTCTTCCATTCACTCGTGGTGAATATATACAGACAATCGATATGAACCAAGAGCACTACTTCGAAGAAGCGCTCAAGATTCCGAATTTCCTGGCAACAGCTACGGAAAATGGACAAAATGTAACCGTCATCGGTATGAAGGAGCACATTTTCACGGGCCGAGCATCGTCTTTGGCGCATTTCATGACGCTCCAAGAGCTGGTGTTTGTGAGTTTGACGCAGCGTGTGTTGGCAAACCCTCTTCAGAGTCGTATGCACTACGGTCACCCCGATGTGTTCGAGAAATCCTTTATAATGTCCAATGGCGGTGTGTCAAAGGCCAGTAAAGGTATCAATTTGTCCGAGGATGTGTTTGCTGGTTACAACGTGGCACTTCGTGGTGAGAAGGTTACGCACCAAGAGTTCATGCAGTGTGGCAAGGGTCGTGATGTGACCTTGAGTCAAATCAACGCTTTCGAGGCCAAGCTGTCAAACGGTAGCGCTGAAAGCTCTCTGAGTCGCGAGTCACATCGAATGGGTTCTGGCATGGATTTCTTCCGCCTTAACTCGATGTTCTACGGTCACATGGGCTTCTACATCTGTAACGCCTTGGTGGTACTCTGTGTGTTCGCGTACGCGTATGGCAAGGTTTATATCGTTCTTCACCAAGAAATCGAGGAATCTGCCATTATCACCACGAGTTACCTGGATGATCTTGCTGAGGTCATGAACACCCAGTTCATCTTCCAGTTCGGTATGCTGATGACTATTCCTCTGATCGCTACGCTGTTTGTGGAGTACGGTTGGCACCAGGCTGTTGTAAACTTTGTCGAGCTGATTGTGACTCTTGGACCAGTGTTCTACATCTTCGAGACTGGCACAAAATCACACTTTTACGATGTTGCTATCATGCGTGGTGGTTCCAAGTACCGCGGTACAGGTCGTGGTTTTGCAATTGTTCGCGAAACTATGGTGAATTTCTACAAGGAGTACGCAGCCTCGCATTATCGTAAAGCTGTGGAGCTCATGGGTCTTATGATCATCTTCGGCGCGTACGGCAACTTCTCTATTGGTACAAATGTACTGGCTGAGTATTGTGCTACTGCGGACTTTGACTGTGACACTGACCCGGACCAAATCCCGTCCAACATCACACTTTTGAACTCGTACAGTTCGAAGGGTCAAGACTACGGTATTGCTTCGTTCGCCGTGTGGTTGCTTGGCACGTGTTGGCTACTTGCGCCATTTTTGTTTAACACGGATGGCCTTGACTTCTCTAAGACCCGAGTGGATATCACGTACTGGCTATCCTGGCTCATGTCAGTAAAGGAGGCGGATGATGAAGAAAGACTGCTGCCGAACCACATGAGCAGCAATCCTTCGGGCCCTCAGGATACATGGAACGATTTCTACAACTATGAGGCCAGTCTCATGTATCCTATTGGTCCAATGAGCCGCTTTGTCTATGCTGTCCGTGAGTTCCGACACCCTCTGGTCATGTACTACATCTTCATTTTCTCGTTCAATCTGAGCGACATTGGAATGCTGTTGGCCTGTGTTGGTGGCATTGCTGTTTTACTCTGGATCGGTGGTTTTGGCCTCGGCATGTGCTTGCGCAACAAGGCACGTGTTCCACGCGCTATGCTCTATGTGCTGATGGTGGTGATTATTGGTGTGGCGCCTTTCGTGGTTGGTTCCATGCAGGACTGGGACGGAATCAAGTCGTTCTCGCTGACGATAGCCATTTTTACCGGACTGTTCTCGCTTCTGCACTACCTACAGCTGCTCCATGGTTTATTCGGTCTTCCCATTGCGAAGTGGGGCCTCGTACGTGAGCTTGCTTTCTTCTTCGACGTGGTGGTAGGCCTGTTCCTGGCAATTCCGCTTTTGATTATGTCTGCTTTTCCGTTCATGAAGACCATCCAGACGCGTATGATGTACAACGGCGGTTTCTCACGTGCTCTGAGCTCTGGTAGTGAGTTTGCGGCTTCACTGAGTGTGGTTGTGGGCGGTCTTGGCGGCTTCACGTATGGCTGGCTGACCTGCCTCATTTTTTCGCTGGGATATGTGAATTCTCCATCGGACAACTTTGTGAATCAGTCGTTTATTTACTACAACAACGAGACACTGGATGGCGCTCTAGATTTGACAATGATCAAGGTGTACGCTGCGGCAGCAGGTGCCATCGGCGTCATTCTGAGCGGTGGTCTAGCTCACGTAATTGGACGTCGTTGGACGATCGAGGTCTCTTGCTTCGTGACGTTTGCTGGTTGCGCTCTCGTGTGGCTGGAGTCGAGCTCGATGGCACTGATTGGAATCTGTCTAGCCTCAGCTGGTATTGCCATGCTCTCGCTCGTGTGCCCCCTTTACAACTTCGAGATCAACATGCAGGGATGGAAGGGCAAGGGCGTACTGATGTTCCTAACCAGTGCTGCGCTGGGCTACATGATTGAGGCGGTGCTCGTTAACGATATCAATGCGACGACGATGTCCGAGGACTGGGGCAACTCTCCGTATCACGACTGGCAGTGGCAGTTCATCTTTGGCATCATCCCTATCGTGCTGCTTGTGCCAAGTATGTTCTTCCTGCCTGAGAGCCACTTCTGGGAATATCGTGGTAAGAGCGACCCGAAGGCGGCCGAGGCAACACTGGTTCGCCTGCGTCAGCGCCATGATGTGATGGAGGAAGTGAATGAACTAAAGGACTCCTTCGTGGTCAAGGAAGGGCGTGTGAACGTCCCGTTCCGCATTGTGCTCGTGATTGTACTTCAGGCTTCCTTTGCTCTGTTCACATCGGGGGCATTGCTGCACCGTGTGCTTGTCCAGCCATCTCCTAGCCAGGCTGGTGCCCAGACATCGAAGTGGCAGATCTACTACGGTATCATGACGTTCGTGGGCGCGGTACTGAGTCTGCTAACAGTAGACAACCTTCGCCGCAAGACGATCTTCAAAGACGTGCTCCCATTCTCAGCAGCACTTTCAGCGGCATGTGGAGCGCTGGGTCTCGCCGATCAGGAGGACAGCGTTATCACTCAGATCCTGGTGTTTGTAGCGTTTGTCAGCGGCGCGTTGAGTCTTATCTGCGGTACTTGGATCACTGCCATCGAGGTCTTCCCTCCGTACCAGAACGGACGATACATCATCATGTCCTTCGTGGTGTACTACGCGGTACAGGCAGCAATCTACGTGGTGGAGCCCTCGTTCGCCATCAGCCACTTGATCTTCGCCGGCCTGTGTCTGCTGCTCACGGTCTTCATGTTCGTTGTGTGCGCCAGCTCCAAGTACGGCGCCATCGAGCTCAAGAGCGAGAAGAAGATGCGCAAGGACGCCGAGGCCGCGCGCAACAGACCGTCATTTGTGGCGCGTGTATCCCGTTCCCAGAGCTTCCTCCGCTCGCGGTCGAACGTGCGTCGATCATCGTCGCACTACTCGGCAGCAGCTCTGACCCCGCAGGAGGGAAGCTACTCGAACTTCGAGTCTCCAGCTGGACTAAACGTCAACGGCGGCACCCGTCGAACACTGAACGGCTCTCAGGCATTGTAGAGCGCCGTTAGTCAATCTTCTCCATTGGAGATCAAAGAGAGAGAGAGAAAGTAACGCAAGCTTTAATATATGGGTAATGCATTGTTGACACAAGTGCATGGTCAAGTTGAAGTAAGCAGGATCCTGCTTACGTATTGGCTGTATCCCCCTTTATTTTCAACCAATGACATGTGATCATATCTTTCTCAGAAGCTCAAAGTTCAAGAAACGATGGAGGCGGAAGAGCTTCAAGCAGCGCATGCGGACGCAGCTATGGAGAGCTCCAGCGCCGACACAAGCGACTTAAGGCCAAGCGAAGATGTCTCTGCAACTATCACTGACGTTTCCCCACCCGCCGCGCAGTCTGAAGCCACGAGGGTTGAAGTTGAATCCTGGGGAGCTGGAGACGATGAAGACGGCTGGATGCCTAAGCCTGCACGGCTTCATTCAGGCCGGACACGGTCCTGCGCGGTGTGTTTTGTCTCTTTACAGTACACAGCTGCTGCCAGTTGGGATGAATACCTGCAGAGCGAGGAATATCTTCAGCAATTACAGGCGAACGTCCTGCAGGACGGGTTCATTTCGTCGTTAATCTGTGGAGAGAATACAGCAGGCGACCTGCCTACGGAGCACCGGATGCATAAGAACAGGAAGTTTAAATGTCGCCAGAGCGTGGCGGATTATAAAAACATGACTAGTGCGGGGGTCGTGGACAAGTCAGGAATGGAGAAAGGCTCTATTCGAACATTGGAGGAGATGCTCATTGAGGCTCTACCCACTCCAGTGTTCACCCATGTGCTGGAGAGGAGGCTGGCTGTTATTTCACACAGTTCCAAGATCGCCTGTGATCTCATGAGTCATGACGGAGTGAAGAAAATTCCTCGACCTGTGGAGAGTGCTCCGGGGAACGAGGAACTCCACCATTTAGCTATCCACACCCTCGGGGCTTTGCTGAGTTCCTTCGACTACAAAAGTCCTCAAGCGTTGAGGTCTTTCCAAGAGTTGTCTCAACTACTGCGGCGATTCCCCGTTCTGTCGCTGTATTCGTTCTGGAGTCCAGCCAAGAAGGCACCCGACAAAGCATTGCTGTTTGATAAAGGAGCAGTGGAGGCAACGTCGGTAGCTACGAGCTCGGACTCGCATGGAGCTTATTGTGCAGTCGATGGAGTGAAGAATACATTCTGGCAGTCGCAGCCTCGACCGGGCGTTGTGAACTTCGTAGTGAGGTCCACGGAGTTGAGCAAAGTCACGTCGATTGGGATCCAGTGGCATATGAAGTGTGTGCCGCAGACTGTAAGCATTCAGTATCGACCTGAGGGCAGTGATAGCTTTGTCCAGACTTCCGGAGAACGAACGGTGTCTCACTCTGGCCCTACGTTGATTGAAACAGAATTTCCTCCATCATGCCAAGAAGCAAGGATTGTCATGTCAGGCACGCCATCATCGAATCGCAATGGGACGTACGCGATTGAGCAATTGCGATTCAATATGCCCGCACCCGGTTCACTTTTTGCAGACCCCAAATCAACTCTGAGTGCCATCGCTCATTGGCTTTTGGGTGCGTTGGAGGCTGGTGACGAAGTTATCGCGGCAGAAGCTATCGGGGCACTGAGAGCCTGGGCTTTGTCAACAGCATCGCTTAATGTTACGATGCTGTTTGTGGATGCACTATTGCGATTTAATGATAGCGATGGAGACCCGTTTCGACGTCAGATTGCTGCACTGGTATTAGAACAAGGTCATCTCCTACTGAAGGGGATAAACGCGTATCATCAAGAAGAGTCCCGACGGTTGACACACGAAGGAGACAAAGTCGGTTTTGGTGATGTTCGCAAAGTTGCAGCCCTTTTTGAGGCATCAGTTTGTTCAAGTGGTGTAATTGTCGAGGATGGAGGTATTGTTGTCCGTACACGAGAAACAAGTTACCAATATGCAGCAGTGAATTGTGGAATATCTTCTGGAAAAGCCTCATGGAAATTCCGGCTGGATACAGACACGCAGGATGACGAAATGACTTGTTTTGGTGCTGCCATACTTCCTGTGACTGTGAATGGCTACGACTCGTCCCCTAGTCTTTGGATGCTGCGAGGCTATAATGGCAATCTATATGCTCGTGGGCACAAATTAAGTAGAACTATCGGTAAAGTACACCCTGGTGATATTGTCCAGGTTGATGTTGACATGGGAGAAGGAACTTTAGCGTACAAAATCAACGGAACGGACTATGGGGTAGTTTTTACTGACCTTGCTGGACACGAAGTTCACCCGGCCGTCTCGTTCTATGGATCCGGAAAAGTGATTACTCTACTTGGAGTCACGAAGTGGGACTGCTCTAGTTCCGGTCCTGCTGACATTGACCCACTTTTTCTGTCGAGCATGAAAGAGTATCATTTTTCTGTTGGATACGGCACTTTAGGGAAAGGCAATCAGCTGGGGTATGCAAGCAACGGTGATTCGAATGCATCTACACTAGCTACTGGCAGTACTTCGATTCACATCAATGGCGAGGCTAAGCAACGCTGTCTATCGACACACCCGCCTTCGCACGGCGATGCCTATGTGATGTACGATTTATCCGAATCGTACCGGTTGATAAGTGGAGCAGTCGCCATTAATGACGACACAGGAAGTGAAATGTTTCAAAGTCGCGGTTCGTCTCTGGTGTTCAAGATATTTGGCGACGATAAATTGCTGTGGGAGTCAAAGCAGATGACAGAAAGCCACGTGCTTGAACAATTTGAAGTTGATGTTAAAAATGTGCGGATGCTGGAGGTCAAAGTGTCATGTTCGGGGTCGAATCACTGTGCACACGCAGTCTGGGTCGACCCATGTTTGCATCCTGTGGAAGAATGGGCGTGCTCAAAGTGCGCTTTTGTGAATAAGGGTTCATTCAAAGTGTGCACGGTGTGTAGAAATGGAATTCGCGACGAGAGCTTGGCTTTTGTGTCAGTGGACACTTCAAAGGATACGCCCAGCGACGCATTGACAGCGAATATTGGTACTGTTCACAAATTGGAGTCACCCAGCGAACTTGGCACCGTAATAATCAGTCAGATTTATGGTTTATATCAGTTTCAGTCGGGAAACTCGAGTTCGTCGAAGTTCGTCCCGTTTGAGGAGCCATTTTGTCGCCAGCCCAGTAACGATGCGTTTTCCTTACTATTGGCCATACTTCGGCGATTTCATGTGCATTGCACCCAAGTAAACGAAGATGCGGGTTCAATGCACTTCCGCAATGGCTGTGTCCACATTCTAGGAATTATCAGTGCCAACTTGGAAAGTATTGAGTGCCACGATGTGAAAGACCCAACAGCTGAGCTTGGAGTAACGCCCACTATGATATCGGATTTACGTGGCGAATTGGAAGCAATCGCACGCATTCGGGAAGAACGTGAAACTTCTAAGGAAGGGTTGACTGAAGATATCGCGGTTGCTGCTGCTCAGACTATTGTGGCTGGAATCTCTGTTCTGTACCCCTCTCCAACTGAGAAGCTAGAGTTACTGCTTCAATTGTTGCGGATGTATATTGCAAACCCGTTTGATATCACCTCAGCTTCCTATTTTGTCCTGACATCGATACTGAAGCTTCTCGCTGCCCCAGGACCTGATGGAATATTGACCCTTATGCCTTTCAAGGGGGTGGAGGCCTCTAAGTCCAGAGGGTCAAACTACAAGGAGGCAGAAGAAGCGTCTTGGTTTTCAGCAGTAACAGAAACGGTTGGGCTTCTCATGCAGGTCGTGGTGGATGCACACAAAAAACACCTTGAAGCTGGCAATACACTGTGTGAGTCGACTCAGGAAGGCGGTGTTTTTTTCGAAATTGCGATACGCTTGCTGAAGACATATCAGCTTTATTTGCTTTCTGAAGCTGTCGAGTTGACGAAGACAAGCGCATTGGAGAACGATCAAGCTAGCCCTAGAGATGCAACAGAGCTAAGAGCTTTGATGCGACGTCGGCTTCAAGTTCAAGAAGCGACTATCCAGTTTGGATATCTGTCCCTAAATGCTTACCGGGGCCTGATTGATAGTATCACCACTTTTCAAGCTGAAGAATCGTTTCTTCTTTCTCAAGTAGCAGCAGATCGCCAAGCCAGTGTTCGTTCGTACGCAATCCCCTTGCTATCGGAAGTGCTGCCATGGTTCGTGTCTTGCTTGTGTCTGCTTCGTCGTCAAACGTGGCTTGCCAGACCTATACTCCCGGCGGTAGTTCGACTTCTTGAAACCTTGGATCGTTATTGCTCGGAGCTACAGCCTGTAAGCAAGTCTGCGCACCGGTTCCAACAGTTGGAGGCTCACCAAAAGGCAAGATTAATTGAATCTCAAGAGATGGAGCGTGCTGCTGCACTTGAAAGAGATCCAAGCTTCCGGTCGCACACGTCCAAACGACTGTACAACGTGTTCCACCAACTCTACACTGGGGAAAAGGACCACTTCGAAGGCCAGATTGGCTTTCAATTTGAAGCTACGAGCTCCTTTAGCATCGTTGCTTTGGGACGCTCAGTGAACCCTACCAGGCACGGCGGCCGACTCACACGGGAACACACAATTCGCTTGTGGGAAGAAGGATCACAGTTGCTAGTGGCTCAAGTCACTGTCGGGGGGAATTCCAAGAAGGACGCTTTAGGCTATGCACTGGAGATGCTGTCATCTCCTGCAAGAATTACGCAGGGAAAACTTTATCGTCTAACGACGCAGGAGTTTGCAAATGGCGGCGATCCTTGGTACAAGAAAGAAAACCTGCCAGACGAAGAGTATGACGAGTCATTTATCAAGATTCTGCGCGATTGCTATGCATCTGGATCTGTGGGATTTCCAGGGTCGCAAAACATGATGGGGGCTGCATATGGAGTCCCCACGTTCATGGTGCAGGATGAAACGCCCCTAGCCAATCTTCCTCGGTTTGTTCCTCCACATGGCTGCCTTCCACTACTTTTTAACACGAAGAAGAAACTGAATTCTATCTGTATCAGTCACACCGGGACGTCTGCGTACGTAAAAGATGGAACAGATACATGGCGAACTTGTTTCTTGAGAACGGCATTTCTTCACGGGGTGCATTCGGTGGATTTCGCACTTAAATGCTCCCGTGCTGGAGGAATGGTATCTGGACATATCTGCATTGGAATTGATTGGCGTAGTGCAGGCTCTCAGCTTTCTGCTTACGATACATTTTTGGGAGAAACATCTAGTAGCATTGGCTGGATGCCTTCAATTGGAGCCGTCTGGATAAAAGGTGTACGATATGACTATGGCCCGAAGCTTTCAGTTGCCGCAGGGGATGTCTTTACGGTAACAATCGATTACGACTTACAGCTCCTGTCATTTGCGTATAACGGAAAAAACTTGGGAGTCGCGGTGGGTCCACAAGCGATTCATCCGCTAGGAACAATGATTGAGGAGCTCCCTGAAGTAGCAATCATGGGTGTGTCACTTTATGGTTCTCAAGATGTAGTGCAAGTTCGACCATCCGGGATAGCAAAGTCGACCCTACGTATCCATTGGCTGTTTGACTTGCTTAACTCTCTGGCTTCTCTCGCTGGGCGTATAGCGAGCACTCTTATTGCTGGACACCCAATAGATGGTGTGGAGGAAGAGCTACTACCCTGGCTGCAGTCCCAACTACTGAGTGGGGGGATTGCTGAGTGTTCTACCGGACCAGATCCACCAAGTGCAACCTTCCCATTGCGTTGGAGTGAGGCACTCCAAGCGGAATTCACTCGTTACCCACCCTCCGATCAGTCCGCTGGAGTGCTGATTGGTCTATTGCAAAATGCACCATCAAGTGTCGAGAAAGACTCCGTATTAAGGAAACGCGGGTCTGGAGGACGCCTAGGAGGATCTGATAGTGTGAGCCAGCAAGATCATGCATTCTGGGGGAACTGGACTACAGACATGACTGAGAGAGGAACAGTACAACTGATTTTGTCGTGGCTCGAGAAACACTCACCGGATCGGACCTTCTTAAGTCGCCTCGGACGATTTCCATCTTGTGAGCGATGGATGTGCGCAGCTTTGATCATGCACGCACCATCTCACGTACGTCAAGAGGTACAAGCAATTGCCGCAGGGGCAGGGGCTAGTACAGCGGGGGAAGTGGTTGGAGCTGAATTCTTTCTCGCCCACGCGAATCTAACGCCGTCTGATGACCTCATTCACGTTTGGAAGCGAATCATTATGCTGCGTCATTGGATGATCAAGGCTAGGCAAGGGTACCGAGCAAAGGAAGCAGATGAACCAAAAGATGTTGACTCTCCGCCGAAACAAACTTTTCAAACCGCTGGTGATGATTCTATAGCAATAAAGCGATCAAGCGATGAAGTTATCTTGGAGCAAAGCGTTGTGGTGCCCAAGACGTTCACCGATTTGATTCAGCAAGTCATTCAAAGGGCGGAATTTTTGTGTAAGTTGGCGCCACCATCAGAGGAAGCAGAGCGACTTAAAGGTGACTCACAGACTGCGCTGTTTAACTTGGCTGAGAAATGGAGCGCACATAAGACTCCCCCATCGCTACAGCCAATGCTAGAGCGGTGGAAAACGCTTGGGGAAGTTGACAGTTCGAGATGGTCTGGGATTGTAGATGTACTACGAGCTCAACACCGGTGGAGAACTCGACGAGCATCGATTCAAGGATTTTCCGTATCGACCGCTTCAATTGCCTCCACTCCTATTGAAAATGTGGATGCTGAAGTTGGAGAAGACGGGTTTGAAAGCAAGAAATATGATTACACCAACAGCTTTTCTGCTATGATGAAAGCCTGCGAATTATACATTCGAGACGGAACTGGAGCTCCACCCGAAGTGTTAGCATTGCTTTTGGAGAGACGTCAGCGCCGATCAGATTCGCGTCTTTTCGGGTTACAGGCGATGAAGGCTATTGTGGCGTTGCTATCCTATGATTCTGCTATCCACAACGCTCTGATCTTCCTACGTCCCGCTATGAGGGGGTTTACAGAAAGTGAAAAGGAGTCGCGTGAGTTAAATGATGGCCAAGTGGTTGCCGAGACATTCCGAGCTACCGTTCGTCACCACTACTTGAAAGGCCTCGAGGGCTGCAATCGGCAGACTATCGAGAGTGTTCAGAGCGCATTTTGTGAACTCTACGCATATCTGGCACAATTACTTGGTGGAAGCAGCTACACTGTATCTGATCCACAGCTTAAACAGACTATTCTGTGTGCTTGGAGTCTTGACTTTGAACCTCGGGACCATCAATTCTTACTAGACACTGGCATGCTATCAAGACTGCAAGAAATCTTTTCGATCAGTTCGATTCTACACGAGGCAGTTGGTGACAACAGCAGTTCATCCAGCCACAGTTTATCGAAGGACTTGGTTCACGAGTACTCAAGCATTAATTGGCATCCTCTGTCGGAGGAATTTGTTCAACAAGGCTTGCTGAGAAGCGGCTACATGACTAAACGTGATGTGGTTCGCTTGTTGCACCGCGCACCTCACTACGCGTGTCCGCCTGAATGGTGGATGAAGAACGAACTCGACAAGGAGAGTACAGAAGATGACGTCCCAGTAACTGCACGCCACACAGCTTCGTCCCTTTCCTTGTTGTATGCGGACATGCTGGCTGGACTACAACGCAAGTTGCTGGGTTCTCCTCCTCGCGCTCCTTCTACTAAGGTTCTTCTTTTTGGCGCGATGATTGCCCCACCAACTGGACGTGGCACCCAGGCAACGGCAAATCCAAAGCCAGATGAGATAAGTTATGTCACGATGCCAGCTTTGGGGGAAGTGAAGGATTTCACGGTGGAGATGTGGATTTATCCGACGGAACTGGCGGGCTGTCAAGCCTTGCGCTGTGACAATGGGGTTCAAACTGGAAGTGTTTACTTGGAGTTAATTGAACGACATTTGCAGCTGTCGATTCCAGGTAACTTCCCGCGCGAGAGACTGTTTCGATCATACCAATTCCGGACGTTCGAGTGGACTCATTGCGCAGTTATTTACAATGCCGAAGCCAAGCACGCCCTCTTAGTTGTGAATGGAGTACTCGTGGAGAAATTGCTTTTTGAACGTGTATTTAGTGTAAACCTCCGTGATTCACGTCTCGGCTGTTGGATGAGCGAGGTCGATGCTCAAGGCGCTGCGCTCACAAATACCTCTGCACAGCGGAAGTTCAAAGGATCGATCGCAGAAGTGCGAGTTTGGAGAGTTTCTCGAGATGTACATGACATTCTACACGACTTCCAGCGCTGTGTTCCTCTGGCGAAGTGTTTAAACCCTTCGCTAAGCAATCCGGAAATATTTTCCAAGGATCTTATTTGCCTTTGGCATCTGACCGAAGGAGAAGGAATCTGCGCCTATGACTGCGCCTCCATTCTGAAGGCAACAACCGAAAATCCGGAAGCAAGAGGCTCAAATGCAACAATTTCTCACTGTCGCTGGGTGACAGCAAGTCTTCCAGTTTTCGGAAACGCTGTTTTGGACAATATGCCGTCGAATGAATGGAGTCGGGTAATGACTAGCATTCGATCGTTTCAACGGAAGGTGCGGGCATTTCTCATGAAGCAGTTCAAGGGCTCGGTTCGACTGTCAAAATTGGTCTGTGAGTACGACGAACGACTTGCGATTCAAAAATGGAGTCAATTATCTCGACTAGATGATGGTGGTAATGTGGAATCAGATAGCGACGACGCGTACACGAGTGGGGATCAGACCGATCTAGATGAGCTCAACACTAAGCCGATGGATGCCTCTACACGGACACTAATTTCTCAATGGAGCGCTTGTACAGATGAGCAGATGATCATCCGAAAGCAAACAAGAAGGTGCGCTTGGGTTGTGTTCCGTTTCCTAGCGTCGACTGGTATCAGTGGTACATATGAGAGACGAGAGGGTGAAGCTAAGTCAGTGGCCGCTGTAGCAAAGCTGAAGCGGAAACAGCGGCTTCAGAAGGCAGGTAGCACGGGCAACGTAATGCCTACAGCTGACGTCCCACGCCCAAGTGTGGGGTATTCAAGTGAAGACGCTGCTACTCGCACTGCTGAAGCTGCAAGTGATGCAGCAAAGAGCGCAGCTACCAATAGAGAGTTGGAGGAACCTGTGCTCCAGACGCTTTGGTTCTCAAAAGAATTCCACCGGAAAGTGTTCGAAATCCTCGAGAAAGAGTTAATCCAAGGGAAAGAACTGACTGAAGATGCAGAGGGGCTAACACGGGCTCAGCGTATGCTACGTTCGGTGTCCACTCCAGTTCAAAAGCGAGGAGCAAGTCTTCGCCAGTATCCAAGTGACGTAACTCGCAGGAAATCCGGGTTCGTTAACGTTCATCATGCTCCAAGTGATCTATCTGGTGACAGCGACCTCCTTGAGCCTCTGGAAGTGGAGACACACATGTTTGGGGTCCTGTTGTTCATGCTTTCTCAAAGTCAGCAGTCTTCTGCTATCACACACCTCGTGCGTCCACATATGCTTCGAGGTCTACTGGAATTGCTACGTCTAGCGTCACCTCGGTCTCAGCGCGTCGTGAAACTTCTTCTTCGCAGAATTTGCTGCAGTGGAAGTGTTAAGCCGTCTGACGTCGGCGCGATCCTCGGATCCGAGAGTGTTCTGGTTGATTTGTTGCTGGATCAAGTGGCTGAGTCGGTGTGCAGCACGGCAGCTCCGATGGCAACACACGCAGTCAACGTACCAGGAAGTAGTGCGTTGGTTGGAAATCCAGAACGTGATGGCTTTATGACGTCTACCGAGTCGCTAAGCAACCCGATTGGCTTCCGCTCTGGTCAGATTTCACTGGTGGTAGCCTCAGAGAGCGTGGCGCTCTTACGGCGGTTACTTATGGAGAAGCAATGGCGGCAAGGGGTGGCAGAGAACTTGTGCAGCGCCATCCGGAACATAACTCCGATCTTGGCCAGGAAGAAGCCCGCGTCACCATCACCAGACGTGATGGCAAGTGTGGATTCGTCGGATATCCGTTTACGGGCTGCAATTATCCGTGCGGTAGGAGCTCTTTGTGTTCTTGGTTCCCACACAGATTGCATTCGAATTGGCGGGAAAGTTTTAGTTGCTGCACAAAGCGCAAGTGGCGTGGAGTCGGATATGACTGCGGATGGAAGTGGACAATCTGTGAGTGCAACGTTGATTGAGGTGAACTCCCAGGCCTCCACAGTTCGAGTTGTATTTCACCCAACATCGTCAGAGGTTGACTTCGACCCGAGTCACAACGTGCAAGATGTGAGCCCATCGTCTCTATCGCCTACCGAAGAAATATGTTTGCCTCCGACGGCAGTTCCATTGACTCTGGATATGATGCCGGTAATTCTTCAGCTCGCTTCCCTCGACGACAGCAGTGTCTTGAAGGAGTTTGACAGTTTGTGGAGGTTGCAAATCCGATCTCGTGCGCTGTTGGCTCTAGAAGCTCTGCTGCGCCACTCGCTGGATATGACGAAGAGTTTTGCGCATGACACGCTGGCACAGCATCTGCTTCGCTTTGCGTTGACTCCGATCAGTTTGAATAGTTTCCTGAGCCTTCCATTGCTCCAGGAGAGAGGTCGAATGATTCTGTGCCGTTTGATTGAGTCCTCAACGCCAATAGGTGAAGCAATGTATCGCGGACTGCAGGAACCAACAGCTCCAGCTCTACCAGTGTCTGAATGTACGGGCAACTCGGGCCTAGGAGGCGTTGAAGCCAATGATGATCCTGCTGAAGAAGAGACTGAAGCACATCGTGTGCGTAGGGGTTTTGCCTCCACATTGGCTGCAATGGGTTTCGAGTTTGATTTGTGTATGGCTGCATTAGAGCACTCACGAGATGATCCCAATCTAGCAGTTGAATGGCTGATGGGAGACGGAGCAGCAACGTACCAAGAACGGCGAGAAGCACAACGCTTAGCTCAAGCAACTATTGCTGCTCACGGTCTTGCGGAAGGAAGTGAAGGAGCTCCAGGTCTCACGCTGGAAGGGAAGGCGTGTGAGCTTCAGAATATCTCTGGTATGCCATACTGTCTTGCTTTTTGTGCGCTAGAGCTCTCCAACAGCGACCCTAACAGGGCAATGGAGTGGTTAATGGAACACGGCAATAACTACGCAGAGAAATTTGACTCGCTCGATCTGCTAACCGACGCGTTTTCAGCCGCGAGAACGGTCGTGTTGGAAGATCGAGCCGCAATGGAAGAAATCGACCAACCAGACCCTCTCGTGACGACTTCTGGGCGCCAGGACGCAATCGCTGCTGAGTACTTGGGCTCCGCTGCTTCAACACGCACTGCAGAACTTTCCTACGCTCCCAATGTTGATGCAATGGCCGTGACACTTGCTCCGATCTTGGCTCCAGCACCGAAACCAACGTCAGGTGGATTGGCGCGCGAATCGAGTTTGACGGCCTTCTCTCCTCTTGATCCAGAATACTTGACCCCCAATATTCTCTTGACAGTGACAAGTGACGTTGGACCTGTCCAACGCTTAACTACCAGTGGCCGAACAGGCATTTACAGACGCTACTCCCCTGAAGACGGCGTGCTAGTCACGTTCTTGAATACGGAGTCTGGTGCTTACGAAGACGAGTGGCATTTCCCACGGGACTTGCGTCGGATCGTTAAGATTTACGACGAGCCTCTAGAGGGTGTGGAAAGCATCCATCGTGTGGCACTGAAAACAGAAAATGCGCTCTCAACGTATTATGCTAGACGAGCAATCACCGCATTGCTTTACGCATTCTACTCTGGCGAGGGTACCATGCCAGCAATTGATATCGAGAAAGAGCAAACGCTGGAAGATAAACCACCGGCGATTGGATCTTCGTCCTCAAATGATATCTTAACTGTTGTTGGAGGCCCACGACAGTTCGTCAGTCTCCTCAAGATGGTTGCAGCTTCCGAAATGAATTCTAGTCAGAATGAGGTCGACAACGCTACCAAGGTAACGGATGGAAGCAAGACGTCTACAGAAAACACTGCGCCTGCATCCTTGTTGGCGAACCTTCAGGCGATCACGTTGAGGATTCTTCTGCAAGAAACTCGCAGTGAAAAAGTCGAGAATTCCCACCCCAACTCTCCTAGACGAGCCTCTGGTGTTCAGCACGAAAGACTTTCAACCTTTGGTGATCACGATGATTCTCGTTTAATTTTTGGAGTTCCTGAGTTTAGCGAAGATGATGAAGATGAGGCCTTGAGTCGAGCTATTGCTCTATCCATTGAAGAATCGCAACCCCCTGCAGCTCCTGTAGCAGCGTCCTGGCTAGATGAAGACGGCAAGACTGAAGGTACACCAAAGTTAGTTGGAAGGCGTCGTCAACCGTCCGATACTGAAGCCCAAGAAGTTGCTAGCGCGTACTTGGGTGGTGACGTGAATGACCATGATGGGTTGTTATCAAGTGTGTTAGTGAAAGAATGCGTCAGTCACTTTGTGGAATCGACACGGATGGCAGGCGACGGTACGGGCGAAGCGTCAGTCGTTCAAGAATTCCAGTCGTTGCACCCGTATTTCGGTCGATGTGAATACGCGCGAGCTGTAAGCATCGACAGCTCCTACCGCTGCTTACGTATCGTGTTTGACCATCGTTGTCGGTTGGGGTCCAAGGCAAAGCTGACTTTCTTCGCTGATCCGGAGTGTGAAGACCGTCTTGGTGTGATCGACAATACCATGACGACCTCCGGCCATCTCCTTCCTGATTTAATCATCCATTCTCACCAGTTTTGGTTCCGCTTCACAGCTTCTGAAGAGAATATCACAAAGGATAATGGCTATGGGTATCGTTTTCAAGTGAAGTCAATGGCAAATATCCGCTGGACGAAAGAGTCTGAGGTACTAGCAAATCCTTCACTGGAGTGGGCGTGCTGGGTCTTGGAGCTCTTACTGAACGACGCGACGGAGTTGGTACAACACGGAGCAGTGCACAATCGAAAGATTTACGGTGCACTTGTACGTTATCTACGCTCACCTGGGGCCCCGTTTAAGGGCCGGGTTGTACGCTTGTTGCAACAATTGTTGCACCACCCGGAGCTGTTCCCGGCCGATGAAGTGCCTGAATTGGACGCGTTGGAGTCAATTTCTCGACTGGCTTTGACCCGTGCAGAGGTGGACCGAGCCAGTGGGAAGGTCTTCCTGTCCTCACACTTGCTACAGCTCGTGGAACTCTCGATGACGATCTCTTCCGCTTCGTCCGTTTTCGAACGAACAATTACCGGCAATAGTGTAGCATCTGAAACATGTTTCACTACGCCATTTGATCTGCCCGTGCCGTTCGAACTGAAGCGCGTTTGTGATAGTCTCAACGACGTGTCAGAACTCACGAGGTTTTTGCTTGGGCAAACCACGCGCTTGCCTCCGCATATCTTGGTTGCGATATGGCTGGAGGTTTACGGATCATCTGCAGTCATCGAGACGTTGCACCCGTACACTCCTGGTGCCCCGTTAAGTGGTCTCGTGACCTTGGACGGTTCTCAAGCTTTGCGAATCACCTTTGACTCTCGTTGTTCACTCGCTTCCGGGCAAGGCCAAGGGATGTCAAGATTGGACTTGACCAGTTACCTGCTTGTGCCCCCTGAAAATCACACTGGGGAGCCTGTGAAGGATATCCGCAGCAGCCGAACGTATGCAGGTGAGAGTGGGTGGCCGGAGGGAGCAATCTCGCACGAGGGCAACTATCTCGAATACACGTTCCATGCAGATGAAAACGCCGGTGCGCACTTCGGCTTCGCAGCCACAGTCAGTTCTCTCGGGATTCCGAAAGATAAGCAATTAGCCCGCGCGACAGTCGCAGACATGGAAGCTCTTCAACAGAAACTTCATCAGCAAGCCAGTGCTGAGGATAAGGAAGGCGACCATTGGACTCAAGACATGGACTTGCAGCTGGTGGACTGGGTAAACAATCACGTGGAGCCTGCAGCATCGCTACCGTCGACTACTCCTGCGACTGTACGGCGTTCAGTGGATCTACAGCCAGCAGACATCAAATTGAACCAAACGCTCGACGGCTTGAGGTGCTCGCAGCTGCTAAGTCTTTCACTCGAATCATTGCAGCTTCGATTTGCCTTGCTGAAATACCTAAATTTGAGTCTGCAACACTGCTTGTCCCTACTGGATCTGCGCGACATCAAGTCATCATGGACGATAGCACATCGACTGCGACAACTTAGTCACTGTATCTTCTTCGATGTCAAGAGTGCACTGGTGGAAGCTGCTATTGAAACTACCCATGTTCCTGGAGAGTCTTCAGGAAGCTCGCAGCAACAGACAGCGCGTATCACGCTGGACCGAATGCAGGCGCTTGAATCACGCGATGATCGCGAAGTGGAGCCGTCGGTGTCGGAGTGTTTCTTTGCGCAAGCATTCCGTCAGTTGCATTCAGTGGACCCTGCACTATTACGACGTCAAATCGACAGTAAGGGTCGATTGTTTAGTGTCAAGTTCCGCGGTGAAGAAGGCGTAGATTGGGGTGGAGTGTATCGCGAAGGAGCCACTTCAATGGTGGACGACTTGTTCTCCCCTCACTTCAACCTGTTCATCTTGTGTCCCAACGGCCAACACGACACCGGCAACAACCGTGGAATGTATCTGCCCAACCCCAAGTGCACCTCTCCAGTGGCCATGCAGATGTTTGCGTTTGTCGGTCAATTACTTGGGATATCGCTTCGCACACACGGTGACTTTCCGTTCATGTTACCATCTTTAGTGTGGAAGCAGTTGCTGGGCCAGACTCTTACTCGCGCGGATCTCGAAGGCACTGACGCCATGCTCATCCAGATGCTTGATGGAATCGCTAACTGTGAAAGCGACGGGATCTCGACGGAGGAAGAGTTTGCTACTGCCTTTGCGGGTCTTGAGTTACGCTTCACGGCGTCGTCGTGCACAGGAGAGGAAATTGAACTCGTGCCAGGTGGACGTGCACTCACGGTGGGTTTCCACAACCGACTGGAATACTGTGGTTTGGCTGAACGTACCCGTTTGGAGGAATGCAGTGCCCAAGTAGCTGCGATGGCCCGAGGGTTTGCCACATTGTTCCCTCGGCGTGCCTTGACGCTATTAACGTGGCAAGAGCTGGAAATCCTCGCGTGTGGCTCGCCTAAAATCGATTTGGATCTCTGGAAGCGACACACGCGCTATGACGGCTACGCTGATGACGACCCGACGGTGTTACTCTTCTGGGAAGCGCTTGCAGAGTTTTCTGATGAACAACGCGCAGACTTTGTGCGTTTCGCATGGGGTCGAAGTCGACTGCCTCGTGGCAAGTGGCCGCAACCCTTTAAGCTGTCCAAGAAAGGAGGTCGTGACGCCACGCGCAGTCTACCAGTAGCTCACACATGCTTCTTCTCGGTCGAGCTGCCACCTTACACATCGCACGAGATGATGCGCTCGATGTTGCTCGCTACAATTACCTTCGGTCTTGGTGGGATCCTTATGGCTTGAGCTGAGTAACCATTTGTGTACTTTATTTGCAGTCATGTACTGTATATACCTAAAAGTAAGCAGACACACTCGCTCATGGACACAGCATCAACAAACAACAATGCGACCGCTTACTTGACTCACTCTCGCTTCATGTTTGTTTGTTCCTTCATCTGCTCAGCGGATAATTGGAGGTGACTCCTTTGTGGTGTGTATCTGTAGCTTGTAGCGCCTTCAATTTACACGCGCTTGAAGTTCTCAAGTCCGCTGCCTACGATACTGCAGCTCTCCGACTCCAGAGCCTGCTGCACGGCCTCCGCGTTGAACTCCTTGGACGCCAGCACGACCTGCGAGTTCTGGCCGATGGCGGCGAGCGGGCCAAGGGACAGACCAGTCTCCTCACCAGTCAGCAGAACCTTGTCCGTGGCCGTCAGTTTCAGGCTGCACAACACAAGCTATCAGTAAATGTTAACTCAAAAACGCCACAAAACAGCAGTAACGAACCTCTTGGCGAGCTTCTCAGCCTGCTTGAGCACGTCACCGTGCGTCAACACCGCACCCTTCTTGGGGTTCTGGCCCTCCACCTCTGCAAACAAAATCTCCATATTAGTAAAACAGTGACAGATAATTAACCAACACGTCTTCGTACTGGAATAAGTGACAGCGAGGGGCGTCTTGTCATCCAAAGTCTTGGAAAGAGCCTTCATAGCGTACGGCTCGGGACTGTTGACCATTATACCGTTGAGATTAGCCATGCCTTCCACATGGTCCCAGCTCGTGGTGATGATGCTGTGCAAGTTGCGGAAGTTCTTGGGGCGGAACACCTCCATGCGCTCGCGGTCTGTCATACATTGACATCAAGTAAATAATGTCAGTACCTCTTCCACTTCTTCAACATATCTCAATTTTCCTCTCACAAGTTGCCAACTCCGGGAACAAGCCCTGCACAATTTGCGTCTGGTTACGACCAGCCTGCTTAGGCTCAAACACAAGGCCACTGGCGTTGCTGTCCTGCAGGATGAAGGCCAGCTCCTCCGCTTCCGACACCTCCGGCTCGATCACAGCCAGCGTAAGTCCCGCACGGGCAGCAGCCAGCTGCGTCAGTACATTTTCCGTGCTGTTAGGCAACCAGACAGCCACCACGTCGCCGCGCTGGAACTGCAAGTCCAGGAAGCCATTGGCCAACTCGTCCACCGCCGCGTTCAGCTCCTTGAAACTCCAACGGACGTCCTGAGAGACGCTACGCAGTGCCTCCTTGTGCGGCAAGCGAGCCACCGCCTCGTCCAGTGTGGCACCGACGGTACTGGCGTTGCGGGCGCCCATGGCCGCGCGCATCAGGCCCTTGGAGCGAACGAGAGCGAACATATCTCCTTACAGCAGTGGCACCCCCGGAATCCCTGCAAAATGAGCGGCTCCGATGACGTTTGTGTTCGGTACATCATATTATGTGGTACACAACACAATTGAATTTAACGTTAGCAGGATTTAGAAATCCATTTCTAATTGAAACTGAAGATGGTGCCTGTGGAGGTGGACGCTGCGGCGAAGGAGTGGAGTATGTTGGAGTTTCAGGGCGACCTGCTGCCTGGAGATGGTGCTGAGACGACGGACTTGAAGAATGTGGATGTGGGTACGCTGCGGTATGGAGAAGGAGGTGAAATTACGTTGCGTATTGGCAACCACGTACTGGCTGGAAAGGTGACCAAACTGCCCAAACCTTTTGCTATTCTCCAAAAGGTCAACGCACAAGGAGACGTGGTAGTGGAAGATAACGAGGTAGAAGCAGTCAGGCAGACCAAGTATGAAGTGGTGGGGATTGCACGTACGCGCGTTGTGTTCGCATCCAGACCGAAACCTGTTCTTGGCTAGGCGAATTAGAATTATTAAACATATTGATAAACGCTGTTGAGTTTTGAAAGATAGATTCCCAATACGTCGAAGTAATAAATATCCAAAGGTCTAGAGAATGCTGCCCGTGGGTGGACACGGCAAAAAGTTCTTGACGGCTTGTTCCAATGCGTTCAGGTCGTTGGTGGACTGGAATGCGAACCACGGGATTCCAGGGCAAAGAGGATTGTTTCTTGCTGCCTGCGTTTGTTCAACCTCCTCGACGCCGCCTACTTTCAGCATTGAGCTCAGCAGATGCATGGCCCTAGCTTCAACTTCTGTTTCGTCATGTGCAGACCATCGAGGAGAACTGGCACTGCTTACTCGAAGAGCCCGATCCACTTCAACAGATAACAACTCGTCGGAAAGATTGCTTTGCTCAATCGGGGCACAAGGGAATAGCAGCGAACGGTAATCATCGACGTTTCCAGTTGTTTGAGATGACGTTTCCTTGGCCTGATACTTCAGCTGCTGCACTGCAAACGTTCGCTCCCATGCGGATTCTTGTGTCTGGGGTGGAGGACCTAAAGACTCCGATGCCGTTTGTGCACATGGAGAGACGGAGATCACAGCACGTGCCACACGAGCTAAGTGGGGAGCATCTTCGACGAAATCTTTCCAGAACAGTCTTGGCGGTCGGCCTGCACTCATTTCCCACGCGACAACATCGTCAAAAACGCCCGACTTCTCTGTATAGTCGCCCAGTTGGCTCAGCAATTGAGAGCGAGCACCACCACTGTCAAATCCGTCACCGGAAAACACGCGCTCGGCTACTTTAACAACCAACGACTTCACACGTCGCTTCCCGGTGATCGAAAGACCCACCCCAGAGATGCGAGGATCCAATAGCATGCACACCAGTTCGTGCGAGTCAACTTGGCACCCAATCAACGAAATCGCAGTAGATATGAAGACCTCTTTCTCCTTCTCCGGAAGCAATGCTGAACGGGTACCTTTCACCACTGCCAGCAACCACAACCAAAGAACGATAAATTGCGCCGATGTCGTCTCCTTTGCACCACTCAGCGCCAACATCCAATTAAACGGCGTCAGGAGCTTATCCACGAGACGCAAAGTATCCCAAAAGGAGGCAATTTCTTCCGCAGGCACCGACACTTTTTCTTGATACCGGCGAATGTCCCCCTCCAGATGCACCATGCATTTAACTATCCGTGGCACAGCATCCCAGCTCGATAATTCCAGCAAAACCTCCAGCTTTTGTCGAAAAGGCTCGATCTTAGATACACTGTGAGCAAGCAGAATTGCCTTGCTGATTAAATCAACGAGTGTGGGGAATGCACTCAGCAGCTCCTTACGCAGAATCAGAGACTGGCGTAGCAAGCACGTACTTAGCAGCACCTGCGTCTTAGTCCTGGCAGCAATTCCACTTGTGCTATCTGCATCTTGAAGGGGGGTTGAGAGAGCCTGCTGCTGCTCCAGACGGAGCTGTTGATACAAACGCGGGCATTCACAGCAAAGACTGAAGACTGCGTCCGGTGCAAGACTACGACGGTACTTCGCAACAACGGCGTCAAACTCTTCACGGGGGACACAGTACTTGCAACATCTTTCCCCTGGCAACGTGGTCGGAACCTCCCGACATGCCTCTTTCAGTGGGAAAACGCTGCGATGTTCATTCACACCAATCCATTGGTTGCACCACGTTGCTAACAATCCAGAGTCCCTCGAACCTTGTTTCTTAAAATGTCTGTGCACGACAGAAACGACTTCACAGCTTGCCAGAGACTGCTCTATTTCTTTGGCTGCGTCATCCGCTAGATCCTGCAACACTCTCGTCGTGGCTTGTTCTGCTGACAACCGAGGTAAACCTGGACGAGCCAAATGAAAAGCTTCCACCAGTGCTTCATCCTCCACAAAAGAAGCCGGAACGTCGTTTAACACACAAGCTAGTACCAATTTCTGATGAACTCGAGCTGCATCTTCCTCGGAAAATTTACTTTGCGTCGCCTGTTGGTTGAAAACTCGAGCCACCGGAATGTCCTTGTCAGCTTCAGGTTCTTCAAAACTCGAATTCATATCAACTTGTTGAGTTGATACAACGTTATTGTCCATCTCATCTGGAGCTTGGACTTGTTGAGCTTGTATTTGCTTCTGTCTTTTGGACGGAGGTGACGAATCCGTGTCAATAGCTGCTGCACTCGTCTGGATCGCGTCTGGAATGGTAGCAGTATCCGGTTCAACCACTGAAGTAGGAGATGCATCTGCTACAACGACTGCAGTATCAGGTACTGCCGTGCGGACTGTGGCGCTGTTAGCGACGGCTTTGTCCAGTAGCCGCTCGATATCAGTGGGTGAATTCTCACACTTATTTAACACATGACTTCGCATACGTGCAGCCACACCAGCACAACGTTTGGCACAGAAGTTGCAGCGTGCATGAACCTTATTATCAGACGTGCGGATCTCCGTGAAGAAGGTCCATACAGGGCTTGGCCGTCGTCCAGCACGATGGCGCTTCTCGCCTACGCGTCGATCTGTCATGGGTTAAATGGCATAAAAACGAGTGTTTCCAATTTAAGGACAACCTCACTTGAATGTCACTTTAGTGACATGGTCTCTCAAAACACTAGCATCCACCAACAATGGCAACAGGTATGACACCTCTTGCTCTTCTTACGCCTGTATACGTGGCTATGAGACTCCTATTTACACTCTAATTAATTGTCGTTCTTCATATTTCACAGCTAATGATGACTCGAGTAACGTGCCCCGCACTAAGTTCTTCCTACGTGGTAAGAGCGGCATTGAGGCCATGTGGGGTCCACCCTCTTCCAGTAAAGATGAGATCGCGATCGAACGGGACGAGAGCTTCGATGCTCCGGGATCTGCCGACCTCATGGAGTTCACGGAGGACGGAAAGCTCGTGGTGCTTGTTCGCACGGCTTCAGGCTTCACTGTGCGTGATGCTGACACTGGAGCTGTGGTGACGGAGGTGGCCAACCCTGGTATCCATGCTGTGGCCTGGTCGCCGCTGGGCTCGCAGCTGTTGACCTGGCAGAGACCTCAAAAGGAGTCGGACCTGGGAAACCTCATTGTGTGGGATGCTGCCACTGGCAAAGAGATTGCGCGTTTCAACCACAAATCCTACACCCGCGACGTACGTTATCAGGAGGAGAAATTGCTGAAATATGAAACTGATGCTGTACTGTTATCTACAGAAATGGCCACCGCTTCAGTGGTCGTCGGATGAGACGATCTGCGCGCGTCAGAGTGCGAACGGTGTGGTGCTCTACAGTGGTCGTGATATTGGAGCTGGATCCATTGGCCAGATTAACCTACCGGTATGTGGTCTTCTCTCGCAATGACATTTGTTTCTAGACACTAATGACTTGTTCTGCTGTGTGGTGTGTAGAATGTCGCTAACTTCAGTGTGGCTCCTGGCAGCGCTCCTTACAAGGTTGCTCTGTTTGTTCCGGAAAAGAAGGGCAAGCCTGCTAGTGTCAAGATTTATCAGTTCCCGAACAGCCTGGAAACCCCTACTGCGATGAAGAGCTTTTACAAAGCTCAGGACGTGACGCTCAAGTGGTCTCCCACGGGCAGCGCGCTGATTATTGAAACGCGCACGGATATTGACACTTCAGGCAAATCGTACTATGGTGAAACGGGCCTCTTTTTCCTGCAGAGCGATGGCGAGTACGACTGTATTGTGCCGCTGACCAAGGAAGGCACTGTGCACGATGTGGCTTGGGACCCCACTGGACGTGGCTTTGTCGTGATCGCCGGCGCGATGCCTGCACATGCTACCCTGTACGACAACAAGGCGCTTCCCGTCTTCGAATTCGGTGCGGCGCCTCGTAACCATGTCAGCTGGAGCCCGCACGGGCGCTTCCTGTGTCTGGCTGGATTTGGCAACCTTCGCGGTGATATGGACTTTTGGGAGCGTAACAAGCTGAAGAAGATGGGCTCAGCTACGTCTAACTCTGCTACCACTTTCGCGTGGTCACCTGACAGTCGCTACTTTGCTACGGCCACTACGTTCCCGCGCCTGCGTGTTGACAATGGCTTCAAGGTTTTCCGTTACGATGGCACTGGACCCATTCACCAAGAAGATCGTGGTGAGCTGTACGACCTAAAGTTCCGCCCCGCAGCGGCAGACACGTACCCAAACCGTCCCCAGTCTCCTCGCCGGAAGGGTGAGACTGCTGGCTTTGGCTCTGCATCCGCCCCGAAGGCTGCGCCGAAGCCACAGGCCTACCGCCCTCCGAACTCGACCGGTGCTCTTGCTGCGATGATGCGCAAGGAAGAGGGCGGCTCGAGAAAGCTGGACCGTAACAAATACGCTGCCCCACGCGCCGCTGCTTCCTCGATCCCTGGTGCAGCTCCTCGGGCGATTCCTGGTATGGGAGCAGCTGCTGCACCTAAGAAGCTCAGCAAGAGCGCGCGGAAGAAGAAGGCCCAAGAGGCTGCCGAAGCCAGAGCTGCTGTCGAAGAAGCTCTCGCTAAGGTTGCTGGCGATTCACCTGCTAAGGAAGAGCCGGCAAAACCATCCCCGAGTGAAATGACGCCCGAAGAGAAGGCCAAGAAGGTGAAGGGCTTGCTGAAGAAGCTCAAGCAGATCGATGCCATTAAGGCTAAGAAGGAGTCTGGTGAATCCCTCAACGATGACCAGTTGCTGAAGCTTGACACTGAAAAAGCGCTGCGTGACGAAGTGGCCGAACTGTCCGCGTAAATATGTGCAACTGCAGTAGCACATGTCCAGCTTAGGCAGCGGTGCCGATCATCGTAAGCGATAGAGACACTGTTCTTGAATTGATTTGAGCATTTTGCTTTTGTTGTCACCAAGACCCGGGAGACTACTTTCAATATTCGGCAAATAAGTTAATTATCCATGCTTGAATTGGCGGCCGCATACACAGCCCATTGAGCGTTTGGTGTAGGTGGTGGAGGCACAAAATGCTGTCAAAACGATAACAGAGCAAGTTAGGTGACGTCTAAATGGTACTTTGAAATAATACGTAAGCTTACCGGAGGAATAGTAGAAGCCCCCACGGTTTGTGGGAATACAATGTATGCGTCCCATGCTCGCCGCACTGCGATCAATGCATGTATCGTCAATGTCTCGGGATGTAGTGATTGGTTCGGCGGTTTTCGTTCCGGTGCAGATGAACGCGGGGGATCCTGAGCCAGCACATACGAAGAAGGAGAAGCCTTGTCGTCTGACGCACCACTACACTCCATACTCTCTTCGGTTGTACTTGTCGCCGCTTCAACGTGTTTTACCTTTTCCATCGTGTTTGACCCAACTGCTTGCCGGATACTTGCTTCAGCTCGTCTCCGCTGCTTTGCTCGCTTTCGATATGCCTGCACAAGCAACCCCGTGTTACATGAGACTTAAATGAAGATCTTAATGCATGGCGTAATGCACCTTTTTCTTTTGAACTCTTGCAGCAAACGCTCGGATCTCTGATATTTTTTTCTCCGGGAAAACCCCCACCGCCGCATTCATTTCTTCCAACTCCGTCTTCAACGCCTCACAAATTGCCTGTTTTCTCTCGCGTTGCACACGTAATCGCGGCACTTCCACACCTGCAGTCAAGCTCTCTTTCTTTAGAGTATTTCCACACAACGTCTCCAGTCGATTCTCAACCACAGCCAGTTCTGCTGCCGCTGCTTTCAGTTGCTCTGTCAACTTCTGAGCTTGCGTAATTTTCCGCCGTAGCATTCTCAATGGAGGTTCAGCGCTGGTATCTTCACCATGACGAGACTTATCCACTGCGTTGCAGTGTGTACGCTTAAAATTGTCCATCCACAATTGTTCCGTGTCAATCGGTGGCGGACGAGGTGGATGCGGAATAAAACGAGGGTAGAAGCCTATTGGGGGCCGAGGAGGAGGCTGAACAAAACGTGGTGGTCCTGTAAATGCACGCAGTTGTGGTGGTATTGGCGGTACAAATGCTTGGCGACCTGGAGGCTGCGTCCATGGCGGCATGGGGCGAGCCCATGAAGGTGGCGGATGTGGATGCATTTGTGCAATTTGAATCCAGACTAAATGTGAATTAAACCAGACTAAATGTGAATTGAACCGGACTAAATTTTATATACGACCAAATTTCAATCGCGCGTAAAAGACCAAAAATGACGGACGTGCATGGCGAGCTGCTCAAGTGCGTCCTGCAGCTAGCAGCATGCAGCGACAAGGTGCGTTTCCTGTATAGATATCCTCACTTTAAATGTTTAACGGATGATGTTTTTTTTTTCCTCCAGCTTCGCTCGACGGACACAATGCTAGGGAACTATGTGAACCGCATGCAGCAGGCCCTACCGAGTTCCGGAATGCCACACCTGACGTCTAAACTGGCAGTGGTGGCTGCCAATCCGGAGCGGGAGGCACGCACTTTAGAGGAGAAGTTCCAGGAGATCTATGACCAAGGGACAGAGGCGACGGAGCGACTGGAGATCACCAAGTCCCGACTGGATAAAGAGCTCCGTCGACGCTCAGAGAACGTGAGGACTTTTTTGTCTGCAATTGTAATAGTGGTGTGGAACTGATGTTTGATGTTGGCAGTTCCGCGATATGGTTAAAAGTCGTAATACCGACATTCAGGAGGAGTATGCGCGTATGCTGAAGGAACTGGATGACCAAGTGGAGTCGTTGGACCAGGAGATTGCAAACGAGAAAGAAATGAAGGCTGAGAAAGTGAAGAGACGGCGCGAAGAGGCTTCTGAGAAGAAAGCAAGCAAGAAACAACACCTGGAAGATGAAAACTCGCAGCTGAAGGTACAGCTAGATGAATTTACATCTGAAATCAGACAGCTACAGGATGTCTTCGCCAAGCTGGAAAAAGAAGATGAACGACTGGAGAATGGAGGCGACACTGATAGTGTTGAAAGTGCTGAGGAGCGACGCAGATTGGAGGAGGAACGTGCACAGAATGAAATCGTGGAATTACAACAGGAAATTGTGTTGCTGAGGGAAGCCCAGGAAGCGATCGCGGAGAAGATTGATGTACGAATCCGGATTGCTCTATTTCCAACTGCAAGTGTGAGCTTATAGTATTTTACTTGCTCTTGTGTTTACAGAAACAATCATTGAAGGCTCAGTATGAAGAAGAGAAACAGGAAGTGCTGGAAGAAACAACTCACGTAAGTACTTTACTGATTCCGTCGACTTCGAAGTGTGTCCTAACCTTTTTGCTACGATGCAGCTCAAGAGTCTAGTGGAAGACCTCACCCCCCAAATCAACTCAAACGGCGTTCGATTGCACTCGTTGTTGCGAACACTTGCACCATCTCCTGGCATTGGAACGCTTATGACTCGATTGTATCAACAACTGTGCAGCGATTCTCCTGCGCCATCGTCACCTGGCATGCCTCCCACACCGCGGAAAACGGTTGACTTGAAGGCATTCCTCAACGTAAGGAGAACTGTTTATGATGCGTACTGTGGGTTAGATCGCTAACGATGTGTCGCGCTGTATGTACAGAGTTGCCCGAGCTTTGAAGAAGGCAACAGAGCAATTGATGAGCTCAAGAAACTCCAGCTCATTTATTGCTACGAATCTAGCGGAATCATCGCGCTGGCGGATTAAGTGATGTTAACGTTCATGGCAGTCACAGACTCATTGTTTTCATTAATGTTGTCTCTTAACGATCGAAAGACTGAGCAGGATACATCGAGGAGCAGCAGGTATAGTGATTACCGCTTATAGCTTGCTGTTGTTCTTGCCCTTGAACTGCTTCTTGAGCTCCATTACTGTAGCAAGGAACTCCCCTGACGCCGCACGACGATCGAGTTGCTCAAACTCGTGAAACAGTGCCTCTCGGATCTTCGGGGCTCGTTCACGGCGCAGCAGCGACTTGTAGACCGGGAGACTGGTCTTGTTGAACTGGTTCGAGACCAGCGGCGTAAGCTCCGCGAAAACTGCCTCCAGGAAGCCGTTCGTAGGGAAAACTTCGCCCACAATCTTGGCACTCAACGCCTCTTGCGCCTTGAAAACCTTGGATCGAAGCACCAAGTTGTTCGCAACACTCGGCCCCAACAAGTGCGGGAACGTGTACGACGACGCGAATTCCGGTACAACCCCAATACGAAGGAACGGCGTCCAAAAGGTGGCGCTGTCGGCTGCGTACACGAGGTCGCAATGCATGAGCAGCGTGACGCCAATGCCGATTGCAGGACCGTTGACAGCCGCCACCAGGAGCTTCTTGCAGTCCAGCATCTTGTGCATGAAAGTGTGCGACGGGCTCTTCGAAGGAGGACGCACCGATCCGTCGCCCAGAATGGCAGCAGTTTCCTTCACGTCAGCCCCGCTGGTAAAGTAGTCACCGTGGCCCGTCAACACGAAAGCGTGCAGCGAGGGATCAGCCTCGAACTCGTCCAATGCTGCAGTCAACTGCTCGTACAACGCGTCGTTGAAGGCGTTTTTAGCGCGGGGACGACACATTTCGGCCACGTAGATGCAGCCTGCGCGTACGTGACGACGCACTACTGTCTCCTGCTGCGAGCTCATTTCTCTTCTTGTTAGGCTGGTGGTGTGCGCTAGATGGTGACTTGGAATGTGTTAAACGATGTGTAGGATTCGTCAACGTCATTGAAGTTTCTATTTTTAACCTCTTTGACTTGATACTAAAGTGATGCACTCAACATATCCGAATAAGGAGTATCAAGGTAAATGACGGAATTTGCAGGACATTTGCAGGACATGGATGAATTGCACAACTTATCCGACGATACTAAAAGTCTGTATGTCAAGGAGCAGCCAATAAAATGTCAGTTCTCTATTTATCACCAATCAAACACCACCTATTGCGACATTTTAGCCAATCATGATCTTCATCAAAAGGCAACACATGTAGGCCAGCCGTTCCGACGTATTGTGTTGGAACGCTTGCCAAAATATGCATATCTCTTCGCAAAAGGCTCGTAAGTAGCGTATCACTTGGATATCTGCTACCTATCCGACAGATGGCATGGGCTTGGAAGAATTAGCCCCCGGAAATACGAAGCGCGCCAAGGTAACCGCGATAGCGGCCTTCATGAGGTTCCTGAAAGCTGAAGGTGTGACTGAGGACTATGCACGGGTATGCATTGAAAGAGACGAGAGTGGTAGGTGCTTTGTGTCCGTCATGGACAGGTTTGGCATGCATCTAGCATTTAACGAGGGCAAGAAAGGCAAGCCGCTAGCTCGAAACACAACAATGCAGTACTATAGGCAAGCCAAGATTTGGCTGCTCGACCAGTTTCCTCAGCACCGGGCTTCTCTGGAGACTCGTCTGCTCAAGATGGGGAAGACGCTAGATAGCTTTTGCATGAAGCGAGATGGTGGGTTTGTCGGCAAGGCACCGCCACGTACAAAGGCAGATTTGAAACGACTGCTAGTATATTTGTACGTTAATGCAAGCTGCTCAAGCGACTACCAAGACGCCGGTCTACTGTGTCTGCTGTGGTACCTGTTCGGCAGAGCGTCTGACCTGGCGCTCCTGAACAAGCCAAATATCTCCATCGACGCTGGCAATGTGCTCTTCGTGCGCTTCATCCGGATGAAGACCTCTGAAGAGCAAGGCCTTTCACTCTTCCCAGGAACGGAGGTGGAGACTTGCCCGTTACTGGCCATGGCACTGGCCTTAATCATGCAGCTTGCGCCGTCTCCAAGCGTCATCGACAACCTGCCAGAGGTGCATGTTCAGGGAGCGATTGCTCTCTCTCCAGCAGTGCCCCTCCTGGATATGCTGGACCAACCGACAGACACAACAGGGCTCGGAGGACGAACACCAGCTGGCTCAGAGAAGACCCCCACGATGTACGCCCATGTAAACCGCGTGCTGGACCGAATTGCTGTTGCTGCTGGTGTGACGATCCCGCTCTCTTCCCATTCTTTTAGGCGCGGTGGGGCTCCGCACGCCAACGGCAGCGGTGCGCTCACGGCGCGATGGATCTTTGACTGGGGTGCCTGGAACATGAGCACGACAAACAAGGGGTTTAACTACGTCTTCAACACCAGCAATGAAGACCACAAAGTTAGCAAGATACTCAGCGGACACGAAGCCAGCGCGTCAGTGGTGCTGCAAAACTTGGCACCGTTCGACTCGCAGACTCGCGCCAGGATCGCCAGCTTCCAACGTCAACTGTTCAGCATCTGCCACAATCTCCAAACAGCACAGAACAATATTAACCAAGCCGTTAAAGATGTGCTTACCGCGACTGTGATCCGCCATTATCCGCTGCTGAAAGACTTGAACGGTGAAGCTCCAGCAATCAAGCGGATCGAGACGTGTGTTTCCGAGGCTGGATGCTCACTTGCGGAGCTACTAGCCTGGCCATCTCATCTCGCGCAGCCCGAATTTCCCTACGACGAGCACAAGTCATTAAGCACGCAGCAGCCTCTCCAGCAACCGTTACCAGCAAGCGCAGAACAGAAGATCATCAATCACCAGGCCGCTGTCATTAACCACTTTATCGAGCACGTGAAGCTTCAAGATGCTCGCATGGACGCTCTAGAGGCTAAGCTGAACAGCCCTACACAAGCAACTCACAAGCGGAAAGAGCCAGACACTAGCACGAGCGATGTCAGTCAAGCCAAGAAAAGACAGCGCAGAGCAGCAGCCACTCACCTTCATGCGACTTGGTACGCCTGATATGCTCACGAACCACAGTTTGGCGTGCACCAATCTCAAGGCAGCAAAAGTCGGATGCAAAGCTGCTGGTTGCGTACATGAAGCTGTTCTTGGGTGACGGCTTCATGCTCAACCCAACTGTGGCAGACTTCCGTGACCAAGTGATGGAGACTGGTACCCGCGCTGAACACGCTGTCCTCGCGTTCCTGGAAGGCCACGACATCAGCTCTCGTGGATCTGGTGCCGTCTTAAAGCACCTCCGTGCCCTCCATCGCGCAGGAGCTCTGAACGCCAGAATCCAGCGTCATGAACAGCTCCTTCAAACACCAGCTATTTGTGATCCCGCTCCTGGATATACACAGAACGTGCTCGAGCAAGTTAACAGTTAATGGTAGACAAGATACAGATCAGTGGCATACAGCACGCTATTGTCTACAACCCGCACAGATACCTTCACACGCAATCGCATCCAAACGCACATGCGAATCAGCTACCGCATATAGCAACGCTCCTCGCCACACGACGTCACGCGATGCCAAACGACACACATCACGCAACTGCTTTTGTGTCCTGAGCGCTTCTCGCTAGCGTGCAGCTTGACGTTCTTGCAAAATTGCCATTAGAAATACCTCAGCCGGGAATCGGACCCAACGACCATCCCTTTCGGGGGCTCTACCACTGAGCTATGAGGTGGGGGTTAGTACAACTCAAGGCAGGGGTATACTCGTTGGAGGCCCGAGGGAGAATTAACACCACCACAGTTCTTCGTGACAGGCGACAACCCTGCTAGCCATGCCGAGTTCGACACAGCCCCCTCAATACACCGCACTCCTGTGGGTGGTCACTCGGGCACTGACTCGAGACAGCGCGCGTCGGCTTTCAGGTGCTGTGAGCGCCGTTCATTGGAAACGGGAAATTACAGCTCTTTTTACAGTTTAACTTAGCGCTGTATGCCCATAGTATTTTCAATACGATACCAAATCGGCACCTATTAGCACTTGGGTTTTGAATTGCATACAAATGTCTAAACAATGTCGGAGACGTCGGAAGTCGGATAAATTTTGGTATGGATAATTGTATATTTTAACCAATGAGATAATTATATAGAGTAGTTTTCATCCAATTACATTAGTGATGTAGTTGAGCTCTGCGTTGCAGTGCCACGACGGTAATCCAGGTGAGCTGGCCTCGACGGCGTTTACGGCTTCTTCCCGTCAGTTCGGGGACAGTGACGCTCTTCGCACACGCAGCGAAGATTTCAACTGATTCCTCCACGCTCTGTCGAGAGCGCTAAGTCTCGGTACGCCTTGCTTCATCCTCTACCTTGCGCATTAGGTATCGAGCATCACTAAGTCGTTTCTGTTGATTTCGGTTTGGTATATCGCGTCTATCAAGCAACCACAGAGGAGGTGTTCTTTTGATGGCGTTGCCACATTGCCACAGGACCCATAGCATTGCAACCGTGCAGTCAGGAAGTTCGAAGTCCGATGGAACTCGCCGGAAACGGCCTCCTCAGAAGTATGTTGGAGTAGAAGAAATGCTATCCGCGTGGAGATCGTTCTGCTGTGGATTTGTCGTCAACTTCTCAATCAAAGTGGAAACCCCTGCCGCTTCTAGACACCGTTTCAATGCACTATCTAGTCCGTCAAATGTCACGACACCTGCTCCAATTGCTCGTTGCTCCAGCTCGCCCATAATATCCTTCACAGTCGCAGTTCGTGAGGCACCAATATGCTCGACGATTTTAAGAGTTACTTCCAGTAGTGACTTTATTTCACGTAATATAGCAACATGAGACGGTACACCCGTTGCCTGTAGACGATTACTGGTATCTTCAACACCGCAAACTTTATCGGTCAGTTCTGCAACAAGAGATGGATGCTGGAATAATGGCGTCTCCAATAGCGGATGCTTCGGCGTTAACGTCCTTCGTAGATACGGGGCATGATAAACCAGTAAAGCTAAACAATATTCTCCAACGTATACTAAGTGAGAGAGAAGCCCAGGAAAAACGCACGCAACAGCACGTTCGACAAGCTCGTTTCATTCAGCGAGATGTGGTGGGAGAACAGCAAATCCTTGACTTCCAGTAGGATCTCCCACCACAGTCCTTCCTACGTGCATGTCTCCAGCCGCTTCGTAGCGTAGATACGTGTTTTAAACACCACCTAGCGACCATCCTGCTCGTAAATGTACAGCAGTCGATGATGAACATGCTGTCGATCCGGAAGCGCAATACGTTGCGACTCCTTTCCGCATGGAATGGGTACCGAGGTCATCCGCGTTCACACCACGCCGGTGCAATTCCTTTGCCGCTTCACCACTTTCTAGCAATCGCCGTAGGCATTTGCGGAAACGCTCATATTGATTAGAACCAGGAAACAGCAGGTCGCTGCCATCAAACGTAGAAGTCGCCCAAAACATGGCAATAGCAAGAACCGGGCAAATTGTTGGTCCGAACGGATTGGCGTAAATGTGTCTTGGGTCTCGAGGTCTGGATCCTTCCTGGTCATTCTTTTGGTGAGCAAAGTAAATACAAAGAGCATCGCCACTCCACTCCATGTGACCGTGCCGAATGCCAAACGCATTAGCGGACCAGCACATTAGATTCCAAGCAATGATCATGTATGTTCGCGCAAAAACCATGTCCTTGGACGGGTGCTTGAACAATTTCTCGCACAAAAAGGAATAAAGCTGAAATGAGTGGGTCCTTGCCGGTTTTCGCCCGAATTTCTCGACCGTAGTCGCGAAACAAATTAAAAAGCCCCGCGCTGTGCGTGTTCAGTGCTGCGTAGCTGAGAGCAGTCCCATCAGCCTTCTCAAGTGTCAATAACCAAGCGCCACTGATGTCGATGTCTAGGCTGTCAACGTTAAGAGGAGAGTTTAATTCGTCCCTGTTCAGCAGAGGTTTTATGCGTTCTCGGAGTTGTTTGATGGAGAAGCCTGACACGTCTCCGAGGCTCTCAGCAAATGCTTGAGAGATGAGTACCGGCTTATAGAGAACGATCCACGCGATGAATCTACAGTGCGAGTTCTGGTACACTGCGCGCGATCGAGTACTTACGGTGTTCCGCTGTATCTCCGTGACTTACCGTGTCAGATCCTCCCAGTCAACACTTGCCATCATGTTGTGAAATAGCGGACTGAACGTGTATAGAAAATTGTACACAGAAATCACTGGACGGTTGTCCTGCAAAAGTTGTCGAAACCGTTTATGAATCAGACCTATAGTGAGCGCCTGCTTATTTCAGATTGTGCTGCTTTTCTTTTGGATTTTGCAGGACATTTTGTTCTGAAGAAACCTGACTGATGGGTTCAACGTCCTGAAAATTCTGGAGAATGTAGATTTCCGCAAGCCCACAGCGCATCAAATAATGCCGACTTGGAGACGTTTTTAGATGAAAACGGTGAAAGGCTTTGTTGTCTGCAATTGCAGCAGGATTTCATGGCGGAACCGCGCATGTGACCCCTTCTGTAGACCCGAACGTGATTGGCTAAAGAGAAAAATGATTGGCTAAAGAGAAAAATGTATTCTTATTTTTTTGTAGGACGACTTACCGTCCTGCAAAGAATTTGTTCTTTAGCCAAACACGTTCGGGTCTACAGAAGGGGTCGCGTCTGCGACACGAAGACATGCATCTAAATAGTATCATATCTGACGTACATGCACACGTGCCCTACATCTCACTCTGATTACTGGTCGCACATGTACTCACGTCTTGAAACTCCATGCGAGTACCATGAAGAAAGAGAACAAGACCCTCCTTCGTTGGCTTGTCGAACTCGACACTGCAGTTGTGGCTTGAAATATAGTCAATACGATGTCGTAGGTCGCGTTCGCCATGTCATGTCTTAGTGGACTTGCGAGGAGCTGGGCCTATCGGTGCGGACTCTCGGATCCTACGTGCTTTAGCACGTACGAGGTATTCCAGGAGGAGCTCAAGCTCGTGTTTGAGCCTCCGAAGAACGAGTTGAGATCGAGAGCGAAGTGCTCGTGCCGGGCACAAAGTACTGTGTTACACAGCAGTGACCACTGCCGCGTGTGCAGGTGCAAGCGATCGACGACTTCTTTGAATGTAGGCGCCTTGCAGGTAACTCACGTTCTGTGTTAAGAAACCACAGGGCGACTGGCGCATCATTCATGCGTACAACGGATTAAACGATGTGACGATACCGGCGCCGACACCGATACCTCGAAAAGATGTTATCACAGATTCGATGATCTTGAGTGTAATCTTCAGCTGCATTTTGGATTCTATCAAATCCTCATGCGTGAGAGGGATATCCTGCTCACAGCGGTAAGCACTCCAACGGTATGCTTTGGCAGTAGCTCGTCATACCACAGGGGCTTAAGAATGCCTCTGTGACGCTCTATAGATGCGTGCGCCTTGGCCCAGATAAGGTCAGAGTGGCCAATGAATGGCCCACGCTATCCAGTGTGAAGGAATCGAGGATGTTCCTTCGGCTTGTCTCGTATTTGTGCAAGCACGTGGAGAACTGCGCTTGTTGTCGCAGCCTCTATAGAACAAAGATGAGTGGATTTGGATGACCAAATGCGGGGAGGCATTAGATGAAGCCTTGCTTGACTGAAGCGCCGATCTTGGCCGTGGCGGACCAAGATCGTCCATTCCACGTAGTGTGATGCATCCGACTTTGCAATCGGATGCACATTGATGCAACACGATCACGAAGGCGTGATCGTGTGATCTACTATCAAGCGCATCAGCTGAATCTAGCTGAGCGTAACTACCCCGTACATGACAAGGAGCTCCTTGCCATGAAGTTTGCACTCACAAAGTTCCGAGTGTACTACTTAGTAGTCGACCGTTCGTAGTCTATCCAGACCGTGCATCGTAGTGGACGGTGATTAAGTTGCCGCACATATCGCATTGTATCGCGAGATGGTTGTCCTTCTTCGTGGAGAACAACTTCCGGGTGAAGGACATACCCGAAAAACTCAATGTAATCCCCTATATGTTATCGCATCGACTTGACTATGCAGAGACAGTCGACTCCAACAGCGCTGGCGTCGTGAGGACAAGTGTGCCGTTGTCAATGTTGATTGACGACATTAAGAACGCGTATGCAAGGGATACAGACGCGAAGGGAATGCTGGAGTTCCTCGCAGCACCTTCCGACGTGGCACGTCGGGAGCTAACCCCTAATCTTTGAGATCATGTACACCACTATCGTGTACATGAAGGGCTACTGTTGTACAGTGCAGTAGACGACAATGCGGATCGCATTGTCGTTCCGAATGATCATGACCTAAGGTTGAGGATGATGTTCGAGTATCACGATGCCCCTACGGCAGGGCATCCGGGTCGTAAGAAGACATACACTGTAACAGGATTACACGTACAAGTGGCTACACCACTTGTAACTCTAACAGTTAGGATAACTGTTAGAGGTTGGAAATGGACCTCAGACCTTGGTGTGCTGTACACACCAATGGCTACATGGGCGAGCCACATCATTGAGTGGTTCGCGTGCATTTGTGCATGTTATTGGTAGAAAGTAACGGATTTCTACCTATCAATGCCCTTCACGGAAGCAGAGATTCTGCCAACCACACGTTGGCTGATCCTTTACAAATAGATTAAACAGTTTTAGGAGGTTCCATAATTGGCTTGTGCCAAATTCAATAGCAGTTCTCATTTTACGGTATTTTGCAGTTTAATTGTTTATATTTGATTTAAATATACTTATTGGAATAAGTTTGTTAAAATTAAGTCTATCTTAATTGCACGCTTCCTCATACACGTAAGCGCACGTGTACGCCACCTAGTTAGTCTAAGTAGACCCATTACGCCCCTGGTGGTCAGCACGGGCAGAACGTACCAAAGAGAACGGCTCAAGGGATCCCCGCTTCCAGTGTAGTAGCGATCGCGATTCGCAGCGCCACGCTCACGATACACCTTCGGGTCTTGTTGAAGGTTGTAACAAAGGCATACCACGACTGACAAAGTGCCTAGTTTCGATAAATTTTCATAATAAATTCAACATGAATGGCCTTTTATTCTGCATTATGCTGCAGAGTAGACAAGCCTATGCAGCATTCTGCTGTGCAAGCCGAGCTGGGGAGGGGGGACTAAAGTGATGGCGACTAAAATCGTTTACTGCTCCAGAACTTGGGTCTCCAGTAGAGCATAGCCGACTTCGTATGCTCAAAAGGTTATAGAGTAGGTAATCAACTTTTTTTTTCGGAGATGAATTCCACTAACATCCAAAACCGCAGTCGAAGGATAGAGCTGTACACCGGATGAACTCCAGAATACTAACCGGAATGTGAAGTTACGGTGGTGAAATTCTTGATCAGCCGCACGTGCATGTCGTCCATCGTTTTCACCAAGAATGCATTTGACTTACTTTTAGTCTTATCAGGGTGGCGAAGTGAGTGACCACATTTCAGCTTCCGGACTGGAAGTCGGTCGCAAGAGCGTATAGTGCGTGCCCAGATGGACTCTGGAATAAAACGTCCAGATGCCAAGTTGGGTCAGTCTAACCTTCTGGGGTCGTATGGGTATCCGAAAGGCAAAGTTGGCGTGTGACCTTATGGTATCCTCTTGGGTGTCGTTTGTCTTCGTGTATCCAGTGTTGTCACCAATGAGTTACTTCTGGATGTCGATTGTGTCCAGATGCCCAAATGCCAGGTACTTTCCGGATGCGGTCGTCTGGAATCGGTGGAGGACTGTTAGCAAACTCCTCCTCTAGCAGTTAACCAATGCAATACAGAGAGTTAATGTGCAAATATACAGCCGCTCTTTCTCTTTGTGGCCCTTGAGCGGTGGGCACTCCAAAATGCCAGTCGACGGAGTCTACTTCTGGAACACCGGCTCGGTTCCGGGACCCTCATAAGCGCACCACTTCCGGATAACCACTTGGTTTCCGGAAGGCAATATCCAAATTGAAACCGGAATCTCTACAAAATTAATCCGGATATCACTCAATATACAATCCTATCACACAGTTGTTAATTCAATACAGTTCCAAGGCATTAACTACTAACAACCTCGTAAAAACGCAGTTATAACATGAAGTGGGCATCCGGAGTCTGGAAGACCAACTGGAATATGAAATAGGAAGTTCACTCCCGGATGCGTCTTCCGGATCCCTTACCTAACTTAGTCTTGACCTCTATGGAGAATTCCGTGGCGGTGTACGCTGTCGTCGCGGCCTAACGCTGGCGGAGGTGACCCCGATCTCTCTTCTTGAAGCTGCTCGGTGATTCTCGGCAGTGGTGGCTTGTGGGACCTCCCGTACATTTACTTGCATCATTGGTAGCAAATTGAACTCTCTGTTATTTATGTATAAGTATTTTGCTTAAGTCTCTACTAAACATCTTGATTTCACTGTAGAAAGGGCAGGGAGAGGGTGTCTCTGTCGCCGAAGCCTAAAGAGTTCCGGCTGGTGCTGAGAACATCCTGGTCGGTCGTCCTAGTCGGTCAGAAATCCCTTGGGTATACTTGGAGCTTCAACCGGATACTGGGTACAAATCAGGATTTCTCCGGATGCCAGTATCTTCCAAATGCACTTGGCATCCGGATTCCTGCTAGTTTCAAGTGGTATCTGGAGAACTTCTCACAGAATATACTTGGATACTGTATGGGTACCTGGTTTTGCTGTGTCAGGATTCCAGATGCAGGTGGCTCACTCGGGATTCCGGACCGGACATGGATTACAGAAATTATCGAAAGTATTCCTGAAGCACAACGCTTACATCTTCCCAGATTCCCGTCCCAATGTTGTCAAATCTCAGCCAATCATCTCACAGATCAATGGGTGGTCCTGGCAGGTGGCTTCTGGGGCGAAAATCCAAACCCACATCAGTCCCTAAGTCGGTGAAAGTTTGATCATGGTGCAGGTGGCATACAGTGAACACTAAAGTACGCTACTGAAAGAATTGTAAAGCCGTACGACGAAGGTTTGCGTGTAGTACCTTGCAGTATAATTGTGGGTTCACAGGCTTGGGATAATGCCTCTCGCCGGAAACTGATGTTCGGAGTGAAGAGAAGCAGACCTCTTCTTGAGTATGATGTCGGAATTTGCAAAGCTCTTCCAGGAGCGTTTGGGAGTCGGGGCTACTGGGAAACAAGCAGGCTACCAGAATCTCGGCGGTCGTAGAGAATAACACACCAGAAAAAGTCTGATATCGGTCTCTGGATATCACATATCCGTATGTATACGGATATACGCATATATACAGCCGCTCTTATTCTTCCTGGCCCTAGAGCGCGAACATACTATTCAAGCATAAGTTACATAGACGGTTCAGGATGGATTTCATGACCCTCAAGTCATCAAAACTAGCACTGCCAGAGTGGTTAAATTATCCCAGCAAGCGAAAACGACTATTATTATTTCGGGTTTGGTAGTTTAGAATGAATGTATACGTTTAGACCCCAGAGAACACAACAGAACAGGGCATACTTGTGGCCTTGTAAACGAAGGCGCCAATCAAGAATCAGTCATTACAACGGCCGCACGGGATGCGCCCAATAAGTACTACACCTCTCGCAGTAAATCCATGTACATCAGAAACCCTGAGCTGGAGAAAAAGTAAGTTTTATTTTTTTCACTCGGTGTATGCACCCAACACTAACTTTTCTATTTAGACTTCTCGCTTGGATTGTAGAAATGCGTAAAAATCGATATCTCTGTGTATCTATGGAGTGTCTGCTACTAATGTTGGCTCGATACGACCCAGAGCATTTCAAAATGCGTACTCGGAGTGGAAACATCTCCTACCTAAAACGCTTTTTAAAGCGCAATCGCGTGTCAATCCGACGGATCACGCACAAGGGTAGAAAGAAGCGCCCAGACATGGAGGTAATATTTTAAAATTCTATGTTTTAACGATGGATTTAGCTAAACTTACTTATATTATGTGATAAATAGCTCGTTGCAAACGTATTTGCTCAGTCAATTCAACATGTCATAGAGGAAGACGGTATCCTTTCTGCAGAGCGCGGTGATGTCAAGCTTGCCGCCGTGTTCAATATGGTCCAAACAGCCATTTACATTGATATGGCCGGCAAGACAACAATTGGTTTTATTGGAAGCCCAACTGTGGACGTCCAGCAAGGTACATTTCTAATAATGTTGGAGTAGAAATTTTAATTGCTCTGCATTTTTGACTTACAGGTAGTGAAATCAACGGTTTTAGAGCATCCGTTTTTCTAACTGCATCAGCGACGGGAATCAAATTGCCCCCGCTGATCGTATTTGCTGGCATACCAGGGGGGCCTGTATCCCAGGAGGTTTGGAATCCAATGTTTGGTTCCCCTGGAGCGGAGCATACAGTCCAAAAGCAGGCGTTTTGCAATGAGGTGGTGATGAAAGAGTGGATTGAACGGGTAAAGTTTAGCAATTTTATTTGAAAATATTCTTTTGTTTAAACTAAACTTTTGTTGATAAAATAGGTTTCGAACAAGGTTGCCAACTGCTGTTTTTGGACAGCCTTAAAGTCCACAAAATGGCCTCAGTGAGGGAGGCACTCGATCAGTGTTGCACGCAGGTGCAGTTCGTTCCGCCAAGCACCACGAGCTTGTGTCAGCCAATGGACGTGGCAGTAATGAAGCCATTCAAAGATGCATTTCGGTACGTTTACTTTGGTATTTGTAATGCAAGTAGCTTGTTTTAACGTGGTGCGTAATTTTTTTTCTTTAGGAGACTGTATCTTGAGCACCACCTGGACAATTCATTCCCGGCTTCGACACCGGAGAAGCGGGCGCTCATCTCTCGCTTCGTTGTCGAAGCCTGGAACGCTGTCAACCCCGAAACAATCGTGAAGGGGTTTGCGCGGGCGAGGGTGATTCCAACGGGCTAATGGGTCTACTTAGACCCACTAGGTGGCGTACACGTGCGCTTACGTGTATGAGGAAGCGTGCAATTAAGATAGACTTAATTTAAATATACTTAATCTGATAAGTATATTTAAATCAAATACAATTAATCTAAACTGCTAAAATACCGTAAAATGAGAACTGTTATTGAATTGGCACAAAGCCATTATGGAACCTCCTAAAACTGTTTAATCTATTTCTAAAGGATCTGCCAACGTGTGGTTGGCAGAATCTCTGCTTCCGTGAAGGGCATTGATTGGTAGAAATCCGTTGCTTTCTACCAATAACATGCACAAATGCACGCGAACCACTCAATGATGTGGCTCGCCCATGTAGCCATTGGTGTGTACAGCACACCAAGGTCTGAGGTCCATTTCCAACCTCTAACAGTTATCGCAACTGTTAGAGTTACAAGTGGTGTAGCCACTTGTACGTGTAACCCCGTTACACCATCCCCCCGTTATGATTCGACGTATCGGTCCCGATACGTCTATCAACAGAACTTGACAAGACCGTCAAGTTACCGAGAGAACTCGAGTTCATTCTACGATGAACTCGCCAACGCCCACGTCTCCGTCCGCTCTTGCGGACGCGCAAGCCTCACCTGCTGCTTCTGCAGCAGGAACAACAACCTCAGCAGTGCTCACTAGCACTGCTGTTTCCAGCGGTTCGACAGAGAAGCTCTCTGTCGCCAAGTACCATGCTCTCCGCCAGGAGAAGCATGCGAAGAAGAAGTCTTCTTCCCTAGCAGGGATCAAACACCCTGCTGTCTCTCTCAAAGAACTCTTTGGAGAGGACTTCGAAGAAGACATCGTCGACTACGACGATGTCGAGGAGGGAGAGCTTGAGGGCAAGACTCCTGCTCCCGTGTCTTCATCCGAAGACACGCCAGACCCACCCTTGGGGTCACGACGACCTCGTGATGAGGTCCCGGACGCTTCCAGCTTGAAGCGTCCGCGCAGTGATGAAGAAGCGTCCCCCATGTTGAGGGCGCTCACTGCTCCGCGCACTGATCCGCCAGTGCGCGCACCATGGATGCCTACTGAGGCACAGATCCATGACCGGTTCGGTGCTAGTTCTCCACCGAACCCGATACTGTTGTACTCATGCAACAGTATCAACGACGACGATGTCGCCAGGGAGGTTGTCTTTGAGTCTGAGACTCAAAGACGCGACTACTATATCGGACTCTTCCATGAGCTCCGATATTTTGCAGCGAAGAAGACTTCGCGCAAAAGCAAAGTGCCAGAGTGGCAGGCACTTTGTCAGTCGTGGAACGCCTTTGTTGATAACTTCAACAAAGACCCGAAGGCATATCGCGAGCGCGTTGTCGCGACTCGCGATCGCTTCTACACTTACACCAGCCGTGGTAAGTGTGAACGCCTCCATGATCAATCCATGGAAGCGGGGATCCCATGTGCCGTTCCCTTCGGCACATTCTGCCCGTGCTGCCCGCCCGGGGCAGCACGTCTCTCCGAAAGTGATCTTACGGGGTACACGCTCACCCGTGTACCCGATCACATCAAGGAGCTCCGTGCTCGTCTCGAGCCACGCGAAGCTCCGAGTGCTGTGGTTGACCGCAGCACTCCTCGTGCAGGACTTAATCCTGCAAGTTATGGTGGGCTTCGTACGCCCTCACCATTTCCGGAACGTCCTCCATCAGGACGTTCCGCGGCTCCCACGTATCTCGCTGGGGAGGAAATCCTCTCCAACGAATACGAAAATGAACCCCTTGAGAGTTCGTTCTCTTATGAGCCACGATCCGCTCCACAATCTAGCGGATCGCTTCACGCGCGTCGCCCAACGGCGGCGGAGGGGGCGGAAACACTCCCTCCGTATGGTCAACGCTATGACCATGACGATCGTGCCCTGCACGATCGAGTTACTGCGTTGGAGCAGTCACAGAGCGCTGAGATAGCGGCTCTGAAGCAGGAGGTCCGTGTCCTCCGTGCTGAGGTTGGCCAGGCAGCTCAGACTGCCTCGAACCTCTCGTCCGGTCTCGGGACGAGAGTGAACCGGCTGATCGACCGTGTTGACGGTCTCGAGAAGGCCTTCCAGGCTTCTCGCACTCCTCTCTCGGATTGCCAACCCTAGGTAATCCGTGCTCCACGTACGGCTTCAACCGCCCGACGTAGAAGGTCGGGTGGAGTCTCATGCTGGACGGTATGTCCAGCCGGTACGCGTTACCATGCCGTTCAAGTACCTTGAACGGTCCAATGAACCTTGGAAAAGTCAGACACTGCATGTCTAGGTAGGTTTTGTGTAGCTAACAAAACTAATGAACCAATTTCGAATTCATTTATGTTACCCCTACCAACATTATCAGCGTTCAGCTTCTGTCGATCGACAGAAGCTGCGATAGCATCCTGGACAAACCGTATTACGGCTTGTCTTCGCTGGGCAAAGTCTAGCGCACCCGAGCTGAATCCTTTCAGCTTGTCGCCTTTGTCAGCAGCAGGCCCTGCCTGCTCGCTATCATCTCTCGTGTCTGTGTCCGGCACAGACATCGCGCGCTCGTTCCTGCTCGGACGAGACGTCGCACGCGTCACCGCAGCTGATAGTGTGCTGCTATCAGCCGCATCCTGCGGTTGTTCGGACGCAACCGTAGATCCTCCCCCACTTAAGGAGGAAGCTACCCCACCGAGCATGCTCGGCAATCGTGGATGCCGCATGGCATTCACGTAGAACGGTGTATGCCCAGTCGAGGCATGCACCGAGTTGTTGATGGCAAACTCTGCCATCAGCAAGCACTCCCTCCAATGCGGGAACGAGTGAGCGTAGCTCTTCAGCGCGTCACCCAGTACACGGTTGACGCGTTCGGTCTGTCAGTCCGTCTGCGGATGATCCGCAGTCGACATTGACAACTGTGAACCAAGAAGTGTAAACACTTCTTGCCAGAACCGCGCTGTGAAGCGTGGATCACGGTCCGACACAATGTCGAGCGGCATGCCATGGTGTTTGAAGACCATGTCAACAAACAGTCGCGCAGTCTGCGCGGCTGTAACAGTAGCCGGGACGGCAGCAAGATGGACCATCTTGCTGAATCGGTCCACAAAGACAACGATGTCCGTCCTCCGCTTGCTGTCAGGCGGAAGACCGAAGACAAAGTCCATGGACATGGACTGCCAACACTCCGACGGAGTCGGAAGTGATTGAAGAGGAGCCTGCGAGAACCGCGCAGGCTTCACGCGCTGACAAACCTCGCAAGCACGTACGTACTTGCGCACCCACTTGTACTGGTGGTGCCAGTAGAAGTCACGCGTGAGAAGAGTGTATGTCTTCTCACGACCCGGATGCCCTGCCGTAGGGGCATCGTGATACTCGAACATGATCCTCAACCGGAGGTCATGATCATTCGGAACGACAATGCGATCCGCATTGTCGTCTACTGCACTGTACAACAGTAGGCCTTCGTGTACACGATAGCGGTGTACACGAGCTCGAAGATGAGTGGTTAGCTTCCGACGTGCCATGTCGGAAGGTGCTGCGAGGAACTCCAGCAGCCCCTTCGCGTCTGCATCTCTTGCATACGCGTTCTTCACGTCGTCAACCAGCGTTGACGACGGCACACTTGTCCTCACGACGCCAACTGTGTTGGCGTCGACCGTCTCCGCATAGTCAGGTCGACGCGATAACGCGTCGGCCACTACGTTGAGTCTTCCGGGTTTGTACTCCACCCGGAAGTTGTACTCCGCGAAGAAGGACAACCATCTCGCCATACGTTGCGAGATGTGCGGCGACTTAATTGCCGTCCGCAATGATGCGTGGTCTGTATAGACCACGAACGGTCTACTCCCAAGTAGATACACTCGGAACTTTGCGAGTGCATACTTCATGGCAAGGAGCTCCTTGTCATGTACGGGGCTCATTGATCACTCTGACCTTCTCTGGGTCAGGGCGCACGCCGTCTTTCCCCACGAGACACCCCAGCACGGGTATCTCGCTCGCCCCGAAGATACACTTCTTCAGGTTCGCAAAGAGCTTATGTTTCCTCATAAGCTCTAGCAGCTTCCGGAGATGCACCTTGTGCATCTCAATGTCCGTCTTCCCGTTCACAGCCCGGCTGTGGACGAACACGTCGTCGAAGTAGCTCGGTGCGAAGTCGCGCACCGAGCGCAATAGATGTGTCACGCATCTATTGAACGTCGCAGGGGAATTCTTAAGCCCCTGTGGCATGACGAGCCACTCCCAAAGCATTCCGCTTGGAGTGCTTACCGCTGTGAGAGGGATGTCCCTCTCACGCATGAGGATTTGATAGAATCCATCACGCAGATCTAGAGCACTGAAGATAGTGCTCAAGGCCATCGAATCGATGATAACATCTTTTCGCGGTATCGGCGTCTGCGCCGGTATCGTCGCATCGTTCAGCTTGTTGTACGCATGAACGATGCGCCAGCCGCCCTGTGGTTTCTTAACACAGAACGTTGGGGCACTGTGCGGGGACTTCGATTCCCGCACTTGACCTGCAAGACGACGACTTTCAAAGAAGTCGTCGATCGCTTGCACTTGTTCACGCGGCAGTGGCCACTGCCGTGTAACACAGTACTTCGTGCCCGGCACGAGATCAATCTCGTGCTGTACGCCCTTATCCTTCGGAAGCTCCGAAGGAATCTCGTCCGGGAGTACATCCTTGTACTCCCGCAGAATCTCGTAATAGGGACTCGACCTCAACGAGTCCCAACTCTGCTCCTCGAAGCGCTGCTTCTTGGTCTTCGCACTGAGGGGGTCATCGCCCTCAGTGATGCCATCGACGACGAGCTGCTTCAGCTCTTCGGCTTCACGATCCACTCTCTCGACATCCGAGAGAATGCAAATTTGTTCGATGCGTCCATCGTACAAGTCCCGCGTGAAGCGCTTCCAACTCATCGTTGGAAGTGCGGTCAACGCCGACGTACTCGTCGGCGGATTCTCCAACCGCATCCTCTGGTACTGCAATCCAGTACCAGTACGTGTCAAGACGTTCAACGTCTCGACACTCGGTGTCTGCACTGCAGATACACCCGTCTCAGTCCCGGACTGAGACTCGCGCAGCTCCCTGAGCTTGCGCCGCGAAGGTCTACCTTGGAGCCCGGCTCCAGGTGCTCCACGTCCAAGGCATCTCACCTTGGACGGGACGTTATCGCAATAGTCGTCAGCGGATTCCTTCCGCTGACTCGCACATTCAAGCCCGGCTTGAGTGCCGCTCATCGCGTGCAGCGCTGCTGCACGTGAGCACGCAGGTTGTTCGGGTGCTGGACGTTTGCAACCGCCAGCACCTCCTGCCGCGCAGTCGGTTCCCAGAACCGCTGCGCCTCCATCAACTCCCGGAGCTGATGGAGTATCCGCATCGTCGACTCCCGGAGTCGACGTGCTCTCGCTAGCTTTCAGCGCTAGCGAGTGTTCGCTTGTACACGTATCATCAGCTCCCAGAGCTGATGCACGATCGCTAGTTCCCGGAGCTGACGCACGTCTTTCGGTTCCCCGAATTTTATTTGACCCTTGGGGGCTTGAAGTACCTCCAAGGTTACCGGTAATATCGGTATGATACCTTCTCTCAGGTGAATTGCATTCACCTGACTATCACTCATGTGGCCGCGACCCTTCGGCTCAGATTTCTGAGTCGACACACATTTTCTCTCAACGACTCCCGGAGTCGTTGATGGTCGCCTGCGGTGATCGGAGGCAGCGGCGGCCGCTGCTGGGCGCCACATGTACCGTCGGGTGCATGTATAGCACTGACAGGGCCATCGCTCTCTGTCGCGCGTTTGTTGTTGAAGCGTACGATCGTACGCTTCTCCCAGTTGATCACCAGGCCATGCCATGCAAGCCACGGCATGCCTAACACCAAGTCGAACTTATCGTCTAAATTCAAGACGATAAGGCCTTCCACAAACGTCCTTCGTTTGTAAGAGAAGCGCACACGGACTACGCGCTTCTCAGTTCTCACGGTGGCACCTCCAATACGCCTCGCGGCGTATTGGCCTCTTCGAAGTCAAGGCTTCGAAGACTTTCCTGTCGAACAAAGTTGTTCGACGCGCCCGAGTCCACTAGGGCACGAAGAGAGTTAACTCTCTTCGACATCACGTTCAGGATGACAAGGTTTGGCTTGTCATCTTGCATATCGCAGCGAGAAACCTTCTCGCTGGGGGCAGCAGTCCTCAACGTCGCGTGTCCAAGCTCGACACGCGAGACTGCATCACCAGTAGGACGCCCTGCGCCTACTGGTCCTTGTTGTTTTTTGAACGCCCGCCCGCCATTCACTCGCGTGCATAGTGACCGATGTTACTACACTTGTAACATCGAACCTTGTTGTTCCTACGCTGCTGTTGACCAGCAGTCGTAGCACTCGAGAGGTCCATAGGCTCCGGACCTCCCGTCTTCACAACAGGACGCGCCGGCCTCGGCGCGTTCGCATGGAGTTTAGCTTGACGCCGGCTAAACTCCTCTTGCATCGCAAGGCTGATCGCCTCCTCGAGAGTATTCGGATACTCTTGGAAGAGGTACGTATTGACGGGACCATCTCTCAGTCCCTTCCTGAACGTGACGACCTTGGTCGCCTCGTCGATCGGGTTGGCCACTATGTTCGATACCAAGTATCGAGCACGCTGGGCAAAGGTGTGAACATCATCCTTGCCCTGCTGCAGATCGAGAAACTCCGCTCTCGATCTGAACTCGTTCTTCGGAGGCTCAAACGCGAGTTTGAGTTCCTCCTTGAACACTTCGTACGTGCTGAAGCACGTAGGATCTGAGAGTCGGCGCCCATAGGCCCAACTCCTCGCACGTCCGCCAAGACATGACATGGCGAACGCGACCTTCGACATCGGATCGACGATACGTCGAGCCGCAACGGCTGTGTCGAGTTCGACAAGCCAACGAAGGAGGGTCTCGTCCTCCTTCCCCGTGTAGGTACTCACGTGGAGTTTCAACGACTCCACGCGTGGCTTCGGGGAAGCCACCGAGGCAGCGATATCACGTTGCTCCGTAACAATATGAATAAGCCAACTTTAAGCAACCACCTCCAGCAACGTACCGTCTTCCCATCACGTCACCACCACTTTGCACAGAAGACGTCTCGTCTAAACGCCAGACAGACAGGCCCATCAATGCCGCAACAACCGCGGACCAGCGTTGGCAGGGGTGGCTTTTATGTTTCGGTCTGGCCTGGTTAAAACCTCGTTTTAACCAAGCATTTCAGCCAATCTGATATTGGATTTGACCTTTGGCCGCGACCTAGTTGTTAATAAAGGCAAATGCCATTAATCAAATTTGAGAAGTTCAGATTTAAACGGACGGAGAAAAGATTTAAAATTTCAAAAATAGCGCGCTCTAGCTTGTGTGGGGACCTCAGTCTTAACAATCCAAACACAAGACAGCTATGAACTGCACGGGGAGGCCCTACGTTCCTGAGCGGCATCATTCACCGACCTGAAAGGTATCACACCAACCAAGGGGGGCAATACAAAGTGACAGTAGCAAGGCCTACACTACGAGGGCGCGAAAAGATCCCCCACGGCCGATTCAAGGTCGATCTAGAAAACTATCGGAACCACCTCAAGACACGCAGCCACTACGCTGACCCACATACTCAAATTATTGGCGTTTTGCCGCCATCTGCCGTTGTTGGGTGTAAACGGTTCTCGGATAACAGTTTAGACGATGATGCCCCCAACCCCAAGCGTGCTGCTACGTCACGCGCACTCCCTACGGCTGATCGGAAGCGATCCAGAAATAGTGACTATTTTGACGACAGGAATGATGTAATGCCAAGAGCCAAGCGTATATCAAGAAGGCTAGATCTACCAGGCATTGGTAGTAAGGCTAACGACTACAAAGTGCGAGCTGGAGTTCGCAAGACAAACCTCGCCAGTTTGACATGGAGGAAAAAGTGGAGAATTAAGCGGATTCTTGAGGAGCTACATGCCTAAAACCACTTACTAGACCGGTTTATAGACCAGCCATTCACACGCTACTTTCTGGAACTGCTATGTCCGGTATTTCCAGTATTTTACCTTCTCGTCTATGTTTACTATGCGTGACCCGGTGATCAAGTGATTCGTGCAGTACAGAATCCAGAAGTTGATCAGAAACTATTCGTTATCGACGGACCAGGTGGTACCGGGAAATCGTTCCAGCTCGAACAAATTCTTGCCAGAGTATGTTTGGACGGAGGGGTAGCTGTGGCAGTCGCTTCCAGTGGAATTTCGGCAACGTTGCTGACAGGGGTCATACATCCCTTTCTACATTTCGTATTCCGCTAAAATTGAACGATCATTCCACCTGTAGCATCTCCAAACAGAGCCAGAAGGCTAAGTTGATACGCCGAGCCAACTTGATTCTCTGGGACGAGGCCCCATGATGCAAGGAGCGTGTTTTGAAGCTGTGGACAGGACCTTGCGTGACATTATGAACAACGAAGCGGAACCGTTTGGCGGGAAGGTTATGGGTTTCAGTGGAGACCATCGCCAGATACTTCCTGTTTTGAGGAATACCACCAGGGCAGAGACGCTAAAGGTGTGTTTCAAGGCATCTCCACTATGGAAGTATCTTCGACAAGTACGATTAATCGAAAATGTGTGCGTGAAGACAGCACTTGATCCAGACAGTGCGGCAGAGTTAGCTGAATTTTCAGATTTCTTGCTTCAGATTGGTGAGGGGCGGTATCCTGTGAACCGCGACATCGATGATAGCGATATCTGCATCCCAAAGACTATGTGCGTCGGGACGTCAGGGTGTGGTAATGCTTCGAGAGCAGGTGAGTCATCGGACGAGAATTCAGAATATGAATTCCCAAACTTCGCTTTGCTACCACCTATCATATCTGTAAGCGAACACGAGTCGGATGACGACCGCCGTACCCGAAATGTCAACGCATTGATTGATGCTGTTTATCCCGGAGTTGAGGGTGCTGATTTACCAGATGAGTACTTTGTGAACCGTGCAATTTAGGCTCCCACCAATGCAAGCGTTCGCAGAATCAACGAATTGGTAGCCGAACAGTTGTCTGGAGAGACAAGAGAGTATCGTTCCAACGATAGCCTTGACGGCCCCGGAGATCAAAACCTATTTGAGACAGAGTTTTTGAATTCTCTCAATTTCTCAGGGATGCCGCCTCACAAGATGGTTTTCAAAGTTGGCACTCCAATCATTATGATCCGCAACTTAAATAGTGATGAAGGGTTGTGCAACGGGACGCGTCTGCGAGAGGTGTCATTGCGTGAAAAGTATATTGACGCGACCAACGAGTGTTCATCCCACGTAGCGTGTTCATCAGCGATGATGATAAGGAGTTTCCATTTACGTTGAGACGTAAACAGTTCCCTGTCGTACCAGCGTTCGCGATGACAATTAACAAGGGACAAGACCAGTCGATCCACAGCGTAGGAATCTACCTGGAATCACCTGTGTTTGCGCACGGCCAACTCTACGTTGCACTTTCAAGAGTTACATCCAGAAAGGCGATCAATATAGCCATGGATTCGAGAGCATTCGATGAAAGTGGTGCGGCGCACGCCAAAAACATTGTATATCGAGAGATTTTTCAGTAGTAAACTGTATTTCATTACAGGATAATTTGCTGCTAAAATGTCTACCTATTCGGCTAATTTGCTAAACAATATCTGCTAAATAAAAAAACCGCGCCCACGTAGCGGGCGTCACCAGCCCTAGTGTTGTAGTAACGCCGTCCCATTATTTGTGCTGACAGGAGAACACGCGGCACCTAAGACATCGTCAGGTGGGGAGTTTGGTTTGGGTCAACCTACTCATTATTTGTGCTGACACTTGTTTGTTGTATTAACTGTTTATTGTGCCAGTAACGCGTTCTTTTCGACTGCAACACATGAAATAAAATCGTGGTAAGGTTTAAAAAAGTACCGAAGGCTTTGTTTTATTAATACCTCGATCGAAAGAGTGCTGGTCGTCTTATTTGGCACACTAATCGTATTTTTTTGTTTTTCAAGGAGGATCTATACAATATATGATGTGAAGTTCATTTCCCATTCTATGAACTACGGTACATAGGGCTATGTGTAGGCTGGGATAGCAGTTTATTGAAAGTTGGCGATCAAGTCACACAGGTTACGTTTCTCTACTATGTTCGGCTAAAGGTTACGGGACCAGCTGGCCACAGCTCACCCTAACTTACAGTTATCCCAGTACAACAACGTTATTGGTAAAATGAACAGCCAAAGTCACAAACGCCATAACATCCTGATTGTGTTTTCATTTTCTGTAGCGTACATATTTCGCTGACAGCTTCCTGTAGAACCGGAAAACAGTATTACCTGGCGATGCGGTCCGCAATGCGTCCAAGTCGCTCATGTATCGCTTTTGTTTGTTTTCGGTTCGGTTTACAAGCACCTAATCAGGCTGATTGGATGCCTTGCAAGAACAAGTGCAGGTGCAGGCAGGTTCGTTCTGCGGGCATTGAAGTCACATTTAACACTGTACCTGCTTGCTGTTGTGGTTGGCTACCACTGGTTACAATTCCGATGGGCGCGCACCATGCTCGTCACGAGGACGAAGCGTAAATCGTTTTACCAACTTGTCAGCGGCAATGACATCGCCAAGGTTGTGCACTCCTTGGTGGTGAACTGCACTGCATTGTGCAGAATAGTCTACGGACTCTGCACACGTGGCGCCATTTGCCTGGTTTCAGTTCTCTTTTCAGGCGATACGCAAGTCCTCCTAAGTGACGATGCCGGAGTGTACAGTGAGATTTGTCGTTGCAGGTTGAAGCGCAAGATCGGTGCCGGTGTCGAGCCAACAGCCGATGCAATTTCCGGCCTCCGCGCAGGTCGATATCCAGCGAGCTTCCGAAGGCCGTCGAACCTCTTGACCAAGCAGCGCGCAGAACGAGGTTTCTGCTTCGAGGATCCCCATCTCCATAACCAACACGAGCAAGCAGGCCTCGTCCAATATTTTCTGCTGAGGTTGCATACTCATTCTGGTGGGCTTTGCCGGCCTCGAACTCTGCCGTCGCATCCCCTCGACAGCAACTCGCCCCAGCTGTGCGCGCATCGGCTTTCGCTGCTGTATTGCTCCCAGTCCATTCGCTCTCCGCGTCGGGATCAAGATATCTCTCGGTCGTGCATTGCACGACTGAACTTCAGCCTCGACAGGCGAGCGATGACATCGGCTCGTTGCCCAGAACTCCACCCAACACTTTTGCTCAACGCTGACGCGCATTTGAAGTGCTTCAAAGTGAGACCTTCGTTCCGTTTCTGCACCACTCGAATCCATGTGGTGCACAGAAACTGGGCCCATCTGGTTAGATTCTCTTGAAGTTTGTATGCTCCTCCAAAGGTCGTGACACTCTTTCGGCCACCGACCGAGGCTGTGGCAGCAGCAACAAACGTATCTTACCCACCCACCGCCCACCGCACAATCCCCTCACTCGCGAACTCGCCCAAAGGCGCGCACTCGTCCCAGTCCCGCTCTTCCTCGCGCCTCAGCGTTCGGCTCCCGCGCACTTCCGCCTCTGTCAATTATGCTTCGTTCGCAGCGTCTTCTCGTCAGTCGCCGCGTCGGCTCGAGCCTCACGCGCTTGCAGCAGACGCGCGACGCCAGTACCATCAAGAAGCTGATGGCCGCCAACCGCGGAGAGATCGCCACACGTATCATGCGAGCTGGCAATGAGCTGGATATCCGTACTGTGGGTATTTTCTCCAAGGAAGACCGATTTACTCAGCACCGTTACAAGGCTGACGAGAGTTTCCTCGTCGGTGCCGGTAAATCCCCCGTCGGAGCGTATCTGGATATCGAGAGCATCATTCAGATCGCGAAGGAGAACAACATCGACGCCATCCACCCGGGCTACGGCTTCCTTAGTGAGAACGTGGGTTTCGCTGAGGAATGTGCCAAGAACGGCATCAAGTTCGTTGGCCCCACGCCTGAAAACTTGCAGCGCTTTGGTGACAAAACTGCTGCGCGTGAAATTGCCATTGAGCAGAAAGTTCCGGTGGTGCCCGGCACAGACGGACCTGTCCACAATCTCGAGGAGGCTCGAGCATTCATTGACTCTGGTGTGGGCTACCCTGTGATCATCAAGGCCAGCATGGGAGGTGGTGGCCGTGGTATGCGTGTTGTCACGCGCGCCGAAGAACTTGAGGAGAACTTTGAGCGTGCTAGCTCTGAGGCTCTGGCTGCTTTCGGTGACGGAACTGTGTTCATTGAGCGCTACGTGGACCGCCCGCGCCACATTGAGGTCCAGATCCTCGGTGATGGCCAGGGAAACGTTGTGCACCTGTACCACCGTGACTGTAGTGTGCAGCGTCGCCACCAGAAAGTGCTGGAGACGGCTCCTGCTGTCGGCCTTGACCCAAAGACCGAGAAGGCTATGATCGACGATGCTGTGCGTCTCACTAGCGCTGCCAAGTACCTGAACGCCGGTACGGTGGAGTTCCTGGTGGATCAACAGGGACGTCACTACTTCATCGAGGTGAACCCCCGTATCCAGGTTGAACACACGATCACGGAGGAGATCACAGGCATCGACCTGGTGCAGAGTCAGATCCGTATCGCCGGTGGCGAGAACTTCAAGGATCTGGGTCTTAGCCAGGACAAGATCAAGCCGCGCGGTCACGCCATGCAGTGCCGTGTGACCACGGAAAACCCGAGTACGGGTTTCCAGCCTGACTCTGGTGTCATTGAGGTGTTCCGTAGCCCCGGCGGCATGGGTATCCGCCTCGATGACGGTCCTGGATTCGTCGGTGCTCACATTACCCCTCACTACGACTCCCTTCTGGTGAAGGTGACTGCTCGTGCTCTGGATCGCGGTGACTGCGCGCACAAGTTGAAGCGTGCGCTGTCCGAGTTCCGTGTGCGTGGTGTGACCACGAACAAGAGCTTCCTGGCTAACGTTCTTAACCACCCGGACTTCATCAAGGGTATTGTTGACACGAGCTTCATCGCTGAAAACCCGGATCTGTTGCTACCGTCCAAGTCGACGAACCGTGGCCAGAAGATGTTGAAGTACATCGGTAACACTATCGTGAATGGACCAGAGAAGGCTTTGGGTGCCACCGGCCCTGCTCCGTCCAGCGTCGACCCGATCGTGCCGACCCTGGAAGCTCCTCCTGCTTCTAAGGAGAAGTCATTGCGCCAAGTTTACGTTGAGCAGGGTCCTGAGGCCTTCGCCAAGGCTGTGCGTGCCAAGAAGGGTCTGTTGCTGACCGATACTACCTGGCGTGATGCCCACCAGTCGCTGCTTGCTACTCGTATGCGCACGCGCGACATGCTTGCCATTGCTCCTGCTACTTCTATTGCTATGCGTGATGCCTTCTCGCTTGAGATGTGGGGCGGTGCGACCTTCGATGTGTCAATGCGTTTCCTGCGTGAGGACCCGTGGGACCGCCTTGCTATTTTGCGTGAGGCTGTGCCCGACATCCCGTTCCAGATGCTGCTTCGTGGTGCTAACGCTGTCGGCTACACAAGTTACCCTGACAACGTGGTGTACAAGTTCTGTGAGAAGGCCCAGGCTACTGGTATGGACGTCTTCCGTGTGTTCGACTCGCTCAACTACCTGGAGAACATGAAGCTGGGCATTGACGCTGTTGGTGCCGCTGGCGGTATCATTGAGGCAGCTATGTGCTACACTGGTGATGTCTCGGACCCCACCCGTGGCCCGTACAACCTCGAGTACTACCTTGACTTCGTGCGTCAGCTAGTTGGCCAAGGCATTCATGTGCTGGCCATCAAGGATATGGCTGGCTTGCTCAAGCCCCAGGCTGCGCAGATCCTCATCTCCGCCATCCGCAACGAGTTCCCGGACCTCCCGATTCATGTTCACACGCACGACACTGCTGGTACCGGTGTGAGCTCGATGCTCGAAGCTGCGTACGCTGGTGCCGATGCTGTTGATGTGGCATCTGACGCTATGTCTGGCACTACCTCGCAGCCCTCGATGGGTGCTGTTGTGGCAGCACTTAAGGGCTCCAAGTACGACACGGGTGTGAAGTCAGAGGACATCATGGAGATCAATGACTACTGGGAGACAATGCGTGGCGTGTACGCTCCGTTTGAGTCTGGCCAGAAGTCTGGTTCTGCCGACGTGTACAACCACGAGATGCCGGGCGGCCAGTACACCAACTTGCTGTTCCAGTCGAAGCAACTCGGACTTGCGGGCCAGTGGCCGGCTATCAAGCGTGCGTACGCCACTGCTAACCGCCTTCTTGGTGACATTATTAAGGTGACGCCTTCTTCGAAGGTGGTGGGTGACTTTGCTCAATTCATTGTGCAGAACAAGCTGACGGAGCAGGAGGTGATCGACCAGGCTGAGACGCTTTCGTTCCCTAAGTCTGTAGTGGAGTACTTCCAGGGATACCTGGGTATCCCCCACCACGGCTTCCCAGAACCGCTGCGCTCTCGTGTGCTCAAGGGCAAGGTTCTGCCTAACGGCCAGGAGATGTTCGAGGCTCGACCAGGTGCGGAGATGGAGCCGTATGATTTCGAGGCTGCTGAGAAGGAGCTGAAGGAGAAGTACGGAGAGGACAAGATCCGCGATGTCGATGTCATCTCCCACGCTATCTACCCGGACGTGTTCGCGGGCTTCCAGAATTTCAAGGACGAGTACGGCTCGATGCACTTCCTGGACACCCGTACGTTCCTGACGGGTCTGGAAGTGGACACGGAAGTCGAGGTCGAGATGGAGCACGGCAAGACTGTCTTCATCAAGCTGATTGCTGTCGGTGGTGTGAGCAAGAAGGACGGTCTGCGCGATGTGATCTTCGAGCTCAACGGTCGCCAGCGTGTGATCAAGGTCAAGGATGAAGCTGCAGGTGTGACAACCACGACCAAGCCGAAGGCCACGAACATGGCTGGCTCGGTCGGTGCTCCGATGCCGGGTGTTGTGCTTGATGTGCGCGTGAAGAAGGGCGAGAACGTCAAGGCCGGCGATGCTCTACTTGTGCTGAGTGCCATGAAGATGGAGACTGTTGTGGCGGCTCCCGTGAGCGGCCGTGTGGTGTCGATCCACGCCGACGTTGGCGACAACATGCTGGGTGGCGACCTCCTCGTAGAGATCGACGAGACCGGCGACGATGATGAAGAGTAAGTTTATCCAGCTGCTACATGAGTATACATGGTAGGTTCACGTGAGTGCTGGAAACGATAAGTAAGATGAAGCATTTGCTTGGTATGAAAGCTTCACAACCTTCTTCCATGACGACAACGACATCATTGCCGACGAAAGGACACGTTTCTAACGTTTCTATCGAGTCCATCGTGGTCTTCAACCTTGGCCCTGCTTTGGTAGCAGCCGGCGCAATCACACACTCGAGAACAGATCGGATTCGCGACAGGGGGCCATGGTGAATCCAAGGCTGCCGCAGCGGCTCAGCCGCTCCGTCACTGCCTCAATCTTCGCTTGAGCCAACTTCACATCCTTCTCGTCAAACGCCCAAGCTTTGCTCTGTATCAGTTTAGCATCGCTTCAAGTTACACGGCAACGTCGTTTGGTTGCTCAGGTGTGGCGAAAGGCACTGGTACTGTATCAAGTTGATGCGTACATGAACGAGTTGCACTCTTATGACCGCCTCCATTGACCAACGGGCCGAAAGGCGCATCTCGATAGGCCTGTGCCCCACATACCTTTACTGTCGTGGAATTCCTTCCGGATAGATCGTCAAATGGCGAAACGGAGACGGGTTCAGTCAGTCAGTCTGCTGAGGTGGTCCCGAATCTCACAGACCTTGTGAAAGAAGAACTCCTCGTCTTGACGCGGTTAAAACATTGCAAGGCCCGTGTACATCGTTCGCGTTGCGACTCCGAGCGCCGAGGCAACAATGAAGAGATACGGACGGCGGCATAGTTTGCCCCGTCGACACCATGCTCTGTTCCAGCCCTTTCCGTGTCAACTTTCATTTAGAAACGATATTTAGAAATCAAATCAAATATCACATTAAACAGGTATACTAATTATCTCGACCTACTTCATACAATAATGCTATTCCCTCCCTAATTCTTTTATTACTTTACACAGGTCAACAATGTCCATGTAATCGTACTTTCGAAAGGGGAGTCAGACTGCTCTCTTCGCCCACGCGGACAACGACGTCATTCGGCAAAGAGAGCACTCGGGAGTGCGCCATCGCAGAGTAATTGTCGGTCCTTGAAGCTTCCCCCCCCCCGTAGCAACCATGAAGGACCTGTTGATGGTCGACGCCGTGGACGAGGCCCACGTGGTGGATGAGCTCGTGACGCGCTACCGCCAGGGCTACGTCTACACGTTCCTCGGGCCCGTACTCATCGCCATGAACCCGTACAAGATGCTGCGCCAGCCCAATGGCGACTCCATCTACGCGCGCAACATGATCGACGAGTTCCAGGGCAAAGAACTGCACGTGTGCGAGCCCCACCCCTTTGCTCTGGCTGAAAACGCCTACACAAACCTCATGCGCTTCGGTCTGGACCAGAGTCTGCTCATCACGGGCGAGTCTGGCAGTGGTAAGACGGAGACGTCCAAGCACGTCATGCGCTACCTCACTACTATCAGTACCCGCTCCCGCGCCAAGAGCGCTGTCATTGCCAACCGCCGCATGTCCGTCGCGCAACGCAAAGAGGCTGATGAGATGACGAGCCACGTTACAGACGTGCTGTGGGGCAGTAACCCCGTGCTGGAGGCTTTCGGTAACGCACAGACTATCCGCAACAACAACAGCAGTCGCTTTGGCAAGTACATTGTGCTGCAGATGAACCGCGTGGGTCAGGTTATTGGCGGATACATTGACAACTACCTGCTGGAACGCAGTCGTGTGATTCGTCAGGCGGAGGGTGAACGCAACTTCCACGCTTTCTACCAGCTCATGTCTGGAGCTACGGCCGAGGAGAAGGAAGCCTGGCAACTGCCGGACAGCGCCGAGGAGTTTGACGTTCTTGGCAATGAAGACGCTACCATCGAAGGCGTCGATGATGCTGAGAACTACCGTAACGTGCGCCAGAATATGACGGCCGTCGGAATCACGGATGATGAGCAGCGGAACATTTTTCAGCAGCTTTCGGCGATTTTGTGGCTGGGTAACGTGCAGTTCAAGCAGACAACCGACGAGGCCCATAACCCGCGTGCTGCTATCGAAGACCCTGCAGCTCGTGAGGCTCTAGCCAAGGCTGCTAGTCTCATGGGCATTGACAAGGATAAACTCGAAGCTTTGTTGACGTTCCGTATCGTTAACATTTACCGCGAGGACCAGAAGGTGCTATTCGATGCGCGCCAGGCTAAGAAGGTGTGCGACTCGATCATGCGCTCGCTTTACGAAAAGATTTTCGACTGGATTGTGGCTCGTATCAACAAGAACGTGACGTGCAAGAAACGCGATATCAACAACAGCATTGGCATTTTGGATATCTACGGCTTCGAAATCTTCGAGGTGAACGCGTTCGAGCAGCTTTGCATTAACTACGTGAACGAGAAGCTGCAGCAACTCTTCATCAGCCAGACGCTTGAAAGCGAGCAGGAAGGCTACCGTCGTGAGGGTCTGAGCTGGCAGAACATCAAATTCTTCAACAACCAGGTCGTGTGCGACTTGATCGAGGACCCCAAGCAGCACGGTATTTTCCCGCTTTTGGATGAGCAGTGTGCAATTGCTCGTCTTTCGGACCTGGAGCTTATTGAACGTTACAACAGCGAGCACTCAAGGAACCCGCACTATATCGCGTCGCGTGTGCGTGGACCTAACTTCGGTATTGTGCACTACGCTGGTAAGGTCGAGTACGATGTCACGCTGTTCTTTGATGCCAACGTGGATACGTTCTTCAACGACCTGCAGGACGGCATGGAGCACTCGTCCAACGCATTTGTTCGCGAGGTCTTCAACGACACGCGCTCGAAGGAGACGAAGCTCAAGCGCCCGCCGTCGACTTCGCAACAGTTCCGTACGCAGGTTGCGGACTTGCTGAAGAAATTGGATGGTTGCAACCCACACTACATCCGCTGTATTAAGCCGAACGAACAGAAGCGTCCGCTGGCTGTGAACAATGAGCTCGTGGCTGAGCAGGTCCGTTACCTTGGTCTGGTGGAAAATCTGAGCGTGCGTCGTCAAGGTTTCTGCTACAGTCAGCCGTATGCTCCCTTCATCAAGCGCTACAGCTTCTTGTCCGATTCCACGTGGCCAGCACCAGTTGCCCACTCGACGCGTAAGGCCGCCGTCGATCTGCTTACGACTGCCGGGCTTGGTGTCAGAAACCCTGACAACAAGGATGAGCTAATTCCGTTCGAAGAGGACTCGAAGACACTTGGATGCTTCTCCCTTGGCCGCAACAAGATTTTCTTGCGTCACCCTCAGGCACTGTCAGCTCTGGAACTCCTGCGTGAAGAGCGAATTCCAGTGATCGTCAACATCATCGAGAATGCCTGGCGTCGCTACAAGAATCGTATTGCGCTCAATGTGTTCCAGGCCACGTCGAAGCAACTCTTCTCTGCGTACGATGCTGTGTGGAAAAACTGCCAGGACCGCCGTAAGCGCGTGCCTGGTGCTGCCAGCAAGGAGCACGTCGCGAAGTTGTACTCAAACTGGGATATTGTGTCCTCCAAGCTGCTGAACGTTAACAACAGCCGCTTGATGAGGAACCTGAAGCACGAGGAGGAGCTGAACTCGATTGTGTTTACGCAGAGTTTTGTGCAAGCGCGCACGCAACGTCGCGAATTCCTGAAGTTGAAGGCGGCTCAGATCGTTTTCAGCAAGCGCTACCGTGGCCTTAAGACTCGCAAGCAGCTTGCTATTGACATGTGGAGATCATGCAAGGTGGCCCTCCTTGGTGTACGCACAGAGTTCGAGCGCTACCTCGGGAAGAAGAAGCGTCGTCGCGACTCGTTGGACCGCACGTACCACGGAGATTACATCGGCGTGAACAAGTACCCTGCGTATGCGTCGATTATCCAGGCCCACACCGAAGGTCGTGGTTCAAAGGCTGGTAGTGGACGTGGACAGAAGGAAAAACTGTTGTTCTTGGGTACGGTTGAGAAGGTGAATGAGCGCTGGGCACACCAGACGCGTGTGCTGATGATCAGCGAGAGCCGTGTCTTTAACCTGAAGGCTGACAAGATCCAGCAGCCGAAGGAGCGCCGCGTATTTGAGCTGGCTCGCCTCACTGGTCTGGCTATGAGTACCCAGCCAGACAACTACTTGATCCTCCGTGTGAAGGGCGAGATTGACCTTATGGTCCAGGTGTACCAAAAGACGGAAGTTGTGCAAGCCATTCGCGCCCGCATGCAGAAGGGTTACGGCCGTGACCTGCCTGTGGAGTTTTCCGACGAGTTGGACTTCTACGCCGCCAAGGGCAAGCAGCTCAAGGTCAAGTTTACTTTTGATCGCTCGATGAAGGACTCAGAATGGAGTAAGGTGGACCGCCATACGATGCTCGTCAAGGTTGGTATCATCTAAGCTACTGGCAATTGCCAAAACCGCTGGGATTGGTAAGTGATGGCGGATTCCCAACAACACCAGCGGTCCGGATCGAGAAGGAAATGGAGCAAAGGAAGAAAAAAAGTTGACGCGTACATGTGCAGGTTATTCGTAAGATGAAAGACTGCTGAGGTACCTTCGGAGTTGCGTAGCAGACCTGCATACAGACAAATTAAAATTCGTTGCATGTGTAACTTTTTTTCAAGAGACCATGAATAAGAGGTTGCCATAGATTTCCGTTGGACTATCAACTTGTTTGGAGAAACGGTAAAGTAAACTTTGTACACAGAGGTTTCGCTCAACTAGCATAGACGCCCTGCTGTTTGAGAAATAGCTTGGATAAGAACACCTTCCAGCTCAAACGAATGGCGAAATGATTCTCCCTGTCGATCTCCCTAGTGAAGTGACAACAGTCGCATTGACGAGTCCAATGACAACGCGAATGCAATTGTCTCTTGAGCTGATCAGCAGAAGTATCAAACAGGTGTAGTTTCGGGATACACGTACCACACACGACGAGCGACCAAAGCTGCGATACATGTACATGCATCAGCAAAGGTACTGCATTTAATCTACCATGGCCAATTGCCGATCCTGGCGCACCCCGTCGGTCAAAACCATTGAAGCCAGCGACGTCACGCTGGCATGGCTCACCATGACTGGCTTAACAGAACGGATACCGGTAAATGCCTGTATGTATGGCATTCCGTTGGACATGTTCAATATCCAAACAAGCCTAAGCAGTTGCGAGCATTTCTCTCGGAGGAGCATGGAGCATGTACAGATGAGGCGTCCGATGATTTGACGTAGAGCTTCTAGCCTATAAAGCTCTGTCGGAACAACTGAACCTTGTTAAATGGGGCCGACAATGCTGTGGACACCCCCACCTATGCTCGATCATGTGCCCTTGACTGTCAAAGTGCTGCCTTCCAATTCCTAGTTCAGATTCAAAGGTAGATCAACTTGCACTGCAAGCGCGTTGCAGGGACATTGCCACGGAGCTGTGCTACATGTACACTTCGGACCGAAGTTCGGGTGCAGTGCAAAAATTGCAACGTCAAAGCGTTTCGGACCAGTAACGGCTAAAGTCCACCCCATCGGGCAAGCATACTGCTGCGACCGACTCTTGAACCCTGCAATCGTACCTTATCGAGTTAGCTTCTTTCATCTTCCATTGAAATAATGCAATCATAGAATATAATAGTCGGTCGCGCTAGAAAAAGTATCTTTCTTGTCTGATATGCAAAAGGAACATTTTAGGAACGCGTAACGGCCCAAAGGCCCGGCTGCTTCGACCGCCAAAGCAAAAATCAGGTTCAGGGGACAATTGCGGTCCTGAACATGCAACTTGTCCCTGCAATCTTTAGTTAAATTTCTCCCTGCGTTGCGCATTGCGGGGTCCATTTGCCAAAATTCCGCTTATGATCACTCCACGCCAAGTTGCCGCTCTGCAGGTCTCTGCCACTGTTCGCCTGGCTGCTTCGACTTCACGCTCGATGGGCACCTTGCCGTTATAGATTGAGCCATCTCCTGCGGCGAAGCTTCCTGGGAGGACGTCGCAGGGGGCGACCGGCAACGGACGGGGCGGGGCGTGCGGCCTCGCTCTCGTGCTCTCGCTCATTCGCGAGGTGTCCGCTTGATTGTTCAGTCGACCGACCGCACGGACATTCGCGCTTGCTTTGCAGTGCAACAAGACTCACACTCGAGTCGCACGTACCTTCAGTTGGTCGAGTACTGTAGTGACCGTCGAGCCCTGCAAGCAGCCACGCCAACGCTGCTGTGATGGGGAACAGCGGGAGCTGCCCGGTCTACGACGGGCCCGGCGGAAATTTCGTCAGCGCCGACGTCTCAATGAGCTGCGGTGCCTGCCCTCCAGCATCGAATGATTCCTGGCTCATCTTCCACCTCGTCCTGAGCTTCGTGCTCGTCGCCTACGTACGGTGGAGTCGGGTGACCATTCATAACCACGCGTGCAACGAACGCGAGTTGCCCCCGTGTTGTCAACAGCATTTGAAACAGCATCAGACACAGGATCATACAGCGGAGAAGGAGGTCGAGGTGACGAAGGAGGAGGAGAGTGAGGTAGTCTTAAAGGAGAATGAGGTAGTACCACCGACACCGGTATCAGCTGAGGAAGAACAGGCTGCTGTTAGACTGAATACTCTTCGAGCGGAATACAGCACGTACCTGAACATGCTCAAGGTCGGACTCCCACGAGTCATCGTTAACCACAAAATGCGCGCCGAAAACAAGGATCCAGACGTGTTGGACAAACTCATTGCAACGTCACCAAAGGCCAAGAAGGTGCCAGCCCCCATTGAGATCCCTAACAGCGAGGAACCAGTGCAGGAAGAGGATTCGGAACACATGCAGAAGGTTGAATCCTTCCAACGGATGATCAAAGTTGGAGTCCCACGTCACATTGTAGAGATGAAGGCTAAGAGCGAAGGTGTAGAGCCATCCGAGCTGAACGGACCAAAGGCTACTCAGAAGCCAAACGATGACAGCGACCCTGTTGCTCCGGTGTTGCTAACTACTCGATCCAGACGCTCAAGTATCAGCTCTGTTGTGTCAACGGCACCTTCTACACCTGATGCGCTATCCATGCGCGCTGCTTCACATGTGGCGAGCAACAATGGACGCACGTTGGCAATGATGGCACTGCGTAAAATGAACACTGGTATGCGCAAGAAGCTACACTGGTCAACAACCCCATACACAGGAGCTATTGTCCCTGTCCAACGTCGTGACTCTCTTTGGAGCCAAATTCACGCCAAGGATAAACACGATGGGATATGCATTTCAACGGAAAGTCGACGGTGGATGGAGAAACTATTTGTCAAGGTTGTAGCAAAGGCTAAAGCTGGTAGACGACGACGGACGAACAGTGGAAATACTGCCACACCTGAGAAGAAACCAGAAAAACGGGAGCGGGTAGGATCAGATCCAGCCTTCTTTGGTAGCGAACAAGAAGAGGTGGAAGGAGAACCGGATCCGGAGATGGAGGGGGAGCAGGAGGTGGCAGTAAAAGACCCTGGAAATGCGTTCTTGCACCGCAAGCTCTATGTCGTGTTGCTTGATCACAAAAAGTCCCAGAACATTGCCATTGTGCTCGCGCGAGTGAAGCGCACATTCCCGGAGTTGACACATGAGATCTTGACGTTGAACTGCGACGTGTTATCCAGCCCAGCTCTGCAGTCGCTGATTGATATGTGGCCAGATAGTGCAGAACAGGAAGCAATTGACCAATTCGATGGCGATGCGTCGAGTCTCGCTACGGCTGAGCAGTTTCTAATGGTCGCCCGCAAAATCCCGCGAGCACAGCAGAAGCTGCGCTGCCTTCAGTTTAAGATGGACTTCTCCCCACGCGTCGCAGAGCTTCGGTGCGTTTGTGTGAATTCGTCACTTGTTTTCGTGCTTGCTAACGATGCTTTGTTTTGATTTCCCAGTGCTAACTTGAAACTACTGATCCGTGGTATTCAACAAGTGTGCACGAGCGATCGCTTTGCAGGCGTACTCGAGTACATTTTCCACTTAGGAAATCTATTGAACTTCGGCGAGGGAGTGGAGTACACTGAATGGGTGAAGAGTATCTCCATCAGCTCGTTGGCGAAGCTCTCGTTCACGAAGGCCTACGATGGCCGTATTTCGTTTTTGCAGTATGTCATTCAGTCCGTCGAGGTAAGCATTTTTTTTTTTTTGCAGCTTGAACAATGCGAAACTTATTTAACACTACCATCCTTGAAACAGCGCGATGAACCGCATCTCGCATTATTTAGCGACCAGCTTCCTCTCATTGTCAAGTGCAGCAAGTTATCTGTCCAGAGTCTTGTGGCTGAACACCAGTCACTGAATAGTGGTCTTCGGATGTTGATTAACGAGACACAAAAGGCAGCAGTATTCAAGACTGACGACGCCGAACTGCGCGCGGATTTAGCAGAGTCAAGGGAAAGTATGAGGATCTATGCTATGGAGGTTGAGCAAGAGCTCAACGGCGTGCAGGAGCTCGTGAATCAACTGGAAAGAGAGGTTCGCAGTAAATGTTTTATATCTCGAGCGATCTCCATCGGTACTGACCTGTTCCTATTGTTTTACAGAGAAAACACTTTTTGAACTACTTCGAGGAAGAGGACACACTACCGATCGACGAACTACTGGGCTATATTGCCAGTTTCGCGGAGGAGTATTCACGTGAACGTCAGCAACTCATTCTCCGTGCTAGACGTGCTCAAAAGACAAACCACATGCGGTCGGCGTCGGTCAACTCACTTTCCCAAAAGCGTCACAGCCTGTAACTAGTCACCATTGTTCCATTCATTATTACTAAGCGCAGACAACCAGCGCATATAAATATTTTCTCCATTGCCTTCTTGCCTACAGTTTTTAGTACCAAAGTAGAATGTCTACCGTGTATCCACAAAAATACGTTCTACCGGTAGAATCTTTAGATATTTTACACACAAAAAAATCAGACAAACAGGAAGGTCGAAACAGCAAATGGGGAACGCATCCGGCAAGGGCTTCGTGTACTCGAACAACGACTATCAACTGGCCATCGAAGCCTCCAAAGAGCTCGAGTATCTACTGGAGAAGGAGTTCAACGCGCACGGCCAAGGTCTACACGAGAGAGTGACATCCGTGGAGACTGCCATCCCAGTGCGCACAGTTCGCTCCATCCGCTACGTTGCGACTTTGCGAAACCAACTGATCCACAACCGGGAGATGAAAGCTCTCCCCGACCGGCAACAATTCATCAAGAAATTCGATGATGCCATGGTGGAACTTAACATTATCATCGAGAAGAAGCGGTTAGATGCAAATGGGAAACAAACCGTCGAAGCTCCAGGATGTATCATCTCCTAATTTCGCTGCTCTATCGGAAAATGCTACTGAAAATGTAGGTCAAACAACTTTTATACAGATACGTTAACATTCCACCTGAATGTCGTTTACTTCTTGGCCTGTAGGATCTCAATCTCATGCGTAAGAGTCGTAAGGTACTTGTTGCAATCTTCCTGCGTAGTAAGTGGAGAGCACATCAGGTACAGCACATTACCAAGCGAACGCGCGTACACGCCCTTCTTACGCAGCACTTGGATAAGCTCAGCAGCTTCCGTTGATGCGTATCCAGAATTCTCTGATGCCAACTCCACGCATGCCACCGTACCAATAGCAAACGTGCGCTCAATGTACGGACGAGTAGACAATTCCGTGAGAGCGTCGACGTTCCAGTATGCACGAGTAGCGTCCGTAGTGGGTTCAGAAGCATCGTTGAAGATCTGGTACATGTCGAGAGCAGTCACAGCAGCGGCACAACCCATGGGGTAGGCTGTGAATGAGTGACCGTGGAGAAGAGCTTCACCCTTTGAGTCGGCGTAAAAAGTATTGAAAACTTCCTCGGATGCAAGTGTAACAGCCATCGGCACCACTCCGCCAGTCAATAGCTTAGCGTAGCAAGCGATGTCTGGGTCCACTCCGAGCAGGTCACGCGCAGACTCGACTCCCAGACGCCACCAGCCGGAGAATACCTCGTCGTAAATTACGGGAATCTTACGGGCACGGCACTCCTGCACCAGCATGCGTTGATAAAGCGGGTCAACCAGGAACATACCACCTGACCCCATGAGTACAGGCTCAATCAAAGCAGAACCAACGCGGACGTTCTTCTCCTCGGTACTGTCGATCATGTGGGCCACGTGTTTGCGGTACACATCAGCCAGCGAACTCTGGTCGCGAGAAGCATCGAACGCAGCATTGAAAGAAGGTAGTTTCTCCTCGGTTTGATGACTACCAGCAATCTCCGAGTCGATTGAAATCACGTACTCACCGTCTCGCAGCGCAATCGTTGGAACCTTGAGGAAAACGCCTTCTGGGCGGTACCAGGGATGCTGCTTCTCGTTGAACACGCTCTTCTCCGCGACGTTCATCACGCCCAACGTATCGCCGTGGTAGCAGTTGGCCTGAGCGAGAGTGACCATCCTGGCGCCCGAAGCCTCATCCGACATAAACTCGCTGTAGCCCAGTTTGTGGTCCAGAACGTACTTCCGGAACGCCATTTTCAAAGCCACTTCAACGGCCGTCGATCCATCGTCCGAGAAATACACACGAGACGCCCAACCTTTGCCGACAGAAGCGAGCAGCTTCTCACTAAGCTGCACGGAAGGCTCATGAGCGTTCTCCGGGAACATGACGTGACCGTAGCGACCAGCGGCATAAGCCAGCGCTGTAGCCATCTTGGAGTTGCCATGACCGACACCTTGCGTCCACCAACTAGCACAGGCATCGAACAGCGGGTCCACCGTGTTACTGTCCGGGCGGTACACACTGAACTCGTCGCCATGAGCTGAGTCGATCATGGACAAACCGCCAGCCTTCTTGTGCTGCGTGAACGGCCACCAGAACACTTGCTCGGCGCGCTCCTCCATGTGTTTGAAACTCGCCAAGCGGGTCTTGTGGAAGGATTGTAGTGCTTTATTCACATCAGCAAATGCCGTCTCATGTTGCACGAACCAGTTGTCCAGTGGCTCAGGCATGGGCGGAACAGCGTCCATAGTGAAGATCGGAATGCCCAGCTCACTCGCACGCGGCTCCAACGCAGCCTTGTTATCCAGTCCATCCTGCTCAATCAGACAGATAGCAGCAACGTCGTAACCACGAATCAACAGCGTCTCCAGTGCCGACATTGTCGTGGAAATACCGCCGAGTTTGCCGTCACCAACCAGCACAACCGGCAGCCGCAAGCCACGATACACATCCACCTGGAACCTCATAGAAGCTGAAGGGCTGCAGACACCTCCCGCTGTCTCTACAAGCACCAAACTATCAGCCGCTTTAGCTCCATTAACCTTGTTAATAGTCTTGAGTTTGTCCGCTAGGAGATCCAGAAGTGCTTCATCCGTTATCGTGTGTCCTTCCATCTGCGCTGCAAGATGCGGCGACACCGGGTTCTTCCAGGAGAAAAGCGTAGAGCACTCCAGCTCCCCTTGCTTTTGGTTCTTCAGCAGTGCGTGTTTCTCCACGAACGACGCATCTCCAGGGAATGATCCAGGGAGATCGTCGTCTGTTCCGGTTTGAAGTGGTTTAATGTACTCCACTCGCCCCCCACTGCTGCCAGCTATTGTAGCAGCACTACGACAAATACCGGCAGACACAATTGTCTTGCCAATGTCTGTATTACTGCCGAAGACTTGGAATACGGGCGTATCGAGACTCAGAGCCACAGCTCCTTGGGTGCGCAAGTGTTCCTTCTGCTTCGCCAATGCATCAGCTCCCAATTGAGTCTCACGTACCCCCACGTGGTACTTCATAATAGAGGAGGGGCGACGTAGCGTCGGGTTAATAGGACGTAGAGCTTTGGACAGCATCGCGGGCTGGAGCTTGAGGGGTAGACGGTAGATTGGCGACTGGGGAGCTACATGTACACTGATGCGCGTGCGTCAATCGGTGTGATTGCGCGTGGACCTGTGAGAATGAATTGAAACCTGTAGTAGATACTGAACGTGAAAGACGAGTTTTACAGGGTATGTATTAATAAAGGTGATTGGTGTAATCTACACGATGTTAAACGCCGGAAGGAGCAGGAATTCGCTGTGAGTGAGTGATGCGCATCAAGTTGCTGTGTGACGTCAATGAGGCCCGTACATTTAGGGTTTCTGATGCACAAGGAAGCAGAACGAACTCTCTTGCCTGCAATGGTACTTTTCAACTTCTAATGCTTCTAAGCTGGCCGGTAAAGTCACTGTTTGGCTGGAAGCGGGGCAAACTTCTGTCGGCTATGACGGCGAAGACACTTGGTGCCACAATAGATGAAGGTGAATTTGGTGAAATACTCCCCTTCAATCGGCTCGAAGTAGTTGCTACAGATTGAGCACTGCAAGTAATTCTTCGGAATCGGCGGAGCTTCAGGAGGAACATACCAAGCCAACAGACGAACAACATTCCCACGCACAATCTCGTCCCATTGAGCTGCTGTGACTCCCTGTCGTAGAAGACGGGGCTTGAAATGCTCGAACAAGTAGGTGTAGCCTCCTCCTCCGTAGCGGCGGTACATGATCCGCTGGCTGACGTTCGTCGACAGGAGAATTTGAGAAACGCAGTGCGGCATGTCGTTCACAAAGTGCGCTATCCATTCCACAAGTTGACCGTCTGACGGAGGCTCTAAACTTTCGCTGTCCTGAGATTCATCAGAGCCTGACGTACTTGTAGAGCACGGATTGATCAAAATGACATCACTGACAGTCAGTAGACCGACCATGTCGAATAGCACAGACACACCCAAACCAAACAATTCCTGGAGAAATGTGTACGCAGTGCCTCCAAACGACCCCCGGCACCATCGATCCGAATGACAGAACACCAGTTTCTTACTCTCCACGCCAAGAGCCAATAACGCACCAAGCCAAGCTCGAATCGCTCGCTCCAGCACAGAATTTTCACTTTCTCCACACGAAAATGACAGATACAGTGGAGCACGCGTTCTCGTTTGAGCCTACAAGCAAAACCTCAACTTTAGTCTGTGTAGTTCCATCCACATGCACAAGTATCACATACCAATGCTAGGCCCTGTGCCAGAATCTTCTCCTTCTCACTTAGGACTCCATCCGTCACATGAATCTGTTGGTATATCGCTCCAGGGAACGCCACACTATCTCCACTCTCAATGCCGAACAGCAGCTCGGCCTCCAACGTTTTCGCAATCCTTTCACTTTGTTCTTTGGACGGCAACCCACGAGTGAAACCCTCATCAAGCCTCTCAAGCTCGAATGTCGTGACTGTCAACAGATTGAGGTCTTTCAGTCTCTCAGCCAGATGAATACGCTCTTTCACGAAAACATCCCGCCCTTCCACTGGTAATGTAACATCAATTATCAGAGGCTTCAGGTTGTTGTCCTTCAATTGCTGCAGTTTTTCCAATTCTCGAAAAGCTTCGTCCTCTTTCTGAAGCAACAGATTACGACCTCCATGAGCAAGAGGAGATCGGCGGTAGTCGATCAGATCTTCGAAGCGGATCTCCAGGTCATTTAGTGATGCTGCCGCAACTGGAGACCCGATATTGTGAAGCACATGAGCGCGAGGGAGAGCGATTCCGACGCTCTCCGGGGCGACAAGCTCTCGAATTCCGCGAATCATGAGCTGACATCCGTTATGTGCGCCCTAAGTTCGCACTTTGGATTTTTAAAAATATATTCACCAATAATTATTGGTTCAAATACACGCACAATACTATTGTGGTGGTAGAGAATCTCATCACTAGGTTGCATCCCTGCATAATTGAACAGGCGGTGTAGGGTCCACAGTAGGCATCTGATCATCATCTACGTCGTCTTCCAGATTCCGAGCCAAAAAACAAGGTTCCAAGCATGGAATCATTGCTACTCCAGGTTCCAGCTTCCGGTTAATTAAACAAGGCTGGGCAGGAGGGTCCGTTGTTTCTTCGGGTGGTGGGGTAGTATCCGCTGGGGTTTCTGTAGTGTCAGGTGGGGGCTCAGTAGTATCTGCAGGTGGCTCTGTCGTATCAACTAGAGGTTCCGTCATATCTTCGGGCGGTTGGGTAGTGTCTGCCGGTGGCTCAGTAGTATCTAGGTAGTACCGAGTGGTGGATCCGTCGTATCAACTAGAGGTTCGGTAGTATCTGCTGGGGTTCCGTCCTATCTTCGGGCGGCTGGGTAGTGTCTGCCGGTGGCTCAGTAGTATCTAGGTAGTACCGAGTGGTGGATCCGTCGTATCAACTAGAGGTTCGGTAGTATCTGCTGGGGTTCCGTCCTATCTTCGGGCGGCTGGGTAGTGTCTGCCGGTGGCTCAGTAGTATCTAGGTAGTACCGAGTGGTGGCTCCGTTGTATCAACTAGATGTTCGGTAGTATCTGCTGGGGGTTCCGTCGTTTCTTCGGGCGGCTGGGTAGTGTCTGCCGGTGGCTTGTCAGTATTCGCTACAGTTGGACCATCCGTTGTATCGGTTGGGGGACCAACGGGTGGGTTTGTAGTGTTGAATTTGGGTCGCAAGGCTCAACTGTGGATATTTCTTCCGATGGCTTCTTGTATCGAGTATTCGATGGAAGTCTCTGAAGTTTCCTGGACAGGTGCTTCTGAGTCGACAATGAGCTCACCATATCCTAGATGAAATGCGATAGACTCGTCCTCTCGATCACCACCCTCGGAAGAAGTTTCATAGCGATTGGTAGTATCCTCGGCATCATCCAGTTGATGGCTCGTGTCGCTGGGTTTACCATACACTTGGATACCTGAAGCCTTCGTTTCAGTACTAGTCTTGTACTTGCTAGTCGTATCTCCAGTATCCTGAGTCCCGACCAAGCCGACTTTGATGTGCGCCTTCATCGGATGTATTAATCCGGAGCCGGAGGCCATGGATCCGTTCGCTCAACTTGTGTGCTACCAGCTCGTCGAGCGACCTGTTTGGCCTAGGTAATATTGCTCCGGCCGTCACAAACGCAGGTCGCCCTGTCGACGTCAGGCCGTGTGCAAGCACATCGATAAACTCCCGCGCGGAGATGCAAGATACTTCAAAGTATTATGAAGCGCGGCAGGTGCCAGATAAGCCATTTCGAGAAGTGCAATGGAAGATTGCCAAGATGTCAAACCTGTGGAGAACATCGAGAAAATTTAGCTGGTCGTAGGTCGTAGTTCCATAGTACTATAGTAAATTACTATAGTAATGGAAAAGGTCTTAATCGAGTTACTAGTGCTATCGTAGTTTATGTCAGTGTTTCAGGGACGACTGTAGTAGATCAGAGGGAAACGTCGGTACGGCAAGGCCCTTGACTCGGAATTGTCGATAGTATAAACTGTCTTACTAATATCAGTGACGTATTCCGTAGCACCGGAAATGTAGTTCTGTTGTGGTCTTATCTTCCGTTGTGCCGGTGGTAGATCCAGTAGATTTACCGCTACCAGTAGTGAAATCCGTACTACCCGTCGAGTAGTCTTTCATAGTTGCACCCTCTGCTGCCTCGGCGCCAGTGATATACGCTCCAGTAACCTTGACACCGCTGGAATAGTGTGCTGTGAGTTCACTATTCTCCATGGTTTCATCAACGCTAGTCGTGTAGGGCCCTGAAGTTTTGCTACCCGTGTATTTCGTAGTACCGATCGGAGAGGTAGTTTTAGGTTTATTGGGTCCAGTAGTCTTGCCGCTACTTGCGGGGTAGTCGGTAGTACTGGTTGCATTTTCGGTAATGTCAGTCATCGTCTCACCACCCCCAGTGCTTGTTGTGGTATCACCTCCCTCCGTTACGTTTATACTGTCAGTCGTGTATGTCCTGGTAGTTGTGAGGCTGCTGGTGTGGACTGGAGATCCGGTTGAGTGCGATTCAGTAGTTTTAACACCACTAGTACCAGATTTCTTGTAGATTCCGGTAGTCTTGTCGGCGCCAGTAGTGTAGTCCGTAGTGTCAACCGGATAGTCCAGTGTGACCCCTCCATTGTTTCATCAGGCGGACCAACGGTTCCCGTTGTCATGAATTCAACTGAGGTCGCTCTACCACCCATTGTCTCAGTGCTATCTGTCAAGTAGTTGACATTCTTGCCACCCTCCGTGGTTTTTTGAAATGGTCCATGCCTTGCCGGTGTATTCATCTGTAAGGGTGACATAAAAAGCATCGGTCGTTGATATGGTTCCAACAGTATCGCCATACTCATGATTTACGCCACCTTTGGTAGTAAAAGTAGTCGAACCATCGTCACCGGTAGGTTTAGCACTCCCTTTCGAGGTAGGGCCATAGTCACCGGTCGAAATCTTGGCATGAATGTCGCCCGCGTCCATCGTCAAGTCAGTAGTGTCTGCTAAACCGCTACCTGTCATCACTTTACCCGTTTGAGTTGTAGTTTCCGTAGCAACATCATAGTTTACTCCGAGTAGTTTGACATTGTCATGGCCCCAGTCAGAACTCTCGCCATCAGAAACCCCAACAGTCTCAGCTTCGACAGCAGAAAGGTGTCCATTCTTGAGGAATGCACAGCCACATACGTCACCATGGACGACGACACATTGAGCGTCCACAGGTGCAACACACACCGCACCGTTGTAAGACAACAAGTAGGCGTGGCAATTAGATGTTGCAATGTCTCCAGCTTTGGGACACGTTTCTCCAACAGGGACATCTCCGTTTCCTGAGCAAGGGAAGCCACGGGATTCAGGAAGGGAGTAGGTTGCATCGTGCTGCACGACGATCGGGACATCAGCGGATGCGAGTTCTACAGCAAGGTTGCCGATGAGGGCCAACGCTATAGCTGGTTTCCTCCAGTACATGGTCGGTTCGCAGGCGGATTTGAAAATGAATGGCCGGAGCAAGTTACGTCGTAACTTATTAGTCATTTGAGTTGCGCACTCCGTTGGCTGACGTAAGATACCTACCTCTCTGGTTCGGGAGGCTTTCTTGAAACGGTTCTTACGGCACTGCCTCCATTGCACTTGGACATTTTGCCTGGTTAGTCTTGTGTAAACTTTACATCGAATGCCTTAAAAATTTTACTACTGGTAGTACGTGCTCTCCTTGCTTCTCTCTATCGTGCCGGTTCCCATAGCGGTTTTTGAGCTATTTGTGGTTCAAGACCTTTATATTGATAAAGCAACCTAGAGTTGTTCTTTTGTCAGCTTGAAGACAAGCGCATTCGCCATGAACAACTTGTTTAACCGCAACAAAACCTTCCGGCCGCAAAAGAGCCACAGCCACGGCACCAAGCGCTATGACCTGCACAAACAAGCACAGGCGACATTGGGCAAGTACGTTTTTACAGTACCATCATTCTTCTTGAAGTTGGAAGTTGACTTTTGGCTGTTTACCCAAAAAATAATAGTGGGGACATGAGGAATGCAGTTGCTCTACCTGAAGGAGAAGACCTGAATGAATGGCTCGCAGTCCACAGTACGTGTCCTTATCATTAAAGCTTTAAAACACAAAGCTTTAACTATTTTCTGGGGAATAAACAGCGGTGGACTTCTTCAACGAGATCAGTATCGTCTACGGGACGATCCTCGAGTTCTGCACGAGCGAGTCTTGCCCAGAGATGCGAGCTGGACCAAAGTTTGAGTATTTGTGGAAGGACAACAAGGAGTACAAGACTCCAGCCAAACTCGCAGCTCCAGAGTACATCGACATGCTCATGACGTGGGTGGAAGAGTTACTTGGTGACGAAACGCTCTTCCCTACACGTGAAGGTGTTCCGTACTGTCGTGGCTTCCAGTCTGTAGTCAAGAACATCTTCCGTCGCCTCTTCCGAGTCTACGCGCACGTGTACTACTCGCACTTCGACAAGATCGTGAGCATTGGGGCTGAAGCGCACCTCAATTCGTGCTTCAAGCACTTCATGGCGTTCGTGACGCATTTCGACCTGGTTGACAAACGCGAGCAGGAGCCACTGGATGAACTGATCAAGAAACTCCTCAACTAGAGGCAGACTTGACCTTATTAGGTCTTTATAACCTTTGCCACTGACATGAATGCAACTCCGACTTTTTCCTTAACATAAATAACGCACTGCTTCATGCAGCTTGAAACTCATCAGCCTAGACCTTGTGGTTCCTCTAAAGCAGCAAATCCATGGGCGGTTTCTCGTTCTTCTGTTCCTTGTGGACGAAGCCTACATGGGTGGCTGGATTGAATGGGTCAAACCCTTCGTATCCACTGTTTTTACGTGTCTGCGGCACTGCAACGTCGGAGAAGTCCATGAGGTTGGTCTCCTGTTCTTCCTGAGCTTCTGGGACCTCCTGCACAGGTTGAAGCGGCTGTTTCATCGACAGAAGTTGAGGCGCTTGCTCGTGCTCGCTTTCAGGCTCTTCCTGGATGGTTTCCTTGACTGATGCTGTGTGTATTCCATGAACTAAATCGTCCAAACCCTGAGAACCTGGCGAAACCTGTTCATACTCCTGCATCGGGCGATTTTCATTCGAATCCTCGCGGTTAACAACCGGTTTCTCCCACTGCGTGTTACCAGTCTGTTCGTGGCGGTAGTACACAGCACTACGCGAGCGCGAGTAGACCGGGTACCACCCCGATTCCAGCACGAAGTTGGTCTGGCTAATGTCCGCCCATGCACTTCCGTCAATGAAAAAGTCGTACGTCTTCTCTTCATCCACCAGCGTCACCACCAGATCCAACTCATGTTGATCCTCCAGATCGTACTCGAACTCCCACATTTCCCCTTGAATATCGTCGAAGCTGACTCTTTTCAGTTCCCGACAGTCGAGAACCACCACAAATTCTCCTTTCTCCAAGTCCCTGAGCTCCAACTTGTGGACACTTCCATTCACACCAAAGGCGAATGTCCACGTCAGTAACGTTCCAGGTGGACGTTCATCTCCATCACTTAACAGTTCACCACGAGTGTCCTCCACTCGACGTACGTACATATCACTGCTCCAAACGGACGCTGTATGGTGACGATGGGCCACCGGCAGGAATCTCTCTGCCAATTGGTCCCACTGGACACCTTCGGCCAATAGATCGTACACTGTTTCCAGTCTTCCTTGGTCCACAACAGATGTCTTTACGTCTCTAATAACCACTCTGAAAGGAGTTAAAGAGTCTTTCCCAACATGGAAATCGTAGTGCCAATTGGTCGCATATTGGTCCGAACTGTAGAGTCGACGACCGTCCAGTTTAAGCCGCTTCTTGGCCGAGATGCGGCTATGTTCCAGCATCACAGTGTGAACTTGTTCTGAGCCCGCAAGAACGAAGCGCCACGTCACGCGCTTCTTGGACATGGGGACTCGAGCGCCAATGTTCTCCACTTCGCTGGACACTCGTAGAACGGAACTACTGGCACTACCGCCACTAGCAGACGATGTGGTAGAATCCATACTACCTCGAGCACGTCGTGGCTTGGCTGCGTAGAGCGCAGGGTCGCTACCGCTGCTGTTGCGCGTGGGGAACGTCGGAGAAGAGAGCGTCATTGTTGTCCAGTACAGTCGAAGAAGCGCAATGGAATCTGGAAGCAGAGTCTGATTCCTCCCACAGTATTTTGACCAATGATTGATTTAAAAGATTGTTTTTGACGAATGAAATTGAAGAGCGAAGGGGAGATCTGGAATGGCTGCATAAAATTTTTAAAAGATGATGGTCAAGTTGCAGTGGACTGTCCAAGTTGTTATCTAAGGATGAACTTGGACATTGGAAGAGTATTCTTCACTCAGATCTTCGCCTTTTACGACGTTATTCATCCAGTCAGTGAGTTCATCAGCCAGGAAAGTCGCTTTGGTCTTTTGTACATTGTGGCCACCTTTTTCAAAGGCCAGTCGAGGTCCTGGATGACACACAGCACTCACATCCAGGAAGATTTTCTCCTCGATTAGTGCATCATCCTTCGCCCAAGCCAGAAAACTTGGCAATGACCGGTTCTTCTCCAAGTGTTTAGCGAATAACGGGAAGTCTGCAGTAGCGCAACGGACAATTCCCGCTGTGAAGTAGTCGGGTAGTTTACTGTCCGGGAACTTGAATGACTTGACGTAGAGCTGTCGAACGAGCCACTTGGACACATTTTCAACCACCGGCACGCCAGATCGCAGCATCTGCCACAGGAAATCGTTCACACGGGGACTCAACGCTTGGTGGGGGCGATGTCCTGCCCCAGCGAGGAGTACCAGACCTTTAATCCGGAGTTTCTGCTCGTCCGCGTTGATTCCAGTGAAATGCACCGCTGCATGGCCACCGAAGGAATGTCCAAGCACGAATACATTGTCCACGTCTTTCAGTACACTCTGCATGGCCTTGTACGTGAGTTGGACGGATGGGAAGGCGCTGATGTGCTCGTAGTAGTTGTTCATGTCTAAAATCGTAGAACCAGCAAAACCAGGCAGATTGACACCAACCACACGCACTCCACGGTCTTTCAGCAACGGAATGAGGTGGCGGAAGTCTCTGTACGTCCCTGGAGCTCCATGAATCAGCACTAAAGTCGGTGTCGCAGCGCTCAGATCCTCTGGTTTGACGTCAATGTACTCGATTTTGCACTTGTCGCCCACGTCCACGAACAGAGATTCCGGTAGAGGCAGTGGAGAAGGTCTACGGGGTTTAACAGCAGTGGAGAACGACTTGGTCACATGATGCGTGGTCAAGAAACAAGAGGAAGGTCTTCCGACTAGTCCTACAGCCACACGCTGCCTCGCAACACTTGCAACAACTCGAACGGCCTTCATCTTGTGATGTCTAATTCCTGAGTGATTGGACGGACGAGCGGCATGTCTCCTTCCAAGCCGCAGGGTTACATAATCCAAAAGTGTTGAGTCGACAAACAGTTGGCCAAATGCTGCAGCGTTCCCGGCTGCTGTCTTCTACCAGCGCCCGCAAGCACTGGAATTTCCTTCCTCGAGTGGAAGTGGCCCCACCACGGGAAGTTCGTAATGCTCCGCCACCTCTTCCGTCTCCAAAGTATCTGGATGTTCAAGGACGTTGTACACTTGAGTACATTGACATTCCACAGCGACGAGATCACGAATCTTCGGTGACTATCGTTCTGGTACATGGTGCACCTGGTAGCTACAACGACTTCCGTCATTTGATTCCGGTTCTACAGCGTCTTCATTTGCACATGAGGATTATTGGGGTTAACCTGCCAGGTTACGCTGGTTCTACTGTGGCTAAAGAACACTATCTGGAGAGTATCAGCGCTCTATCATCTGCTAAATTGGCACTAGAAGCAGTGACGTCGCTCTGTAAAGCAAATGACAACGTGTTCTTGGTTGGACACTCATTTGGAGCTCATACAGTGATCAACATGGCTGCAAATAACAAACACAACGCTGGGCTTAACGTTCGAGGGATGGCTCTGTTAGCTCCTGCTGGCTGTCGGCCGCATAAGGTGCTGCGACCTCGTGAGAGTGCAGTGGTGGTGAACTTGTTACGTAAAGATAACCCTTTCATCTCGGCAATTACCCCACACTTTATCAAGGCTGTTTACACAAAGTTATTGAAATTCCCGAGCGATTCACCACCAGGACACTATATTGCAGGGCTTGTGCGAGCAGGGACTACTGATTTTAATGAGATTCGCGATCAAGTGAAGGTCTTGCGGACTGCAAAGCTGCCGTCACTAGTTGCGTGGTCACAAAATGATGAATTCATGGAGGAAGAAATCCCCGTGGAACTAGCACAATTGTGTCATTTTGGTCCACGTTTGGCGTTTGCAGGTGGCGGTCACAACGTTCAAAAGACTCGAGCAGACCAAGTTGCAGATGTCATGAGTAAATGGATACAGGAAGTGCTGAGTGAAGAAGAAGTAGCGATACAGCCAACTCAATACCTGCCATAGTTCCCTTTTTATTCTTAGGTTTTCACGAATAGGAGTGCCAAGACGAAGTTCCAAAGTGTTTCCCCCTAACGTAATGGATCTTATGAATCTGCCTCAGTTAGAATTCTGCAGTCTCAAGTGCCATGCCAGCCACCGGGTACTTGGGTATCTTGCCTTGCTTTAGGTCGCCAAGAGTTGCTCATGAAGCTCGACCTCCTCCTCCTCCACTTCCAGCTCCAAAGTATCTTGAAATCGAGGATATTTGCAAAATCGAGTACGTCGACGTCGAGCCAACAGAGCCAAAAGGTCCTGTATCAGCCACAGTTGTGTGTGTTCATGGTGCTCCTGGGAGTTTCCAAGACTATCGCTACCTCATTCCGATGCTAGCAGAGTACCAGCCTGGTCTTCGTTTTATTGGCGTCAATCTTCCTGGTTACTTGGGCTCAGAAGTCAAGAAACCCCACTTCCTTAACACCGTATCAGCTCTACGAACCGCTGAGGTGGTGCTACAAGTTGTTCAACAACTATGCGGCACAATTGACGCTAACGGGGGAGATGTTTTCTTTATTGGACACTCGTTTGGTGCTCATACAGTTATCAACATGGCAGCGATGAACGAAACACAGCGAAAAGCTGGAGATCCCAGCACGATCCGACTTCGAGGAATTGCAGTACTGGCACCAGCAGGGTGCGTCCCCCAGCGTATGGTGAAGGAAATCCCTATAAAGATGTTAGTTGTGCTGCTCCGATCTCGCAATACTGTGGTTGTCCGCTTAGCAACACGCTTCGTTAAGTATTTGTACACGGAATTACTAGGATTTCCTAGGAGAACTCCAGCAACTTCATGCGTATCAGCGGTGATACGAGCTGGCACAACGAAGTTCCCGTTGATTCGAACGCAAGTTAATCTCTTGAAGGAAGCCAACATGCCGGTGTTTGTCGCGTGGGCTTTAAACGATGAACTTGTGGAGCCTGCTATTCCAGAAGAACTCGGAAAACTCTCACATGTGGGGCCACGTCTCGAATTCGCTGGTGGTGGACATAATATCCAGAAAACTCGTGTTGAACAGGTTACAGAGGCTTTGAGCTCATGGGTTTCAGCCATTTTGAGCGGATGCAACACTGTCGAGCTCGGAATGACCCAACATTTCGTATAACCTAGATTGTTTTGTTAGAATTCCAACTGCTTAAATGGTGCACACAGTTGGCGTGAGGTGATGACGACATTTCACTGCAGTATTGTATTCTTACTGCAAACAGCGCTCGCGTGAGTGAATCGTCGGAATGGAATCTTGTCGAGAATGACGGGGCGATTCCCAACTGTCGACAGAGCTCTTTTCATTTGAGCATTTTCACTGAACAGGGGAAATGAAGATGCTACGAGCTGTAACGTGGGCAACAATCCTCCAGGAGAAACAGTACAAAAAGACAGGGTCAGCCTTCAAACGCCAAGCTTACTCAATCAGCAGTTTCCTTCCAAGCCGAAAGAAACTCGTCCCTCGAGGAAGTCGTCCTCCTCCACCATCGCTACCACAACCCAACTACTTCGAGATTGAAACCCACTGCAAGATCGAATACGTCGATATCCAACCCGACCAAAACACGGATGAACCTGTGACTATCATGTTGCTCCATGGTGCACCTGGTTCCTACCAGGACTTCCGCTACTTGATTCCATTGGTACGGCGTCCAGGTGTGCGAATTCTTGGTATCAACCTGCCTGGTTATGAGGGATCCACCGTATCCAATTCGCACTATCTGGAAAGCATCAGTGCGCTTCCAACAGCATCAACGCACTCAAAAGCTTTACAAGCCCCAACGAAAACGTTTTTCTGGTCGGTCACTCGTTCGGAGCGCAAACGGCTATCAACATGGCAGCTTTGAACGTTGCTGAATCGGCAATGAAAATTCGTGGGATGGCTTTGTTAGCTCCTGTAGGCTGCAGTCCCCATCACGTGATGAGTCCTCGAGCTAATGCCATGGTAATCAAAATGCTTGGCTCAGGAAACCCCTTCCTCATTTCGCTGGCGTCTCACGCAGTCAAAACCATCTACACCAAACTACTGCGTTTTCCGCCGATTGGCCAGCTGATCCATTCGTTGCTGCGGTCGTGAGGGCTGGAACCACCGATTTTGACCTAGCACGTGAACAAGTCGGCTTACTCCAGCGTACTAAGATGCCAACACTTGTCGCTTGGTCGAAGAGTGATGTGTACATCCAGGAAGAAATTCCAACAGAACTGGGGGAACTCTGTTACTCGGGTTCACGTCTTGCGTTTACCGGAGGTGGCCACAACATCCAGAAAACTCGAGTTGATCCTATTGCCTCTGCACTCAACGAGTGGATTTGTAATGTGTTGGATAACACAGCACTGTCCGAGAAGCACAAAACACAGTATCTGCCTTAGAGATCAAAGCTTTCCAAAAACACAGCTCAGTAACCAGCTACCGAACCTTCATAACGAGAAAGAGAAACAAGAAAACAAGAACTTAGCACAATACCTTGCAGAGTCGGTCGTCCAATCATCCCAACGTTTTCAATTAATGTACGGTGTAGCACAGCTCAATGGCATTTAACGACGAGAGTTCTGACATCGTTCTCGAGTGGTTTCAATCAGCCGGCCAAGGCCGGGGACATCGATTCGATTCGCAAACGCGTATGATGACAATTGAAGTGCGGCTGCAAGAGCTTCGGCATCATTCATAGGGTTATCTTCGACTTGATCATCTCCTTTCTCTTCACCGTCAGCTAACTTCTGCAGTTGGTTTACACGATTAGCCCTACGTGATCGAGGAGCTGGCGTTAATTCCTCCGAGAACGGCACCCACTCAGGTACGCCTTCCTCCGCATGAATAAACTGCAATCCGGTCAACGGTTCACCCAACTCCAGCAGAGAGATAGCTCTGTCCAGTCTAGATGCATTCAGGGGCATTTTCGGCACATTTTGTTGCTGCAACTCAGCTACCAATTCCCCAGAGACCATCCCCGTATGTGCCCAGCAGTTCCGAATCGTATACGGCGTTATAAACTGCCATGAACGCACAATGTGTTGCACTGCAGTCAGTAGTCCCATTTTCGCCTCAGCCTCTTCACTTGCAAGTCGTTGGTCAAGCATCCACTGTACCCCCAACGTTTTGACGTTTGACTTGAATTGCTGAATGATTCCTGCTTGCATTGGCTGGAAAGTTGGTGGTGAATTAGGAGGTAGAAATCGAACTCTCACATTGCTCAACTCGATATCTGTCGATTCTGCTCCGTGACATGGTGCGTTGTCCACTAACAACAGTACTTGTCGATCTTCCATCAATGAGTTGAACGCTTCTAGCCAATCTGAAAAGATATTCCCCGACATCAAAGCTTGATCGTGAGAATACAGCCGAACGGGTGGGATCTGACCATCATGTAGACCATTATGCACCACTACAGGCTCGAGTTTTTCACTGCCATCCATGTTGCAGCAGAGTGCTACGGTCACCAATTTTAGTCTTTTGGTCTCTTCATGTTGAAGTTGTCGTGGTGTCAACTGATAAAATAGTCCCGCCTCATCCAGATTGAAGACGTCGCGAGGCTCATAGCCGTCGATACATTTCCTCAGATCTTTGAGAGCAGCGAAAGCGTGGCGCTGTTTAAAGCGGAAGACCCACGATTTGGTCACGGATTGTTGCCCTTGGAGCAATTCGTTGGCTTTTGCGCACAAGACCAAATCATTTAACTGGGTTAAATCTGGTGACTGGAGCACAAATTGATACAATTCGCGCTCCATTTGGGGGAATCGCCCCTCTTGATTGCGCTTGGCGTCCGGATTAAGACTACCGGTAGTGTTGGCTGGAGCACGGATGATGGAGCCCACAGTAGAGCGACCTAAGAGTACTGAAAAGCGCGTCTGTGCCCATCGAATGACATCCTCATGCGTCAGACCAGGGCGCGAGCGGTAGTACAGACGTAGCTCCGTCTTCTGCGCCACGGACAGGTGCGTTCGGCGAGGCATCGGAAATGGACATCAGTGATTGGGTCAAATAACTATTTAACCCATACCATATTTGGAATCGATAATGTTTTTTTCCTCCAACTTAATGCAACCAAAGCGAATCATGTGAATCGTTTGAGGACTGGCTGGAATGTCGTGTGTCAGCTACGAGACTGGAATATCCGAAAACGCTAGTAGGAAGCTACATGTAGAAGTACTTTGATTAAATTAATACGGTACATGTAACGCAGCGTGCAACGAGCGGCTGCTTTTGAGGAGGCATTAGCATACAATATCCTTGAAGCCGTATGGACGTCTACAAGTGCAAAGACAAACATGTCCAGCCTGGGACTAATACCGCGGCGCGGCGCGCTGTACACGTAGCAATACCTGCACGGATTCGCAAGCGTCAGAGATGTCGTCCAGCGTCCAGCTTGTAATGCATAACTGCATTGAAAGTGATAGCGTCAGTGAGTAGCGATTGTCGTAGATGTAGCAATCTCTGTCTGTCCTGTCCAGGGAGGTCACCGCTGAGTCACTCCACTCCGCTGGTCGCAAACATCAAGCTTTCGTATTCTGATGTTCGACCTGAAGACACACAGCATCCATTAGTGAGCCCCATCTCAAGATACGGCAGTACAGTTTGCCATCGCATGTGTCCAAACAACGCCAGGGTTTAATAGCCGTCGCGGCATCGACGTTGACGGCCGTAATACCCGCTCTACGAGTCCAAGTACGAGAGCCTCTCGGTCCGAGTCTTGGATAGACGACCAGCGCCTTGGAGATATCAAATTGACATTGTCAATCAGCTCACATTGTGTTTTTCTCCGCAGAGCTCAACAGCCATCTCAACCAGCAATGCGCGTCTTCGCTCTTCCTCTCGTGGTGCTTGCCACGTTCGTCTCAAGCTCGATTGGATACGCCTGCACCGGCCCCAACACTCGAACTGAGCCCCCCGTCGGAGCCATCGTCGTCGATGCAACTGGAGCCTACAACGGAAGCTACCGTAATGTGTCGGAAGCCATCGCGAATGTTCCCAATACGACGGAGCAGCACACTGTTTTCCTGTTCCCTGGTGTGTACCGTGAACAAGTGCTCATTTCCAAGTTGAATGGCCCGCTGGTGCTCCAGGGTTACACGTGCAACGCGACGTCGTACGCTTCCAATGAAGTGACTATCACCCATTCCAAGGCTCAGAGAGATATCCCTCCTGAAATTACCAGCGGCCGCAACGACTTGACCAGTACGCTTCGTCTCAAGACCAACAACATGAGACTGTACAACCTCAACATTGCCAACACGGCCGGCCAGATCAAGAAGGACGGACAAGCTGTTGCCACCATCATTGAAGGCAACAATTACGGCTTCTACGCTTGCAACTTCACTGGATACCAGGACACTGTATACGCCAACAAGGGTCGCGAACTCTTTGCCAAGTCGTACATTGCTGGAGCCGTCGACTTTGTCTTCGGTTCCAAGGCCGAAGCTTGGTTTGAGTCTTGTGATATTGAGACAGTGGGCGAAGGTGCTATCACTGCTAACGGACGCGTGAACGAGTCCAGCCCGTCCTACTACGTCTTCAACAACGCACGTGTTTTCGGTTCAAGTGGCAATGGATCAGCCTACTTGGGTCGTCCGTGGCGTCCGTACTCGCGTGTTGTGTGGCAGAACAGCGAGCTGGGAGATGTCATTAACCCGGAAGGCTGGCAGTTGTGGAACAACGACAACAACACCGCCAATGTGTTTTACAAGGAATTCAACAACCGAGGCCCCGGTGCTACTACTGATAAGCGTGTGTCTTTCAGCGGACAGCTCGACGCCCCCGTGCCCATCACGGAAATCCTCGGTTTCAACTTCACGAACGAGTGGTTTGTTGACACCACTTACCTTTGGTAGCTTCCCTTTAGACACCGCTACTACATAGATGAGTTTTCAAACAAAATAAATGGATTAATGCTTTTGTTCTCTTAAATTCCAGTGACGTTGGCCTAACTCATTGCTCGGACCAATTGGTCTTCCACCCTATTGTTGTGGTTTGTGATGCCGGTTTCCCAAGTCTTCAGCCCGACATCAATGCTGGGATATTTCTCTGCATCCACAACAGAAAGATCCCCGTGAATCGTGGCTTCGCGGTGTGTTTGCATCACTGTTGAGGGTCCTAATGCTGACAGCTCGCCAGGTTTCAAGACCATTCGGGTTGTTTCAATGAGCGAGATAGACATGCCGTCGTAAACTGGTTGAATCAGCGTCCGCGAGACGAACACCACGCGTCCATTCTCCACATATTTGCGCTTCACACAACGCTGGATGACCCAGAAATCCATACCCTCTAAGAAGAAAGAAAAGCTCATACTCTTCATTTGAGTATCTCTGTCAGCAGCAAAATTCTGTAAAATGCAGAAACACATGAGATTTATCAAACCAATCTCCATCAGCTCGACGTGTGCTACACTTACCTGAACAAAATGCACATTGTCTTTCGCCCAGGGATCTACTGGGGTCCAAATTGCATCTGCCGTCTCCTGCACATTAAATGGCAGTGGATAATTGTCCAGGAATTCCACAAACACGCCCCTGCTTCTCCTGCTCTCCATCGTATTATTCTTGCGACCAGGACAAGGCAGCTTTTGCATCCCCATCGTCTCAAAGAACCCATCAACGTTTTCATACACGTCGTCCAAGCCAGCCATGAGCACGTCAAACACCGCCTTGTTATCTTGCGGAGGTGTCACTCCTCTCGTGTTCAGCCGGTTGCTTCTGAACAAATCCATCGATGACGAGATCGAATCCTCCCTCAGCTTCCGCTTAATGGTACGTTGCAGACTCTTAGCCTGCTGCAAATGCTGCGTCACTGCTTCTCGTAACTTGGCATTCTCCTCCTCACTCCTCAGTCTCAACGAGGACTGTCGCTCTGCGATTTTCTCCCAAATCATAGACGCCTCAGTTTTGTGTTCACGTTTAGCCACTGCTCTGTGATACGTTGTCCCTGTGTGGGGAAGTGTGGAGCGTACCCCTGCCGCCATTTTGAGCTGCTCCAGTTCGGCCGATAGCAGTTTCGCTACCTCTCGAAGATGCAAAACCTCCTCTTTCCGACGTTGTCGCCATGTTTTCTTCGCTTCTGCTGGTCTCTCGGGCGAACTACTGGAACTGATGGAGCTAGAGGTATCAGCTGAGCTGAAGGTATCAGACCAAGTCGATGGCAGCGTGTCAATCTGAGTGGGCGTGGAGAGGGCGGGAGATGGTGGAGCGTCGGTGACCATCTCGCAATCGGCCAGGAACGCCAGCACCGACGACTCGTCCAGTAGGAATTCCTCTTCCAGCATTAGTTTCCTGTGGTAAAGCGCAACGTGAATTGTATTTGGAACAGTCGACACTACCAGGAGTCTGACAGACGGTGACCGTTCTGAACTCTGTGACTTGATCCGGCTCTGTACAGACACATGGGCAATCATTTTGAACGAAACCAAAAGTAATCATAGGTGCATATATCGATTCGCGTACGTGGTACAGTGCATGCGATGCCAACTTTTGCCGTGTCAAGATATCTATCTAAGTTAGTTGCGTGGCAATAAGTCCCCACTACAAGTCTCGGGTGCTGATGGAAAAAAGCAACATGCTTGGTCTCCTTGAATACAATCGCAAAGATCTCCTAAAAGGATTCGATCAGAGCTATACTGTGTATTATCTCCTGCATCACAGTTCTTTATGAATTTTCCATCGGGTTAGCTCCCTCGTACACGATAAAGTACCCTGTAGACTACGACGAAGCTGGATGTAGATATCGTTTCAAGAGGCTAGACTGCCTTCTCTGTTTCGTCGAGTCCAACAGGTTGAGCGCAGGAGTCTAAAACCTCCATTCCTATAATGTTTGTGTCATTTCGTTGGGCCTGAACAAGGTAGCTCATTCACCTTGACTTGAATAAAAGACATGGTCAAGAGATCATGTCCATTTCATCCATTTTCAGGCGTAAATTCCTCCATACTCCCTTAGATATCGAAGGATTCTGTGAAGTTTGGGCTTTGAATGACAGAAGACATCACAGTCGAGGATTTCCTGTGGGTGTGACCTGCAAATTCACGTGCCAGCTTCAACAGCCTTGAGTTACTTTTAAATTGCTTTTATAAAGCATCACCTTCCGAGTGCTACTACATGTACTTGGTCAAGCTTAACGCACTGCGCGTACCAACTGGTCTTCCACCCTATTGTTGTGGTTTGTGATGATCGTTTCCCAATCCTTCATCGCGACATGGATGCTGGGGTATTTCTCCGTATCAACAATGGGGAGATCCCCATAGATCTTGGTCTCTCGGTGTGTTTGCATTACCGTCGTTGGACCTAGCACTGACAGGTCACCAGGTTTCAAGATCATCCGCGTTGTCTCAATGCATGAGATAGCCATTCCTTCGAAATATGGCTGGATCATCGTCCGTCTGACGAAGACTACTCGTCCTCTCTCAACATATTTGTGCTTCACATCGCGCTGAAGCATACAAAAATCCACCCCGTCCAACGAGAACGAAATGCTCATTCTCGTCCTTTCGTAAGTTGTATATTGAGGTTTTGGTCAAAACGTAGGTAGATGGCCTTACGTTTTCGCGAATTCTTAAATCCTTAGCACTTGATGTTTGTATACTCGCGAAGATGTGGGAGAAAACGTAAGTTGGGCAACTTACGAAACAATTGCCACTTGATTGGACAAAAAGTTGACGAGTGTCTTTGTAAGTTCTGAACGCACACCTCACGTTGGTGCAACAACCTCCTGCGCTACTTCGAGAGGAGATGAACTCATTGCTAGATGAAGTGAAATTACACCACCAAATACCGCACCAGACAACTCCAGCGCAGAATGCACTACGATCGTACTATGCATGGGGAGGAAAATTCCACTTACTGCCTGAGACTTTGATTTTCCTAGTATAGAACCCCTCGGTGCGTGGGTCATGTGGTTGTACTGGGTCTGCTTAGACTCACTAGATGGCGTACACGTGCGCTTACGTGTATGAGGAAGCGTGCAATTAGGTTAGACTTAATTTAAATAAACTTATTTCAATAAGTACAATTAAATCAAATATAAATGAATTAAAACTGCAAAATACCGTAAAATGAGAACTGTTATTGAATTTGGCACAAAGCCAATTATGGAACCTCCTAAAACTGTTTAATCTATTTCTAAAGGATCTGCCAACGTGTGGTTGGCAGGATATCTGCTCAGTGATTGATAAAAATCCGTTACTTTCTACCAATAACATGCACAAATGCACGCGAACCACTCAATGATGTGGCTCGCCCATGTAGCCATTGGTGTGTACAGCACACCAAGGTCTGAGGTCCATTTCCAACCTCTAACAGTTATCCTAACTGTTAGAGTTACAAGTGGTGTAGCCACTTGTACGTGTAACCCCGTTACACCATCCCCCCGTTAAGATTCGACGTATCGGTCCCGATACGTCTATCTACAGAACTTGACAAGACCGTCAAGTTACCGAGAGAACTCGAGTTCATTCTACGATGAACTCGCCAACGCCCACGTCTCCGTCCGCTCTTGCGGACGCGCAAGCCTCACCTGCTGCCTCTGCGGCAGGAACAACAACCTCAGCAGTGCTCACTAGCACTGCTGTTTCCAGCGGTTCGACAGAGAAGCTCTCTGTCGCCAAGTACCATGCTCTCCACCAGGAGAAGCATGCGAAGAAGAAGTCTTCTTCCCTAACAGGGATTAAACACCCTGCTGTCTCTCTCAAAGAACTCTTTGGAGAGGACTTCGAAGAAGACATCGTCGACTACGCCGATGTCGAGGAGGGAGAGCTTGAGGGCAAGACTCCTGCTCCCGTGTCTTCATCCGAAGACACGCCAGACCTACCCTTGGGGTCTCGACGACCTCGTGATGAGGTCGCGAACGCTTCCAGCTTGAAGCGTCCGCGCATTGATGAAGAAGCGTCCCCCATGTTGAGGGCGCTCACTGCTCCGCGCACTGATCCGCCAGTGCGCGCACCATGGATGCCTACTGAGGCACAGATCCATGACCGGTTCGGTGCTAGTTCTCCACCGAACCCGATACTGTTGTACTCATGCAACAGTATCAACGACGACGATGTCGCCAGGGAGGTTGTCTTTGAGTCTGAGACTCAAAGACGCGACTACCATAACGGACTCTTCCATGAGCTCCGATATTTTGCAGCGAAGAAGTCTTCGCGCAAGAGCAAAGTGCCAGAGTGGCAGGCACTTTGTCAGTCGTGGAACGCCTTTGTTGATAACTTCAACAAAGGCCCGATGGCGTATCGCGAGCGCGTTGTCGCGACTCGCGATCGCTACTACACTTACACCAGCCGTGGTAAGTGTGAACGCCTCCATGATCAATCCATGGAAGCGGGGATCCCATGTGCCGTTCCCTTCGGCACATTCTGCCCGTGCTGCCCGCCCGGGGCAGCACGTCTCTCCGAAAGTGATCTTACGGGGCACACGCTCACCCGTGTACCCGATCACATCAAGGAGCTCCGTGCTCGTCTCGAGCCACGCGAAGCTCCGAGTGCTGTGGTTGACCGCAGCACTCCTCGTGCAGGACTTAATCCTGCAAGTTATGGTGGGCTTCGTACGCCCTCACCATTTCCGGAACGTCCTCCATCAGGACGTTCCGCGGCTCCCACGTATCTCGCTGGGGAGGAAATCCTCTCCAACGAATACGAAAATGAACCCCTTGAGAGTTCGTTCTCTTATGAGCCACGATCCGCTCCACAATCTAGCGGATCGCTTCACGCGCGTCGCCCAACGGCGGCGGAGGGGGCGGAAACACTCCCTCCGTATGGTCAACGCTATGACCATGACGATCGTGCCCTGCACGATCGAGTTGCTGCGTTGGAGCAGTCACAGAGCGCTGAGATAGCGGCTCTGAAGCAGGAGGTCCGTGTCCTCCGTGCTGAGGTTGGCCAGGCAGCTCAGACTGCCTCGAACCTCTCGTCCGGTCTCGGGACGAGAGTGAACCGGCTGATCGACCGTGTTGACGGTCTCGAGAAGGCCTTCCAGGCTTCTCGCACTCCTCTCTCGGATTACCAACCCTAGGTAATCCGTGCTCCACGTACGGCTTCAACCGCCCGACGTAGAAGGTCGGGTGGAGCCTCATGCTGGACGGTATGTCCAGCCGGTACGCGTTACCATGCCGTTCAAGTACCTTGAACGGCCCAATGAATCTTGGAGCAAGCTTGCTTGCTCCAAAGTCAGACACTGCATGTCTAGGTAGGTTTTGTGTAGCTAACAAAACTAATGAACCAATTTCGAATTCATTTATGTTACCCCTACCAACATTATCAGCGTTCAGCTTCTGTCGATCGACAGAAGCTGCGATAGCATCCTGGACAAACCGTATTACGGCTTGTCTTCGCTGGACAAAGTCTAGCGCACCCGAGCTGAATCCTTTCAGCTTGTCGCCTTTGTCAGCAGCAGGCCCTGCCTGCTCGCTATCATCTCTCGTGTCTGTGTCCGGCACAGACATCGCGCGCTCGTTCCTGCTCGGACGAGACGTCGCACGCGTCACCGCAGCTGATAGTGTGCTGCTATCAGCCGCATCCTGCGGTTGTTCGGACGCAACCGTAGATCCTCCCCCACTTAAGGAGGAAGCTACCCCACCGAGCATGCTCGGCAATCGTGGATGCCGCATGGCATTCACGTAGAACGGTGTATGCCCAGTCGAGGCATGCACCGAGTTGTTGATGGCAAACTCTGCCATCGGCAAGCACTCGCTCCAATGTTGGAACGAGTGAGCGTAGCTTTTCAGCGCGTCACCTAATACACGGTTGACGCGTTTAGTCTGTCCGTCCGTCTGCGGATGATCCGCAGTCGACATTGATAATTGTGAACCAAGAAGTGTAAACACTTCTTGCCAGAACCGCGCTGTGAAGCGTGGATCACGGTCCGACACAATGTCGAGCGGCATGCCATGGTGTTTGAACACCATGTCAACAAACAGTCGCGCAGTCTGCGCGGCTGTAACAGTAGCCGGGACGGCAGCAAGATGGACCATCTTGCTGAATCGGTCCACAAAGACAACGATGCCCGTCCTCCGCTTGCTGTCAGGCGGAAGACCGAAGACAAAGTCCATGGACATGGACAACCAACACTCCGACGGAAGTGATTGAAGAGGAGCCTGCGAGAACCGCGCAGGCTTCACGCGTTGACAAACCTCGCAAGCACGTACGTACTTGCGCACCCACTTGTACTGGTGGTGCCAGTAAAAGTCACGCGTGAGAAGAGTGTATGTCTTCTCACGACCCGGATGCCCAGCCGTAGGGGAATCGTGATACTCGACCATGATCCTCAACCGGAGGTCATGATCATTCGGAACGACAATGCGATCCGCATTGTCGACTACTGCACTGTACAACAGTAGGCCTTAGTGTACACGATAGCGGTGTACACGAGCTCGAAGATGAGCGGTTAGCTTCCGACGTGCCACGTCGGAAAGTGCTGCGAGGAACTCCAGCAGCCCCTTCGCGTCTGCATCCCTTGCATACGCGTTCTTCACGTCATCGCCCAGCGTTGACGACGGCACACATGTCCTCACGACGCCAACTGTGTTGGCGTCGACCGTCTCCGCATAGTCAGGTCGACGCGATAACGCGTTAGCCACTATATTGAGTCTTCCGGGTTTGTACTCCACCCGGAAGTTGTACTCCGTGAAGAAGGACAACCATCTCGCCATACGTTGCGAGATGTGTGGCGACTTAATCGCCGTCCGCAATGATGCGTGGTCTGTATAAACCACGAACGGTCTACTCCCAAGTAGATACACTCGGAATTTTGCGAGTGCATCATTCATGGCAAGGAGCTCCTTGTCATGTACGGGGTAGATACGCTCAGCTGGCTTCAGCTGACGCGATTGATAGTAGACCACACGATCACGCCCTTCGTGATCGTGCTGCATCAATGTACATCTGATTGCAAAGTCGGATGCATCGCACACCACGTGGAATGGACGATCTTGGTCCGCTACGGCCAATATCAGCGCTTCAGTCAAGCCCTGCTTGACTGCACCGAATGCCCCCTCGCACTCGGTCGTCCAAATCCACTCAGCTTCTTTCTTAAGAAGCTGTGACAACGGGCGAATTTTGCCCGCATAGTTCTCCACGTACTTGCACAAGTACGTGGCAAGCCCAAGGAACTGCCTCAGTCCCTTCACATTGGATGGCGTGGGCCACTCATTGATCACTCTGACCTTCTCTGGGTCAGGGCGCACGCCATCTCTCCCCACGAGATACCCCAGCACGGGTATCTCGCTCGCCCCGAAGATACACTTCTTCAGGTTCGCATAGAGCTTATGTTTCCTCATAAGCTCTAGCAGCTTCCGGAGATGCACCTTGTGCATCTCAATGTCCGTCTTTCCGTTCACAGCCCGGCTGTGGACGAACACGTCGTCGAAGTAGCTCGGTGCGAAGTCGCGCACCGAGCGCAATAGATGTGTCACGCATCTATTGAACGTCGCAGGGGAATTCTTAAGCCCCTGTGGCATGACGAGCCACTCCCAAAGCATTCCGCTTGGAGTGCTTACCGCTGTGAGAGGGATGTCCCTCTCACGCATGAGGATTTGATAGAATCCATCACGCAGATCTAGAGCACTGAAGATAGTGCTCAAGGCCATCGAATCGATGATAACATCTTTTCGCGGTATCGTCGCATCGTTCAACTTGTTGTATGCATGAACGATGCGCCAGCCGCCCTGTGGTTTCTTAACACAGAACGTTGGGGCACTTGACCTGCAAGACGACGACTTTCAAAGAAGTCGTCGATCGCTTGCACTTGTTCACGCGGCAGTGGCCACTACCATGTAACACAGTACTTCGTGCCCGGCACGAGATCAATCTCGTGCTGTACGCCCTTATCCTTCGGAAGCTCCGAAGGAATCTCGTCCGGGAGTACATCCTTATACTCCCGCAGAATCTCGTAATAGGTACTCGACCTCAACGAGTCCCAACTCTGCTCCTCGAAGCACTGCTTCTTGGTCTTCGCACTGAGGGGGTCATCGCCCTCAGTGATGCCATCGACGACGAGCTGCTTCAGCTCTTCGGCTTCACGATCCACTCTCTCGACATCCGAGAGAATGCAAATTTGTTCGATGCGTCCATCGTACAAGTCCCGCGTGAAGCGCTTCCAACTCATCGTTGGAAGTGCGGTCAACGCCGACGTACTCGTCGGCGGATTCTCCAACCGCATCCTCTGGTACTGTAATCCAGTACCAGTACGTGTCAAGACGTTCAACGTCTCGACACTCGGTGTCTGCCGTGCAGATATACCCGTCTCAGTCCCGGACTGAGGCTCGCGCAGCTCCCTGAGCTTGCGCCGCGAAGGTCTACCTTGGAGCCCGGCTCCAGGTGCTCCACGTCCAAGGCATCTCACCTTGGACGGGACGTTATCGCAATAGTCGTCAGCGGATTCCTTCCGCTGACTCGCACATTCAAGCCCGGCTTGAGTGCCGCTCATCGCGCGCAGCGCTGCTGCACGTGAGCACGCGGGTTGTTCGGGTGCTGGACGTTTGCAACCGCCAGCACCTCCTGCCGCGCAGTCGGTTCCCAGAACCGCATCGTCGACTCCCGGAGTCGACGTGCTCTCGCTAGCTTTCAGCGCTAGCGAGTATTCGCTTGTACACGTATCATCAGCTCCCAGAGCTGATGCACGATCGCTAGTTCCCGGAGCTGACGCACGTCTTTCGGTTCCCCGAATTTTATTTGCTTCGTCAACTCCCGGAGTTGACGCGACGTCGTCGGTGCGACCCTTGGGGGCTTGAAGTACCTCCAAAGATACCGGTAATACCGGTATGTTACCTTCTCTCAGGTTAATCGCATTCACCTGACTATCACTCACGTGGCCTCTGTTCACGTGATCGCGACCCTTCGGCTCGGATTTCTGAGTCGACACACATTTTCTCTCAACGACTCCGGGAGTCGTTGATGGTCGCCGGCGGTGATCGGAGGCAGCGGCGGCCGCTGCTGCCTCAACCGGGGCGCCACATCTACCGTCGGGTGCATGTATAGCACTGACAGGGCCATCGCTCTCTGTCGCGCGTTTGTTGTTGAAGCGTACGATCGTACGCTTCTCCCAGTTGATCACCAGGCCATGCCATGCTAGCCACGGCATGCCTAACACTAAGTCGAACTTATCGTCTAAATCCAAGACGATAAGGTCTTCCACAAACGTCCTTCGTTTGTAAGAGAAGCGCACACGGACTACGCGCTTCTCAGTCCTCACGGTGGCACCTCCAATACGCCGCGAGGCGTATTGGCCTCTTCGAAGTCAAGGCCTCGAAGACTTTCCTGTCGAACAAAGTTGTTCGACGCGCCCGAGTCCACTAGGGCACGAAGAGAGTTAACTCTCTTCGACATCACGTTCAGGATGACAAGGTTTGGCTTGTCATCTTGCATCTTGCAGCGAGAAACCTTCTCGCTGGGGGCAGTAGTCCTCAACGTCGCGTGTCCAAGCTCGACACGCGAGACTGCATCACCAGTAGGACGCCCCGCGCCTACTGGTCCTTGGTGTTTTTTGAACGCCCGCCCGCCATTCACTCGCGTGCATAGTGACCGATGTTACTACACTTGTAACATCGAACCTTGCTGTTCCTACGCTGCTGCTGACCAGCAGTCGTAGCACTCGAGAGGTCCATAGGCCCCGGACCTCCCGTCTTCACAACAGGACGCGCCCGGCTTCGGCGCGTTGGCATGGAGTTTAGCTTGTCACCGGCTAAACTCCTCTTGCATTGCAAGGCTGATCGCCTCCTCGAGAGTATTCGGATACTCTCGGAAGAGGTACGTCTTGGCGGGACCATCTCTTAGTCCCTTCATGAACGTGACGATCTTGGTCGCCTCGTCGATCGGGTTGGCCACTATGTTCGATACCAAGTATCGAGCACGCTGGGCAAAGGTGTGAACATCATCCTTGCCCTGCTGCAGATCGAGAAACTCCGCTCTCGATCTGAACTCGTTCTTCGGAGGCTCAAACGCAAGTTTGAGTTCCTCCTTGAACACTTCGTACGTGCTGAAGCACGTAGGATCCGAGAGTTGGCGCCCATAGGCCCAACTCCTCGCACGTCCGCCAAGACATGACATGGCGAACACGACCTTCGACATCGGATCGACGATACGTCGAGCCGCAACGGCTGTGTCGAGTTCAAAAAGCCAACGAAGGAGGGTCTCGTCCTCCTTCCCCGCGTAGGTACTCACGTGGAGTTTCAACGACCCCACGCGTGGCTTTGGGGAAGCCACCGAGGCAGCAACATCTCGTTGCTCCTTAACAATGTACCCCAGAGCAACACCATGTTGCTCTGTCGGCGATAGCGTACGAAGCATCGTCGCTACCGCCGCCTCTCTAATGACTCGCGAGAGTCTTTGGAGAGCCTCCCACTCTGGGTCTGACAGGTGGGCACAGTCCGTGCGCGTCACGGACATGTGTGGGGTCCCATTGGATCCCTAATCCATTGGGGAGTTCTCTACCCCGCGTTCGTATGACTCCATACGAACGAACAGCAGTCGGTCGTAGGACGGACTACAAAGTGCTACCAGGTGTAATGGGTCTACTTAGACCCACTAGGTGGCGTACACGTGCGCTTACGTGTATGAGGAAGCGTGCAATTAGGTTAGACTTAATTTAAATAAACTTATTTCAATAAGTACAATTAAATCAAATATAAATGAATTAAAACTGCAAAATACCGTAAAATGAGAACTGTTATTGAATTTGGCACAAAGCCAATTATGGAACCTCCTAAAACTGTTTAATCTATTTCTAAAGGATCTGCCAACGTGTGGTTGGCAGGATATCTGCTCAGTGATTGATAAAAATCCGTTACTTTCTACCAATAACATGCACAAATGCACGCGAACCACTCAATGATGCGGTTCGCCCATGTAGCCATTGGTGTGTACAGCACACCAAGGTCTGAGGTCCATTTCCAACCTCTAACAGTTATCCTAACTGTTAGAGTTACAAGTGGTGTAGCCACTTGTACGTGTAACCCCGTTACAGTTAGAGGTTGGAATTTATTGATGGAGAATATTCGATAGCACAGAAGTTGACTTTGTGGTCGGGAATATTGGCAAGTTTGCGTTTTCGTCAGCCATAGTATAATTATCTTCATCAGCAAAACCAGGGCAGAAGTCGTGGATTCTTCCATGTCCAGAAGACACCTCATTTTTGCATGGCATGTTGGCAACCGCGTCATCAATGTTATCATGGATTCCAAGGAGCTCGTCGCTATCAGCATTATCATCATCTTCCTTATCACCGGTACCCTCGTCGTGCTCTGCTTGGATTGATGCCTGGTAGTAGTCATCCATGTTCGCCATGATTTCGCAAACGAAGCTTGTTCGCGTGGGTTCCCATAGGAAATGTGCATTACGCCACGTTTCCTCGCTCGCTGGGTCGGTAACAAGATCTTGGACACCCCGAAATGGTTTAAACAGAACGAGGGCGCGCTGGGCGCGTTTGGCGACGAGGTCCGGAGGTGTTTCGGAATTCATGTACAGCTTACGCACGCCTGTGATAACTGGAACGGCTTCTGACTGGTGATGACCAATGCAATGTGTGCTGTAGAAGGGCTGGCCAGTAAAAAAGCAATCGGATGTCGCTGTCGATTCGGATTACTTGCGACGAAAACACGTTATGACGTATTCGTATCGGCACTTGTGGTCTAGTGCCGCAGGACGGAATCGATAATCGTCGAGGGAGGATGCTGCGCGGAACAAGGTGTTGGATCCACGTTCCTGTACCTCGACAAGATTGCATGAGTGTGTGTTGTGCTGAATAAGCTCGCGTAAAACGTCGTATAGTGGGAGAGTTGTGCAAGACGCGCTTTTATAGGCGCATGATCCGCGAAGCAGATAAAGCGCAGCAAGTGGTCCCGCGATTTCACGTCGATTGGTCAGTGCGAAAACTATTGATGCAACGCGCCGGCGCCCAACAATCGAGCGATTTGCTTGCAGCGACTGGTTTTGCTGCTCTCGGAGTTCTCGGCGCTTGAATTCTGCTAAGGCTACGGCTGTGACGGAGTCAACCAGGTTTTGCAATTTTGTCACGTACTTAATGGTACAAATATGTGTTTAATTGATGCGAGGTAGCGCCGACAAACCACCAATGAGCACTTGGACGTCTTGAACGCTAGTATCATGCAAGCATTGAAGCCGTTTACATATTCAAATAGCGCTTGTCGCGCTATGGTGACACCAGCGCTCGAACACGACGTGCTTACAGCTCGATCTCGTGGGAATCGATACCTTAACTGTCCTGGACTGGACGCACGGCTGGCTTTAAAGCAGCTGCCGACGTGCGACCACCGGTGGAGATTCAGGATGAAGACGAGCATGGTCACAGCAAACGCGACAGCATTGGGTGGCCAGCGCTCATCATCATCCGATGGTGGCAGTGCCATGATGGCTTGAGCTACTTTGTCTTTGCGAAAGGCATCATCCTCGCGTTGCTCATAGCGGCATGGAACGGCATTTAGGGCTCGCAAGTACTCACCGTAGGTGTCGTCGAGGTTGTCCCTTGTTGCCAAAAAGATATTCCGACGGAAGACCGCAGCCTTCGCGGCACCAACATTACCACGGCATTTAACTTGCATTTGCTCGGCCGCGTTAAGTTCTTCAAGCGAATAGGCTCGTAAAGGTGGTGGCCAACTCGATGGTCATTGTTGAAGAAGAACTTGGCGCAACACGTGTTGAGAGCTCATCTTTATCGTACATTGCGAGCGCTGAGCAAGTTGCGGTTCTGCACGACGTCTATGGCGGCCTGCGTTGGGGTGTTTGTACGCTTCAGCAGGAATCGGCAACTCCTGCAAGTCAGTGCACAGAATCGACAGTTCGACGCCCCCACGTCGAGTGGCAACGATGTACCGACGATACTATCGGCATAGTTGGCAATATATTGATAGTACTGCTCCCCATACTAAATCGTAGCTCGGTGAAACGCCTCAGAGTTGGGCGGTGCATCTACGAGCCAAACAAGGAAGTGAGCGTGCAACGTGCCACCCCCTGCGTTTCAACGAAGCCGAAGTAGGCTTTAACGTCTCCTAATAAACCGTCAAACGCCTTGTTATTCATATTCTTTAAAGGCACGCCGAGTACAGCTCGATGAACGCGTCCATATTGTGTATGAACAGGCGGGCAGACGCTACGTCATTGCGCAGGCCTGCACTATGGAGTACCGACCGCCTGGGGAGTTGGTCCAGATCTGCGTCGAACAGCGTCTCGACGGACGCGATGCCCGTATAGTGCGCCATCACGAACGAATCAGCAACATTGGGTGTGAGTGTCACAAACAGAGCCGGTTGGCCGTATCTAGCCTAATAGTCAAATGCACGACGACGACACAGTGCTCGCTCGACATCACTCCCCCGCTACTAAGCTCATCGGTTTTCAGGAAGGCGCTAGAACTGGAGTTTTCACTATTGACCGCTGTCGTACGACGTTGGCGATTCCGTTCCTTCTCTTCAAGTGCTTCTTTTAACGACGCTTCAGAAATGGAGCTATTTCTCTCGAACCTGGCTGGATCGCGTTGACATTTGAGCGCGACCTGTAGGTACATGCGCTGGACAGTCAAGTGATCAAATCCCACCAAGGTGAACAGGTCATCCTCGGCAAAATGTCGCGAAATCAACTGACAGTCGTGACGAATACAGGCTCCTAGTGAAACTGGAATCTGTCGCTTCTCATTCGGATGGCCTCTTCCATACGGAATAAGTGCGGGAATATTCGCGCGAACAGGAAATCGTTGTTGTTAGCAAACCGGCTCGAGTATTGAACCAAAAACGGAGGTTGTGCATTACGCTGTGTTGGTAGATCGACAACTTCACCTGGAACAGGCGTCTATCCTGCATATTCACCTCACGATCAGCCGCGATAAACACCACCCGATGTTCAACAACGTCCGTTTCTCCGTCCGCGTCGCCCAGTTCAGTGGAACTGCCTACTCGATCGCTCTCGGCATCAACATCACTAGCTTCAACGTCCGCGTCAGCTTCCTCACACATTAAATGTTCCGCCACTATCTCAGAGGCGAGACCTGAGCAGTCGACAGCGACATCCTTGTACTTGTTTTCGCAGTAAAAGTGACATGATGCTATTTCCGATTTTCGAGCGACAGGTGGATATTTCGTTACGAGGTGATTGGTTATACTATGGGTTACGAGCGAGAGGGATTTTGGGACGCGGCTGCACCCGTGTGACACATGTGGAAAATTGTGAATGAACCTTCGCCTGACTGTAAAGGGGCCCAAAAGGCTGGAAGTGTACTTCGGAGTGTGCACAACTCTGAAGGTCAAATACACTCTGTCCGGTCACCGGACTTTCCCCGACGATGAGTGCCTAAGTCCTGGCGGAAAGTCTCTCAGAAGAACGTATCTCTGAGAGACCTCATCCCGTTACCGTCCAGCGCGACGATTGATGGTTCAAGGATTCACAGTATTTACCCACAGAGACCAAGTATCGCGCGCCGGACGCCGCGCGCCCGCGCAACCTCTCAAGATCTTCGTGTACGTTGAAGCATTGGTGCTCCGTACTTTGATACCCCACTCAAGACTTTGGTATCCCCACTATGGAAGATTAAGACTCTGAAAACCAAAATGTTCTCAGACTCTGAAAACCAGGATACCAGACTCTGAAATCACCGAAGATTCAAGACCATACTAAAACCAAGTCAACCCAGGTTCAAGTCACGCAATCAAGTGATGCCTGACCTGCACATCCCCCGTAATGACGTCTCTACCTGTCAACCCATCGAGATCTGCTGCACTGACTGCATACTGAAGCCAAGTCAAGATACCTGATGCATACAAGAATCAAGTGTACCTGAGATACGAAGACTGACTGCATGAAGAACGCCAAGGAAGGCAAGAAGAAGAGAGTTACCAGAGAGATATGAGAATTATGAGGAAGATAAAAGATAAACAGAGTTCAATTTGCTTGCTACTGCACAAGTCCGCTTGAGAGGTATTCAAGCCACTGCGTCGAGGACGTACGCCGTGTGATCTCCACCAAATTCAGTCCCCTTAGGTGGAGATCAGGTAACGTAGAGACCTGAGAGGACCCGCCTATTCCATATACTAGTTGGGTCGTTTGTTTTGTCTCTAGCGGTAGCCCATTTCATATTGCTCGTTTGGACAGGCTCTGGAAACTAGACAGTCGTTTTCAGAGTGCAAGGTAGACTGTTATATATAGCCGATTGTATTGGTTTATATTTTCCCTCTATATTAGAGGGTGGTGCGCGAACGTGAAAGGGATACCAGACAGACCAGGTGTCTGGTAACAAGTCCCTAGTTGACCTGGAGTATTAGCCCACCGTTCAAGGGCCCAGAAAGAATAAGAACGGCTATATATTTGTATATTCCTGAACTCTGTATATTGGTTGTCTATCTCTAAAAGTCAAGTGTTTCGGTGCCGAATTTGTGATATTCAGACACCGATCTCAGACTTTTCTCTGGTATATTAACCTCTTCCCGACCGCCGACTTCCTGGTAACCAGCTTGGTTTCCAGAAACTCCGACTCCCGAACGCTCCTGGAAGGATTTCCTGAATTCCGACACCAGACATCAAGGAAGCCCCAACTTCTCTTCATCTACAAACTCTGCGACTCCGGCGAGGGTCATATTTCCAAGGTAACGAACCCACGAGGATACCGCAAGGTACCACACGCCCACCTACGTTGTACGACACTGAAAACTACTTTTCAGTAGTCGTATAACTCGGGTTCACTATACGCCACCTGCTCCGCGACCAAAGTTTCACCAACTTCGCGACAACTGGTGCGCGTGCCCGGATACTTGGAATCGTGATATCACCGAATTTGAGAGTACAAGAAGAGAAAGTTTCCTGTCAAGCGTCTATATTTAAGATGGCTACACCAGGATCTACGAGAGGAGGACGCCAAGGTCGTGGCCGAGGTGCTCCGACTCGTCAGTCCAAGCGTCTACAAGGTTTGCCGCCTGAGGAACAACCAGACCTGGATGCTATCCAGAAGGCGGCCCGCGAGAAGAGGAAGGCTGCGCGTGAGAAGACGGCAGCTGAGAGTGTGAACGTCCCAGAACCAACGATCGAAGACCAGCCTGCTGAGGAACCAGAATCCCAGGAGACACCTGCTGTCTCTGGTGAACAAGGTTCTGAAGACGGCCCGTCAGAAGTCGGAATCGCTGGTGACGAGGTGACCATTGCCCGTGAGGGTGGTGATGAGGCGTCTGAGGGAGGCGTCGATATGGTTGAGTCCCCGGAGGTGGTTGACCTGTGCTCAGAGTCGACAACTTCCGGACAGTCCGTGGATGAGGTGAAATCAGAGTCGGGATACTCTGAAAATCATGATCCACAATCCTCAAGGTCTGAAGAAGCACCAATGTCTGATAGCACGCCGATCAAGTCTGAAGATTCTCTGAAGACACCGTCTGATGAGTCTGGGAGGGCTGATTCGCTCGACGGAGAACGTGCTCTGAAGTATGTCCGCCGTGAATTCCGCCGTTGGAGAGATATGGACGCCGGCAGGGTTGTTCCGCCAAATGTCGAGTATGTGTGGCCGACGACGAAGCCCAGCGCCGATGTCTTCCAGAAAGCTGCTGCAGCGACCGGCGACTACATCAAGTGGCGATGCTCCTCTGTGTTCCCTGAGGACACATGGATTTCAGAGTTTCATGTGCGACGTCATGGTTTTGGTCGGATCCAGGACCTTTCATACGTTGAGATTCCGATGAGCACGCTGACGGCACCAGAGTGTGTGGCTATTCTCCAGACAATGCTGTACGAGGCAGGTTTTGAATTCCAGAACCTCCTCCCAAGATGGTCGCAGACTCAGGCGTCAGCTGTCTTCGAGTCTCAAGTACGCAGTGTAGCAACCGAACTTCAGAGTCGTCTTGCTATGGAACTGGTTGAGTGGGCCACGGTGACCGCCAGGTTACAAGTTAACCGACTCCCAGAAATCATAAAACAAGAAGACATAACAAGCCGAGGTGAAGCAGACAGTGTATTACCTGACAAGGATGCTGACCTACAAGGGCGACAGCTGATCATGCGGCTCCGGGTGACCGGACTCCGAGTGACGCATAGCTCCGATGGTTCCAGCAGTGATGAGCCGCCGCAGTCCAAGCGCTTGCAGCAGAGACCGCCGCGCACACAAATCCCGTCAACACCGTCAGCTCTGTCGACGCCGTCGTTGTCTTCACTGCCACAGTATGAGAGTCGCTCTGGTAACACGAGATCGGAGTCTGAAAACCCAATGTCTGAAGATCAGAACAGTTCTCAGGCTCGGATGACAGACGCACCAGTTCCCAGTGTCATTGGGACCTCTGATGACCAGTCAACCGGATTCCAGACATCGCGTGGAAGTTCTACGGACTCGTCCTTGATGTCCGTGAGTCGAGGGGCGGCATCACACATGCCGTTGTCTGCAGGAGGTCTGGCGCTGATTGCCCAAGGCACTGACGTCGGAGGATTGGTCTCTGGAGATGGCATGGGAATTCAGGTGACGCGAACGTTGTTGCCTGTGAAGCCTGAGTCTGAAGATGTTGACATGTCGGAAGAGAAACCAGAGGTGCCGGACGTGAAGTCTGAAAACCAAGCGCCTGTCGAAGGTCCTTCATCGGATTTCAGTCGACCTACTCCAGAGGTTCCGCCTTCATCTGTCTCCAGTCGAAGCGCAAGTCACAGAAGCCACCGCCAGAGTGTGAAGAGCGAAGACCTTCTGAAAACACCGTCTCGACGCTTGAGTTCCATCGCGTCGAGCCGCACGAAGTCTGAAGCTCGAAGTTCTCAGAGATCAGGGCCTGCCCAGATCGAATTGAACGTCATGAGGCAACAGCAGGAGTGGCAAAGTCGGATGGAGCAGGCGCAGATGGAATTCTTGGCCCGAGAGCGCTTGGAGTCCATGGAACGTGACGCTGATCGCTGGCGACAGCGAGAGGCCGAAGCCGAAGCCGAACGTGCGCGTGCGAATGACGAGATGAAACGAGACTGGATTTCTCAAATGGAAGCCTTACAACAGCGTATGAAAGACATGGAAGCTGAACGCGACAGGGAGAAAGAGAGTTCCCAGAACATGCAACGTTTCCAAGCTGGCCAGCTCAAAAATCTACGAGCAACTTTATCTCAAGTTCAAGAGGCGCGAAGGGTCGGTCACCCTGATTCAGCAACTGCAACCCCGATGTTTAACACTGGGAACCCTGAAGTTGCAACTATGTACCCAGTATCCGAATCAGAAATCAGAAGTGACGCAAGTGGGGTTAGGGTTGAACCCATGTCGCACTCACCGGCTCTCACGACGGGTCCCCGAGAAGTTGCGCAAGCTGCCCCTGCACGAAGCAAGGCGACGAAGCGAGTGAAGGCTGAGAAGAATGGCGCCGCCGCTACGACCGCTACGGCAACCCAAGTGACTCAAGCGGCACCGGTGACAGAAGCCAAGGGTGACACCAGACGTGCATCGACTTCACGACGAGATCCGCCGCGGAAGGCAGACGCCAGACGACCTGATGGAGGCCGAGAGGCGCCCCGCAGAGAGAAGCGCCGTGGTGGAGCACCAGACCCTGATGGAGACTCTGAGGACTCGAGTTCAGACTCTGAAAGCTCGTCATCAGACGACTCTGAGCTTGGCGAAGTGGTGAATCTGACAGCAGCGACTCAAGCACAAGCGGGGACTACACTCCTGACACTGAGGCCGTTCATGAACTCTAACAACCTTGGAGAGTTTGATCCCAGAGCTACACTCAGGGAACGCGTCCACTGGTGGGAGCGATTCACGAATATGGCGTCTCAAGGAGGATGGTCGACCAAGACACGCATCCAGGAACTCAAGTTGAAACTTCCGGTGTCTGCGCGTGACTGGTTTAACCAGCTCCCCAAGAGTGTGTCCCGTGACTGGAAGGAGTTGTCTTCAGAGTTCAAGAAACGTTATTGCAAGGCTCGATCGTCGTATTCAGAGAGATATTTCACGATGGCTATGAAGGACTCTGAAACTCCGTTGGAATTTTTCTATCGGCTCAACTCTGCCGCTGGGAAGGCCGACATCGATTTCAGAAAATCGTCCAAGCGCCTTGAGAAGCATGTACTACGTTTTATCACGAAGCTCAAAGACGCGCGTCTGAAAACCTCCCTGCAGGGTCAGAGATTTCGACGTATTTCAGACTTGGAGTATGCCTTGCAGCAGGACGAAGACGTTTGGCGGACTGGTGACCAAGAGACGACTGCCGCCAAGCCTCGAGACTTTCGAGCAGACAATATTCCCCGAGGACAATTCAAGCCCAAGCGCATGAACCGGACTTACGTCGCGAGAGACCTGGACTCTGAAGATTCTGATGATGATGACTCTGAAAACTATAAGGGAACTCTGAAATCCAATCAGGATAACAGAGACCAGACTGGTGATTCCAGACTTCCAAGTGCAACTTCAGAGTCTACCTGTGATGGAAACACTGCGCAGACCTCCTCAAGTGCGTCAACAGCTCCACCAAGTGCCGACTGGACGCAAACCCTGACGAACGAAGTATATCGAGTAATGGATAATATGGGATGGCGTCCGCCGCCCCAGTCCCCGTCTGGATCGTCAGGTCAAGGTTTCCATCAGAAACGTCACGAGAATGGTGGTTACTGGAACAAGTTTTGCGAGAAGTGTCATCGCTCAGGGCACTCAGAGGAAGACTGTTGGAGGGACATCACGTGTGACCGATGTCAGGAAAAGGGACACCCGAGTCGAATGTGTCGGGTGCCGCCCTGTGAAGTATGTGGAAGAGTGCATCTTGGGAAAACCCTGTGAAGATCTGAAAACTCTGGAAGCACTCAAGCAACTCGCCCGTCAAGGCGCACTCAAGGACATGCCGAACCACCTGAGGGAGAAACTCCTGGGTGATGAGGCAGACTCTGGGAAGCCGTTAAACTAACATGCCCGTCGGATGGGGATCCGAAACGCGCCGGGCAAGGCTGTACCCCAGAGTTATGTGTTCTAGTGTGTGTAGGACCGGAGCTGAGAAAGACTCAAGATAACAACCAACAATGCATGACAACTTTTGCCCAGGAATCAGCTATACCTTCTGGAAACTCAGGAAATCAGTTACCTGAAATCTCTGGAAACGCCGACCCGATACCAGACGACACAGTGACGTTCAGATTGAGGGATGGTGAATGTTATGGCTGGTGGGAAGATAATTACCCTGATCGCTCAAAACGAGATGTGGTGATGGTGCATGGTGCTGTGAATGATCACCGGACCAAGATCCTCCTTGATACCGGTGCGACTATAAACATTCTGAGTTACGACTTTGCGCGTAAGCTCGGACTCAGACTCAAGTCGCACAAGCAAACCAAGGTATCAGGGATGGGTGGTGTTCCAACATATATCGGTGCCAGCGCTGAGATCAAGTTGACACTTGGGCCAAGAGTGGTGTACATTGTGGATGTTTGGGTCGCGAATATTGGTGAAGGAATTGACGTGCTTTTGGGAATGGGTTTTATGTTTGCTGCTGGAGTGAGGATTAGTGCTCGCGAAGGTCTGGTGTCGTTACCAGACGAAGTTGTGGTGATGATGTGTAACTGGGAGCCTGGTGACCACATTGGTCGCAACAGATCCGTCAGACCAGATGAAGCTGTTCTACTGAGTCCTGGTGAGGAGTTTGTTGTCAGAATTGACTATGGACCGACGAACCCGCAACGAGAAGTTGTATGGGCCGGACGTGGAGACCGCTGGGTTACGCAGCTAATCTATGCTGCTCGCTCATGGCCTGTGGCAGTTCGTGTGGTAAATATTTCTGACAAGAACACCTGGGTCAGCGAACTCTCTGATGTCGCGAGGATCGTGGAGTATGGTTTCTATCCGAGGCATGGGCGTTTTGTGCGTCCAGGATCCGCTGCGTATCGCGACTGGGAAGTACTGATTCTGGAAAGCACCCCATCACCAGAAACCAAGAGGCGTATGGAACGAGAAGCAAGATTGGAAGCTCTGATGCCACAACCTCCTTGTGTGGAGCGGCCGGATTACCCATGGCCGACTGAGATACTGCAGCGTCCGAGATTGGATAACGCTCGCGTGCAGTTTGTGAAATCAGACCCGCCTCCAGTCAAGAAGCGAGTGCGTTTTGCCCTGGATGCATCCACTCAGACGGACGATGGCTGTGGCAGTGAAGTGACGGATAACGTGGACGCAAGTGTGGATATCAGAGATCTGGAAAAGTTCTCTGAAAGCGTCTCGCATGCAGACTCTGGTGACAACCCAGTTGTCTCTGGTGACAGTGCCCCAGACTCAGAATCTGAGTTTCTCGAAGAGGATTTTCAGACTTCCCAGTTGCCTGCGGATGATTTTGACCTAATGGATGAGTCCTGGGACATCCCCATTCAGGGAATGCCGGGAACACCTGTGGAGAGATTACGAGTAGAATACGAGCGATGTATGAAGGTCTCGAACGAAGAATTGGATTTAGAACCCGGCGTTTATATGCGGGAAGGCACGGAACTCCTCGCTCAGTTGCGTGACCAACTGGTCATGTTACCAGAGCTTGAGGAGTTGACACCAGAATGCGACATCGATAGTGCTGACGTTGGAGAACCAGGAAAGACAACACCAGAGATGGAGAAGAGGTTGCGTGACATCCTGAAATATCACAGGAAAATTTTCCTAGGGGATGGTAATGCAGCACCCGCACCGGCAAGGGGCGTGGTCTGTGATCTGGATGTAGGGGACGCCAAGCCGGTGGCCCAGCGTCCGAGGTCCGTTGCTCCGCATCTCATGCTGAAAGTATACGAGCTTCTCAAGAAACTCCTGGAAACTGGTTTGATCGAGTACTCTAATTCACCGTGGGCATCTCCTATTGTGATCGTCCTGAAGAAGAACGGCGTCGACATACGAATGTGCATCGACTATCGTATCGTGAACGGGTTCATTCAGCTGTCACATTATCCGTTACCCCTTATTGATGATCTCCTGATTGGTTTTGAGGCTGCTATGTGGTTCATGAGTCTGGATATGGCTAGTGGTTTCTGGGCGATCCGGATGACGGAGCGTGCGCGATTGATATCCGCCTTTATTTGCCCATTCGGACACTTCCAGTGGGTGAGGATGCCCTTCGGTCTGAAGAACGCTCCTCTTGTGTATCAAGCCATGCTGGATAACTGCCTGTGGGGATTCGTGAGGTTGTCACCAGAAGAAGAGGCTGGAGTTGATGCGGACGTCTTGGAATTTCTGCAGCTGAAGCCTCAAAACTCTGAAAACCACGAACCGGTATCAGAGATGCCAGCACTCACAAGTCAGATGACTGTGTTCCAGAGGAACATTCCGGTTCCCACATGTATGGGCCCAGTCCTGGGAAGGAGTTCGTACATCGATGACATTGCACATGGAGCGCCGACTTGGGACCAACTATGTGATGACTTGAACGCCCTACTTTTCAGACTTCGTTACTGGAACATCTCTGTGAGTTTGCCCAAGAGTGAATTTGGGAAGTTGTCGATACCGTACCTCTCCCACGAAATCAGTGCTGAGGGTCTGAGAGCAACGCCCAAGATCGTCAAGGGGATTGAAGAACTGCCGTTCCCGTCTACGCTGAAGGGAGTTCAGAGTTTCATGGGAAGTCTCAACTACTACAATAAGTTTATTGAAGATTTGCCGGTCATCGCTGCTACCCTCTACGAGTTGACGGACGAACAAATTCGTGCTGGACGAGACTTGACTCGTGCCAAAGAAGCATTCGAGATTCTGAAACGCAAGATAGTCTCTACACCACTTCTCAGACATCCAGACCGGACCAAACCGTTTGTCATCATCCCGCATGCGAACCCTTGGGCTGCCTCGGCGGTTTTAGGGCAGGAGTATGATGGAGTGATTCACCCGGTCCGGTTCACAGGTCGTGTCCTGAATGATGCCGAACTCAGGTATCACATCGCCGAGAAGGAAGTGATTGCGATTCTCAGAGTCTTGGAAAACTTCAGAGCTCTGGTAGAGTCGAGTCCAGTGATTGTGGTGTATACCAGATACTCTGTGCTGAAATGGTTGCTGACGTCGAATTCCGCCGATGGTAGAAATGTCAAGTGGGGTCTGAAGTTGTCGCATTGGGACTTGGAAATTCGCCGGATCCAGCGCGATGAAGACGGACTTCCGGCCATACTCGGCGCAGGCATCACGCCCCGGGAACACCTGGATGAAGTCTCTGAAAACTTAATTCCGGCCAAGGGGCGAGTCAAGCCGCCGGTTCCTATCAGTGTGGAGATGCTGGAAGCAGATTATCAAGGCTATGTTCTGAGTTTCGATGGTGCAGCGAAGACGTCTACTCGTCTGGGGAGTTGTGGATGCATACTCTGGAAACTCCCTGGGTGGAGTGTTTTGGAAGCCCGAGGATTCCCCCTGAAGGATGTCACTGTGAATGACTCGGAGTACTGTGGTCTGAATTATGGTCTGAGAATGGCGCTGGAGCATGGAATACAGGAGCTGGTGGTTGTTGGAGACTCACGCATCGCGATACAACAGGCTCAGGGATTGATCAACTGCAACCAACCTAATTTGCAACGGAGGTTGGCCGAGTTTGAATCTCTGAGAACCAAATTTCAGACCCTGAAGTTGGTACATGTGAAACGCGAGTTCAACCAGGCAGCGGATTACTTGACCTCAAAGACTCTAGCGCTTGGGGAAGCTTGGCAGGTGCAAGACGCTGACGAGCTCACCCATCTACAACTGGTGTCTAGAGTCCAAGAGAAGTTGATGAAGCCTTGTTCAGCTTCGGACGCGAAAGTTCAGGAATCCGAAGTACCAGACTCTGAAAACCACAATGCGTTACCAGAGTCTGAAGGAGTTCCTGGCCCAGAATCCGCGCCCTTACCTCGATCGGCCAGAGTACTGATTGCTGTGACCCGTGCCCAAGTTCCGAATGACAATAATCTGCCAGAAGATGACGATGAACGTGTACCCATGGGACCTTTGGAGTTCCAAGCAGAACGTTGGCGGCGAATCAAAGCTCATCAGAACCAAGACCCGTACTTGGTCGAGCTCATGAAGTTTCTGAAAGGTGACGTGGGAGATTTGCCACGCCCCCGAGTCAGGAAACTCGCAAGAGTCGCTGAAGACTTCGTTTTGGATTCCAGAGATGTGCTATATCGCCTAAGTCGAGCTACCCGGGAGCGACCTCGAGACAATGTGGACGAACTCAGACTAGTCGTTCCCAGAGACTTGCATTCAGACTTGCTGCATTACGCCCACGAAGACTATCAGGGTGGCCATCAAGGAATCAAGAGAACATTCGAGAAGCTGAGTTCAGAGTTCTACTGGTTGGGAATGTATGCCGATGTGGAGCGATTCGTGAAGGAGTGTGTGGACTGTGCTAGCGGCAAGGGGCGACCCCCGAATCCTGGACCGTCACCTGGGAACATTGAGCCCAGCAGACCATTTGAGGTTGTGTCCATGGATTTTGTGACACACATGCCAAAGTCAGCGCGAGGAAACACTTTTCTTCTACTCTTCCAAGACATGTTTTCAGGGTACGTGATGTGTAAGCCGATGAGTATCACCACGGCTCAAGATGTTGCGGAAGCCTATGAGGAGCGTGTTTTCAGAAACTTCGGAGCCAGCTCGCTGATTCGTCACGACCAGGATCCTCGATTTATGAGTGAGGTGTTCAAGTGTTTCAGAGAACTCCTGGGTAGCAGACAACGAGCTACTCTGGGATATCGACCACAAGCCAACGGCCAGCAGGAAAGGTCGGTGCAAACTGTGGTGCGCGCGATCAAGGCATATATCTCTGAAGCTGATCAGAGCGATTGGGATGATCATGCTGAACGTCTGATGTTCGCCCTGAATACGTCGTTTGATGCCACCCGTCTGGAAACGCCTTTTTATTTGGTACATGGTTGGGATGCTCACGGAACTGTGTCCGCTATGCTAGGACCCAAGCCGTCAACGACTCAGGAGCGAACTGCCTATGAATGGAGAAGGAAGATGCAGCGAGACTATAGCTATGCTCTCGCGTGTGCCGAAGACCTCCAGAAGAAGGCAAAACGCGACCGGTCTGAAGAACAAACCAGAAAATGGAATGAGTTGTCAGAGCGTCTGAAGTCAGGCTTTGCTGTTGGAGATGCTGTATGGCTTTATATCCCTAAAGTACAAACGGGATTAAGCCGGAAGCTAGCACACATGTGGCATGGTCCTTTCAGAATCGATGAGATGTTGGATGATTTCCGTGTGCGACTCAAGGTAGAAGACACTGGCTATCGCGTGAACCCTTGGGTGCATGTGAGCCGTCTGAAACCCAGAGCCCTGTTCCCCAGACGACCGACGATGGAGCTCGAAATTCCGGATGATGATGACTTTGATGCTGCTTTGTTACCTGAAGATAGTTGGGAACCTGACACTGAGAACGACGAGTATGAAGTGGAGAAGATTCTGGATACCCGCTGGAGTAAACGTACCAGGACGTCTAGACGTCTCCGTGAATATCTCGTCAAGTGGAAAGGTTACGATGAAACTGAGTGGCTGCCGTTATCGAAGTTGAATTGTGGTGCATTACTTTACGAGTTCAACCAGAGTGCACGAGCACGAGCTCGTTTCCAGACAATGCAAGCTGGAGACGATCACCCCAGAGTTTAAACGACTCTGGGAAACACACCTGGAAGTCTGGTATCTGAAGAATTTCAGAAACTGATTTTCAGAGAACGAGTGTCTGAATGCATGTGTTTCAGAGATTTTATTTATGAAATCCCTGTGTTCAGACATGTGATCGACTATGATATTGCTTGTATGAAAACGACGATGTGAATGTGAATGTGGAAATGAATTTGTGAGAGATTAAGCGCTGGAGAATACGAGATTACGATCGATGAAAGGTGAAAGATGAGATGATATGAAACAATGGTTAAGTGGAGTGATATCAGAAGATGGAAGATTGGAAAGCTTTACTGAGGCCGGGGTTTACGTCACAAATGCAGACAACTAAGTGGCCTATCAGGTGTAACCTTCTCGTAAGGGCAGTGAAGAACAACTGGAACTTCAGTAGCGAAGGGAGATCGGATTCTCAGAACGCTCCGCAGGCGTCAGATGGTCTCTCTTGATATCATCGGAGACATATTGGAGCCATTCTTCGTCCACGTTCACCGTGGCCCACTGCATTCGAGCTGGTTCGATGGCATCCAAGTCTCCCAGTTGCGTCTCCAGACTCAGACACTTGGGACCACCGAGTTCGACGACTCTGGGATCTTGCCAGATCCAAGGACAAGCCTTGTCGGGAACAGTCCAGATGCCAGGTTCGGAGAGCAGCGACTCTGGAAAATCCTTGTGTCCGAGAACCTTCCGAATGAGGGCGTTGTGTTGCCGAATCATGGCAGCCCGACGCATGGCCCGGTACTTGTAGAGTTCAGCAGACTTGTCGTCGGCCTCAGTGTCCATGGTGACCCAGTGAGTCCGTTCCCAGAAAGCCTGAGCGTGTTTCTTCATGCTGCGAACGATTTCTTCCACGTCTGCCAACACCATGGGCCCAAGTTCGTCACGCTTGTGGAAATAAAACTCTGAGAACCGGTTGTCGAACATGACCTGCCAAGGTGCAGGCTTCTTGCGGATGACAGCACAGTACCGCTCAGAGTCCCAGCGCTTCTTGAGGATGGCACATGAATGTTTGTGCACCTCATAGTCTGGAAACCCTAGTGTCTGACCAGTGGTGGTCTTCGTGGAGCTCACTCGTTGTACTCTGATACCATAGTACAACCAGGAGAACGCATCACAGTCTGGTGTTTCCACCACCTGGAGCTCCTTGACCGTCAGTGACTTGTAAGGCTTGGATACCAGACTCCGTGACTTCCCAGAGGATCCCTTGGACTTCGAACCACTTCCACTGCTGGACCTTGGACGAGACTTGGGGGTAGTGTGAGCAATCACGGAAGCACGACTCCTCTTCGACTTCTTGGTCGGGATAATCGGTCCGTCATCAGAGTCCGAGTCGTCATCAGATCCACGAGGACGTTTGGAGCCAGAACGTGGGTGATCATCAGACTTCTTGCTTCCAGACCTCTGCTCTTGGACTTGTCGCTTCCAGAATCACTGTCGCCAGACTTACCGTCATCTGAATCTTCGTCCTCATCTTCATCGTCGTCTTCAGACTCAGAATCGACAGCACCAGGGTCCTTGTAATCTGGATCCACCTTGGGGTCGTCAACTGTGGACTCCACGTCACTTTCAGGATAGTTGACGTGACCATCCAGAGCACCCCAAGCAGCCGGCTCGGTACCAGACGAGATGTGTCGATCCACAACCTCATCTGCCATCTGATAGTAGACTTCAGGGACGTACTTGGTCCAGGGAGTGGAGTCCAGGTGACGCGAGAAGATCACACTCACCAGCATCTGGACGAGAGCCGGACTGCTGAAAAGACTATGAGCCTCCTTGTCCGACGCCAACCACTTCATGGCTTTGTCGTATGCGACTCCAGACAGCAGAGCTTGGCGGAGGTCAGGGCGGACTTCCTTCCAGACCACGGCACCAGGAAGTTTCTTATAAACTTCAGACTTTGCCACCTTGGTGCCCGCATTAGCCGAGAGCACTGAGTCTTCGACAGGCTTGTGTTCAGAAGGACGACGCTGCAGATTCCTGAGGTCTGACTTGAACGGCCGCTTGGGAGACAATTTCGGGGCCGGGGACTTCGAAGAATATGAGAGATACCGAGGGCTTTCACTCTTGGACTCTGAAGTCTCAGTACTGGGGCGAGTAAGGTCCAGAACTCTGGTGGCCTTCGCAGTTTCCTCGGCAGCCTGACGATCCCGCTCTTCAGAAAGTCGCTTCTTGAAATCAGGGACGGGCTTCTTTCGCGCGTCCAGTGCCGTCACGTTGATGATGGTCGTCCAGTTATCTGGAACGATGGTGTTCTCTTGATACGACACCAGAAGATCGTGAAGACGGTCCCAGTTACCAGAGATTTCAGAGTTCTCTTGCAAGAACTCTGAGAATCCCCATGGATCCGTAGGCTTGACGTCAGGACGAGACTTCAGAATGGAAATCTGCGCCTGGAGATCTGCGACCTTGGACTTCAGAGTTGCCTTGTCTGCCTTCAGAGCTTCCACTTGGTCCTGGTAATGAGCCTTGAGGTCCTGGATCTCAGAAGCCATGCGATCACCCACAATGTCGACGTCTTGCTGGGCACTCTGAAGTTCATGCTTCCAGTACTTGCAGTTGAGTACCCACTCGCGCTTGATTTCTTCGCACTCAGACCGGGCCGCCGCTGCATCTATCAGAGCGACGCCGTTCTGGGAACCAACACGCTCTCGGAGACGACGGTGAGCGGCAGTCATGAGTTTCAGACACCCAGCTGTCCGGAAGACCTTCTCCGCCAGCCGAGTAGAGGGAACGTGAGACAGCAGAGACGCCAACTCTCGGCGAGCTTCGACGGACGAAACCAGAGTCTCCAGAGTACGTACATCCGGAGTCTGAGCGCGCGGAGCCACGACTTCATCAGGGTCGAAACTTGGGATCACACGTTCCAGTTCCCGAAGGTCGTCGTCAGTCAGCGCTTCATAACCCACGAGCACACAGGGGCCGCCATAAGCGTTCGCGACATGGCGCCCTCTTCTGAAGTCTTCAGCCCTCGCCGGTGCGCTTACCAGAAAGGCGTGTCCTTCCGGCTCAATATGGGGAGCGATGTAATTCTGAGGGATATCCGAGTCACCCAACGCTGTGACAGGATCACCCGCGGTCGTCACCAGACCCTGATGGAAGAGTCGATCGACCTCCTCCGTGGACAAGAGTCGCGGAGCACCGAAGGTCCGTGGTCTGAAAATACCAGGGGCGTCCTCGGAGAACTCAGAACCAGAGCCACGAGCGGTGTTCTTCAGTGAAGAATCACCTGAGCCAGCCAAGTTCGCATTATCATCAGGGAGGTCATTAATCTGACCATCAACCTGGGGAGTCTCAGACTCTGACGTGCGGGCTGGGGCGCTTGAGCTGCCACCAGGTGACGCGGCTGATCCAACGTCACCACCCTGTGTCGCGCTGACAGTTGCCGTAGCAGGACTAGTGCCTGTGGCGTCGCCTGCCGCGACATTCGTCGAGGGGCTCGTGGTCGAAGCTTGTGTTGACTTCTTCGGACATGTTGACGAGGAAGCGGATTGGAATATGACCGCCCGTTGGGCGAGTCAAGTTCAAGTTTCTGAGTCTGAGAGAGGAATCAGACTGGGCGACAGGACACCAGAGACTCTGAAAACCAGGTAACTGGCAAAGAGTTGCGGCCACACTACGCTCTGAAAACCGTCTATCAGACTGTTTGATAGGCCTGGCCATGATACACAGCTTGGAGAAAGTTCCGCACTGAGGGATCGTGACCAGGAGGGGCGGTTGACATGATGCTATTTCCGATTTTCGAGCGACAGGTGGATATTTCGTTACGAGGTGATTGGTTATACTATGGGTTACGAGCGAGAGGGATTTTGGGACGCGGCTGCACCCGTGTGACACATGTGGAAAATTGTGGATGAACCTTCGCCTGACTGTAAAGGGGCCCAAAAGACTGGAAGTGTACTTCGGAGTGTGCACAACTCTGAAGGTCAAATACACTCTGTCCGGTCACCGGACTTTCCCCGACGATGAGTGCCTAAGTCCTGGCGGAAAGTCTCTCAGAAGAACGTATCTCTGAGAGACCTCATCCCGTTACCGTCCAGCGCGACGATTGATGGTTCAAGGATTCACAAGTATTTACCCACAGAGACCAAGTATCGCGCGCCGGACGCCGCGCACCCGCGCAACCTCTCAAGATCTTCGTGTACGTTGAAGCATTGGTGCTCCGTACTTTGATACCCCACTCAAGACTTTGGTATCCCCACTCTGGAAGACTAAGACTCTGAAAACCAAAATGTTTTCAGACTCTGAAAACCAGGATACCAGACTCTGAAATCACCGAAGATTCAAGACCATACTAAAACCAAGTCAACCCAAGTTCAAGTCACGCAATCAAGTGATGCCTGACCTGCACATCCCCCGTAATGACGTCTCTACCTGTCAACCCATCGAGATCTGCTGCACTGACTGCATACTGAGACCAAGTCAAGATACCTGATGCATACAAGAATCAAGTGTACCTGAGATACGAAGACTGACTGCATGAAGAACGCCAAGGAAGGCAAGAAGAAGAGAGTTACCAGAGAGATATGAGAATTATGAGGAAGATAAAAGATAAACAGAGTTCAATTTGCTTGCTACTGCACAAGTCCGCTTGAGAGGTATTCAAGCCACTGCGTCGAGGACGTACGCCGTGTGATCTCCACCAAATTCAGTCCCCTTAGGTGGAGATCAGGTAACGTAGAGACCTGAGAGGACCCGCCTATTCCATATACTAGTTGGGTCGTTTGTTTTGTCTCTAGCGGTAGCCCATTTCATATTGCTCGTTTGGACAGGCTCTGGAAACTAGACAGTCGTTTTCAGAGTGCAAGGTAGACTGTTATATATAGCCGATTGTATTGGTTTATATTTTCCCTCTATATTAGAGGGTGGTGCGCGAACGTGAAAGGGATACCAGACAGACCAGGTGTCTGGTAACAAGTCCCTAGTTGACCTGGAGTATTAGCCCACCGTTCAAGGGCCCAGAAAGAATAAGAACGGCTATATATTTGTATATTCCTGAACTCTGTATATTGGTTGTCTATCTCTGAAAGTCAAGTGTTTCGGTACTGAATTTGTGATATTCAGACACCGATCTCAGACTTTTCTCTGGTATATTAACCTCTTCCCGACCGCCGACTTCCTGGTAACCAGCTTGGTTTCCAGAAACTCCGACTCCCGAACGCTCCTGGAAGGATTTCCTGAATTCCGACACCAGACATCAAGGAAGCCCCAACTTCTCTTCATCTGCAAACTCTCAGACTCCGGCGAGGGTCATATTTCCAAGGTAACGAACCCACGAGGATACCGCAAGGTACCACACGCCCACCTACGTTGTACGACACTGAAAACTACTTTTCAGTAGTCGTATAACTCGGGTTCACTATACGCCACCTGCTCCGCGACCAAAGTTTCACCGACTTCGCGACAAAAGGCCAGGAATCCTCGACCCAACTCGGAGCAATCATACTCTACTGCCAATTCCATTGGCAACTGTTCGTCGACGCTGGACAGCAGAAAATGCATCAGCTGAATACGGTCACGATCATCGCCTAGCGATATCATGTGCATCGACTTCCGTGGCTTGCTGCAGTCACACGCAGCGCACGTCGCGTCATCAAGTCCGGAGGGCGCAAACACCAGCCTCAACCGATGCAGAGCTGCTGTCTGCGTGCGGTTAGAAACTGGTCGAAGTCTTGGAACATCGCCGTCTAGCCAACTTTGTTCTGATTCCTCGACGGTCTCATGTACTTCATTCCTGCCACGAGTCATATGCACACGTTGTTGTCTCTCCCGTTGTCGGCGTAGTCTCTCGGTTCTTGGCTCAGGACCTCTCGGGCTCGATTACGCTGAACAGCGAGTCTGTGTCGCTCTCGCTGTTCACTGAAAACCATGCGCTATGACCACTATCAAGCCGTGCTGGCAGTTGTCAAATGTCAATGACGCTCAAAACGAAGGGGTTATCACCACTGCTATCTTCTTCGTTAGACGTAAAGCCGAATGTGTATATGTCTTTGCCACTTCAACAGCAAGATCTTGGTCCCAGCGTTTTGCTTTGAAGTACAAGTTACGGTTCGACAAAACGACAATCTAACGACGCAGTACAAACACACCAATCGATTGGTTTGTATGACTTTGTCAAGTATTATCGTCAATGCTGCAAGAAACGATCTAGCGTGAGCTGGACAAATTGAGTTTTCTTTGATGCTTCCTTGTTTCGTCCATGCTCAGCGTCTGGCGGATGATGTTGCGAACCGATAGCTCCTCGACACGACTTCGACCCGCACAAGCACTTAAAGCCCTGCCACCGGAAGCGAATTAGACAATAAATAGCTTGTTTGGCAGTAGATTCAAACCTCGGCATTGACGGAATGGAAATTGTAATCAATGGTTACTTCTTCACCTGCTGTCACGTGTCGAATGGCAAACAATCCACAGCGCTCTTGGCCACGAACGCACCATTTTTCAACTTGACAATTGGGGGTCGCATGAGTGATTTACAAACCGCATGCGACCGCCAATTCGAGTTGCATCAATGACTGCATCAGCACTGATCTGCATCATGTACAAATGCCTTCCGCCGCCGTACAGCTACATAAGCCAGATCTAGTAATATAATTCCAACCGTAAACGATTTCGCTCCATGATTTATCTGGGTTCGTAACTGAGCATCTTGGCGCCCCAACACCTCCCCGACGTACTCGCCAACAAGACATCCTTCGGTGATATCTTCGAGAGTGATGACGCTGACACCTTTACGTCCACAATCGACCACTGCGATCTTAAGTGTTGCGCCAACCTGAAGCAGCCGATTGCAGCAACGATTACCACACGGACAGCTTTCGATAGCACATTCCAATCGCATCTGTTGTCGGCCACCGCAACGAACTCTCATGCACTGGTATGTAACAGTTAAAACAAACATACACGTGTACCGAGCGATTTAGACATCCATCCAAGCAACCAATTTCCTCGCCTTCGTAAAGCTCACATGTACAAATTGGAGCATCACCCTGCACCAAAAGCATTGTAAACTCGGTAAACAAATTTGCTGCATCATGGTATTTGCCAGCACGTAAAAGAACGTCTCGACCCCCGACTGGTCCTTTACACGAATGGTGATAACCCCCCCCCCCCCCCCCCCCCCCGCTTCTTCTTGGCTTCGATTTTGGTGACGCCTAATGTAGACGTTTGCTCAGACATTTCAACTGTAAGTACACAAGCTGTTTAGATCGAGAAAAAAGAAAAACAAAAAGCTGATACTTCGACGTACCTCCGTTTCCTAACTCGGAATTTTGGAATTAGGCCTCTTTTCTTCCTGAAAAATTGACCACATCACTTGCTGACAGACCCGATGTTTATCAACAAGCGCCGCAAACCTCAATCTTTGAAAGGTTTCAGTTGGGTGCGCCCATGAAACGAATACATGTATTCTGTAAGAACATGAAATCACGTAATATTAGTATGTAATTTACACGCATAAAATCATTCGGTTAATGCTTGAAAAACCTAATATATACATGTTGCAAGTAATGTAATACTTCACTATCGTCATCCGCGCTACGTCTGGTCCCTAATGGTAGCCGTGCCAACCTCGTATTTATGAACCACAGCATTCATCAAGATTCTCAGAGCTCGTTACTTTCTCCGTTACTACCGAAGACATGCCACCTAAGAAGCAACGCGATAAAGAGATGATCGACAAGCAAGCAATTGACAACGTCACAGCCAACCTTCTGTCGCTCTCTACCACGAACTACCAGTCGCCTTTGAAGAAACTCAAGAGCACCATTGACAAGCACCAGCGCAAAACTATCGACAATGTTGACGGGAAGTATCTATCACCACATCGTTGTCATCGCGCATTACATTCCTAACCTTAAACTTGCTCTCGGACAGACTTGCGATAGTATATCATGCACAATGACGGAAAAGACAAAGCAGTGTGCGCGTCGATAAGCAATAAGGCGCGGCTACTTTGGATTGCGCCTGACACGGTCGCCAACCTACAATTCTTGCGGCTCTGCTTTGGCGAATGCCAAGCGCCCGAACCATTACAGGAGCAACAGCAGGTCATAAACACTGCAAAACACTATACACAACGTCGAGATTCACTCACAAGTGATATCTACATCCACAGGCTTTCACGCAAGCGCTACGTGAGGATCCGTTTGAAACGAATCAGTTCCTCATTACGGTTTCTCTGCTCAAAATAGACGTTAACGACCCGAAGCTCCCACTTCCAGGAGTTGTATTGATGATCACGCCCTTCAAGCTTAACGTCTACCGCAACTGCTGCCAAGTCGATACTAAGCTCTACGGACTCGCCAATATCGACATTCCATGAAACTGCATGATCTCCAGCACCCAGTCAATCGCCAGTCGATCAGTCAATACGCCAACACGTCGGCATGCCCATGAACACCACGTAATCCCCACCACCCAGTCAATCGCCGGTCGTTCATTAATCAATATATTCTCTCTTCCAAACACCACAAAAAAACACGCATCAACATTTCGAACTACGCGTCCCAGGCATCAGCCTGGTACCCAATTCGAAGAACTATCGTTGGTAGTTGTCTCTTTTGTCTGTGATCGAACGACATTTCTGGGTGATTGTTTTTTTTTGGGTGATTGACATTCAAGCAACCTTCAGTTCGCTTCCAGATTGCGAGCGGCGGGCTTTGCCTCGTGCGCGCGCACAAGCTCTGGTTCTCTACTGGTGGTATCGGATGGTTGATTGACTGATTGGTGGGTGGTGCGTACGCAAGCGCTGGCAGGCGGCTAACGAGTTGGTTGGTTGGTTGGTGGGTAGCCGTTGCTTCCTGCTCCTACTTGGTACCCATCTGAACAGTCTCGAGATTCAAGTTATCCAAGCCCTTGGTGGTCGACAGGTGGGCAAACCATTTTGCTGCTGGCCGAGGGGGCCGGGGAAGCTCATGCGTCGTATAATTCACATAATGGAGACCAAAGCGAGGCTTGAAAGACCCCAATTCGTTGTTATCCACAAAAGACCACGCGGTGAATCCGATGATCGGAATCTCTTCCTCCATAACAGCTTTATACATTTGTTCCACCTAAGCCTGGAAGTAACAGAGCTAACCACTGCAACAAAGTTGAGATACGACTGGGTACCTCTGACAGAAAGGAACTGGAGACTGGAGAGAGAAGTGCAGACACTGAGCTCTGATTTCAGAGCTCTGAATACGACAAATTTAACTTCCTCAACAACTTTCCGTTGAACACATTCTCGATCTCCACATTCAGCCGACAGTTGCATCGAACCCCAGCAGCGTCTCGGGTTCCTCATCACCAAATCCAGCATCATCTTCCGATTCAGCAAAGTAAGCGAGCGCATCAGCATCCGCATCGCGGCATCGAGCAGCGCGGTAAATTACTGCAAGGATTGCAATCCGCATACGGTCGGAAGATATTCGCCAAAGTAGATCGGAGCAAGTACGAAGGCTTTTTGCCGTTCTTTGCTAATGCGTCAGCACAGGCGTTAGTTCTCTGCTTGCCGTCAGGTACAGCAGCAGCCAGCTTGTCGTAGAGCTAAGATCCGTCACACCAGGAAATTTGCTTTTCCAGAAGTCTTCAGCCATACAAGGAATCGACTGGCCACGACACCAACGTCGTGGTCCCAGTTCGAGAACGTCGAGCGTTTCTCCACTGTGTCGCCACTCTTCGATACAATTCCATCTACTGAGAACCCCTTGACATGCAAAGTGGGCCAGTCCTTCCACGAGATACGCGCCGTAACTCAGTCCGTAGACGTAGACGTCCTGGTCACTCAATAATTGCTGCCAGGTCATTGGCTGTACTTGTTACAGAAAATGCTGCTGTCTGATTATCAATCTGGAAGCGAATGTCGTCCATACACGCTTGCAGTTCCTCCAGTCGAATCTAAAGATACAGCTTCGGGCTGCTTGACAGTCAAGCCTAGCGCTAGTACAAAAATATTCAAGCAAAACTAAGAACTGCGAGACCCGGGCTTTCCAGCCCGTGAACCAATATTTTCCTGTGTCTATAATAGTGTCAGTGACACCAAGAGGATAACACGTATCAAGGTGCTGCCGTTCAACGACTGTTTGCGGAATATATTTTGTTGACGATGATTGCATGGGGGACGCGGATGGCTTGTGATGCTAGACTGCTGCTCGAAAGCGCTCCAACAGCTAAGAACTGCTAGAGGGAAGCATCTTAACCTCCACATTCTTGGACGGCAGCACCACTCCAACCAAGCGATCAATCAAAACTGACTAATTAACCACTAAGCACATTAACGAGCGTTGTGGTAAGCTGCAAATCGTGTTCGTGCCGTCTCTCAGTAGCTATTGGCAATCAACCCATATCAACTGATCTCACAAAAGACTGCATGATGCCATAAAAAAGGGACCAGAAGCGAAAGACGGAATATTCATTAGAAGCTCAAGGAGTACAAGGAACTGCTTGGCTCAACTCAATGTACGGACGAAATATTATCCAGCAAAAACGAAGAAACTATGGAACCAAATACAAAAGAAGTTACCAACTGCTCCAGACACATACAGGTGAAAGCTGTATCTCAATAAGACGTACCAGGGCTCTCTATAGCTTAATAAAGACCCTATGGCACCAGTAGTTATAACGGCGCATTCAGCGATTTGGTTCGTGGTTGAAGAGGTTTTATTTTGTGCGATATCCCGCTTCTATAAGTTTGGTAGAAGTCATGAAGGATGATTCCCCGAAACGACGTTGCCGCGTTTTCAGTCGTACTGGTGGAAAGTTTTAGCAATGATGCACCAGTGCTCGTCCACTTTGATAAGTGTATGGAAATCAGTGTAATTCAATCCAGCCGCGTCGTTCTCCATGTCGACGCGCACCACGGCTGTCGTTGGAGTGATACTCAGCACGTCCGTGTGGGTCTTCACTTGAGTCGCGGCTCCATGACGGCGCACAAATTCGTACAAGTTCTCGATTGGCCCTCCCAGCAGCGAGTCTCCTGAATAACCGTACATCACGGCATCGTTGTGGAATGCTCGACTGAGCGTCTTGGTGTCGCCACACTGCAAACCATCGATATAGGTTTGCACAGCGGCAACAACGAGCTCGTATTCTTGAGTGGGAATGGTCTTGGACATGGTTGGCGGTGAAAACAGAAATGAGGTTCTCTCAACATGGTTTATTTTAATTGTTTTAGTGTGGCTGATTGCGTGGGAGTTATGTCAACGCAATCTACAGCAGAGAATTTACAGCACGAGAGATTGTACGTCAATTCTTTGTTGATAGCCTAAACTACTTGGCCAATACCAATCTCTCGTGCTGTAAATTCTCTGCTGTAGATTGCGTTGACATAACTCCCACGCAATCAGCCACACTAAAACAATTAAAATAAACCATGTTGAGAGAACCTCATTTCTGTTTTCACCGCCAACCATGTCCAAGACCATTCCCACTCAAGAATACGAGCTCGTTGTTGCCGCTGTGCAAACCTATATCGATGGTTTGCAGTGTGGCGACACCAAGACGCTCAGTCGAGCATTCCACAACGATGCCGTGATGTACGGTTATTCAGGAGACTCGCTGCTGGGAGGGCCAATCGAGAACTTGTACGAATTTGTGCGCCGTCATGGAGCCGCGACTCAAGTGAAGACCCACACGGACGTGCTGAGTATCACTCCAACGACAGCCGTGGTGCGCGTCGACATGGAGAACGACGCGGCTGGATTGAATTACACTGATTTCCATACACTTATCAAAGTGGACGAGCACTGGTGCATCATTGCTAAAACTTTCCACCAGTACGACTGAAAACGCGGCAACGTCGTTTCGGGGAATCATCCTTCATGACTTCTACCAAACTTATAGAAGCGGGATATCGCACAAAATAAAACCTCTTCAACCACGAACCAAATCGCTGAATGCGCCGTTATAACTACTGGTGCCATAGGGTCTTTATTAAGCTATAGAGAGCCCTGGTACGTCTTATTGAGATACAGCTTTCACCTGTATGTGTCTGGAGCAGTTGGTAACTTCTTTTGTATTTGGTTCCATAGTTTCTTCGTTTTTGCTGGATAATATTTCGTCCGTACATTGAGTTGAGCCAAGCAGTTCCTTGTACTCCTTGAGCTTCTAATGAATATTCCGTCTTTCGCTTCTGGTCCCTTTTTTATGGCATCATGCAGTCTTTTGTGAGATCAGTTGATATGGATGAATATGACAACTTATCTGACTGTACTTTTAAATTGTATGTATCAACATTGACCAATCCTCGATTTTTAATTGAAAGTAACCATTTAGACTGTTCTTACAAATTAATTTTACCCAATCATATTCAAGTAAAGGTAAGATGTCCTCTAAGCCAGCCGTTCCGACATATCGTGTCAGAGAGACTTAGGAAATATGTCTACCGCAATGCAAACTACTAGTATTTAACATAGCACTTACATATTTGCCAGCTCTCCGTCTTATCCGACCAGGATGGGGTTGGACGAGCTCAAACCTGGCAACACCAAGCGTGCCAGAGATACCGCCATCAGTGCGTTCAATACATTCGTCAGAAGCGAAAACATTGCCTTTGACTATGTCAAACAATGCATTGAACAGGACGCTACAGGAAAGTGTTTTGTGTCTGTATTGGATATGTTTGGTACGTATCTAGCCTTAAATGAGAGTAAGAAAGGAAAGCCTCTTTCCAGGAATACCGCTATGCAGTATTTTAGACAGGCTAAAATGTGGTTGTTCGAGGTCTTTCCTGTGCAGCGACACATTGTCGAAGCAAAGAAGCTGGGCATGGGGAAGACGCTCGACAACTTTTGAATGAAAAGAGACGCCAAAGTAGTGAACAAAGCACCACCATGCTCAAAGAAGGATTTAAAAAAGATGATGTTGTATTTGTATTACAATGCACGTTCCTCTAGTGACTATCAAGACGCAGCGTTGCTGTGTTTGCTGTGGTACCTGTTCGGACGAGCGTCCGACTTGGCGTTCGTCCGGAAACAGAACCTGTCAGTCGACGCGGCTGAGGTGTTCTTCATCCGCTTCATCCGCATGAAGACAGCCGAAGAGCAGGGGCTGTCTCTCTTCCCGGACGCCGACTTCGTCAACTGCCCGCTACACGCCATCGCCGTCGCGCTGATCACGCAGGACGCGCCCTGTGTCGACCTGATCGACAATCTTCCTGCAGTCCAAGTCACCGCTGCTGTCAACTTGTCCCCCGCCACACATTTGCTGGAGATCATGAGCAAACCTGAAGACTTCGCCACCCTTGCTCCTCCCGCTGCCCCTACTGCTTCTGACACTACTGCTCCAACGATCTGCGCGCACATGAACCGGGTGCTGGATAGAGTGATGATCGCCGCCGGCGTTGCGGAAGCGCTCACGTCGCATTCCTTTCGTCGCGGCGGGGCACAGCACGTGAACGGCTGCGATGGGCTCACGCAACGCTGGATCTTCGACCGAGGCGCCTGGAACATGAGCACCACCAACAAGGGCTTCAACTATATCTTTAACACAAGCAGAGAAGATCACAAGGTTAGCAAGGTACTCAGCGAATACGACGCACAAAGCGAGGTGAAAGCGCTCAACCTTGCACCGTTCGACGCAGAGACGCAGCTCAAGATCGGTGGTGTCCAGCGCATACTATTCACAACCTGCTATAAGCAGGAAAGCTCCAAGTACAACATAAGTCAGCAGGTGGTAGACGTTCTGACGGCTTACTTGATCATACACTACCCGCTGATGAAGAAGCTTCGCGAAGATGGACGTGCTGTCCGACGCATGGAAGCTGCTGTTGAACACGCGGGATCGTCGGTCGCTGAACTGCTAGCTTGGTCGTCGCACCTTGCCACCTTTATAGACACCAAACGCAAGCCACACGAAGCACAAGCAGACCAACCTCGCAAAGAACCAACCAACGAGAGCAAGATCATCGACCACCAACGCAGTGTGATTGACCGGTTAATGGAGCACATCAAGCGCCAAGATGAGCGGATGGATGATCTAGAAGCTAAAATGGAAGGAAAGCCAGCACAAGACAGAAGCAATAAGCGTCAGCACCAACCAAGCCAAGATCAAGAGACGCATAAGCGAAGACGAGGATCAGTGACTCACCTTCATGCGACTTGGTTTGCATGGTACGCTCAGGAGCCACGCCTGTGGCAAGCACCCGTCTCGAAGCAACAGAAGTCGGACACCAAGTTGCTGGTAGCGTTCATGAAACTCTTCCTACGCGACGGGTTCATCTTGGATGACACTGCATCCGGCTATCGCGACCACGTCTTGAGCCTTGGCAAGCAGGTGGAAGCAGCAGTGCTGGCATTCCTCGCCGAGAACAAGGTGACGTCACGCGGGTCTGGCGCTGTCCTCAAGCACTTGCGCGCTCTTCACCGCTCTGGCGCTCTGAATGCCATGATCGATCGCCATCAACGCCTGCTGCAAACCACTGCTATCAAGGACCCTGCACCTGGATACACACAGAACATACTAGAAATAGTTAGCCAGTAAGGAACAATGGATGTACCAACGTCGCATAAGACAACGGCTGGACTCGAACCAGCATCCTCAGAGCGTAGCTCTTCGCTCTATCCATTGAGCTACGTTGTCGGGGGGGGGGGGGGGGGGGGGGGGGGGGGGGGGGGGGGGGGGGGGGGGGGGGGGGGCTAATGACCTGCTGCCGAGCGGCTGAAGACTTGAGCAGTAGCATAAAAAAATTATGAATGAGCTTCAGGTTGCGCCGTCGGCGAGGGCCAAGCAGTAGTGAGTGGTTTGGGGACGCTCTCTGGATTCGTGGCTACTCACGGTGAGTTGGCAAGTTGCCATTGGGAGATAGCTGGCCAATAGCCGTGCGTTAATTAGATGACTGGCTGTTGCGTTACTCTTATTATCCGGACAGAGATTTGGTTATCCGGACAGCCGCAAAGTTTGTGCTTCATTTATGAATTTGCCGGCTTGAGAACACATCAATCTCAAGCCAAATTTTGTATGTAATTAGAAAAAGCCGTTTTTTCTCAGCCCACAGACTGTTTTACGCAATTTCCTGCTGCGTACATACTTGTGTAAAACAAACACCAATCCCATCTATTTTTTTCCACTAAACGCATTACATAGCTCACACCCAAATTTTGTGTTACACACAAATGTACCTGGTCGCTGGTATACTTCGGAGTGGTCGGCAGTCGGAATTTTTTTTAGTATGGGCTGATTGCCAATGCCCCCTCATAGCTACTGAGAGGCGGCACGAACACGATTTGCAGCTTACCACAACGCTCGTTAATGTGCTTAGTGGTTAATTAGTCAGTTTTGATTGATCGCTTGGTTGGAGTGGTGCTGCCGTCCAAGAATGTGGAGGTTAAGATGCTTCCCTCTAGCAGTTCTTAGCTGTTGGAGCGCTTTCGAGCAGCAGTCTAGCATCACAAGCCATCCGCGTCCCCCATGCAATCATTGTCAACAAAATATATTCCGCAAACAGTCGTTGAACGGCAGCACCTTGATACGTGTTATCCTCTTGGTGTCACTGACACTATTATAGACACAGGTAGATATTTCTCTTAGTGCGTTTGTCCACGGGACTTGCAGCTGTCACAGGGAACTTCGCGTGGTCTGAACTTGTAAATTACGAGTTCAATTACGAGTCGTTATCGATCTCTGCCTGTGCGAAACCTACGATGTGCTACTCGTTATTTACGGACTCACTCGCCAAACGCGTATCATTGAGGTGCGTCACTCGATGCACGCATTACTCATCCGACCTCATAATTGAAAAGTCCGAGCAAGACCCATGCAATCACCACCACAACTAACCCAACCTCACTCACCATGTCAGCCTACACCAATTTCGTCATCATCGGAGCCGGTGGCATCGGCGGTGCCGTCGCGGATGAACTGCTCAAGAACAACCACCAGGTCACCATCCTCACGCGCGACGAGAGCACGCAGGAGCTACAGGCCTTCAAGGCTCGTGGTGCCGCGCTCGTGCAGCTGTCGTACAACGATGAGGACGCGCTCAAGAAGGCGCTCAGCGGCAGCGAAGTCCTGTACGTACCCGCAACCCAATCTACTTGTAACACGGTTCACTCTGAGCACACTCGGCGGACAAAGCTCAGCTGACGGCTTGCAGTCGCTGTGGATACGTTGCTGTCGCGCATCTGAAAATCTGACTAACATGCTGTCGTTATTGCTACTTGTTGCTTGCTATCGTTGCTGTGTGCATGGTCAGCGCCGTGTCGCCGTACTACCTGGGCGCGCAGAAGACCGCGGTGCGCGCCGCTAAGGCGGCCGGCATCCAGCTATTCGTGCCCGCCGAGTACTGCGTGCGCGTGACGGAGGGCCTGAATGCGTTCAAGAAGGTGATCCAAGACCTGTTGACGGAGCTGCAGCTGCCGTTCACTATCTTCTACACCCGCATCTTTGCCGAGTTCCTCCCCAGCAAGGCTCACGCCGCGGTTCCTTGGGTTGATGTGGAATGCTCTTTGAGAATGGTGCTGACTGTGACAACTGTTTCGTGCCGTGCGATGCGATGCTTGTTTTGTTTTGGCGTGGACAGCTTCCTGGACTACCACTACAACGAGGGTGGTGGGCAAGGGCAAGGGCAAGACGGCCTTCAGCATCACGTCGCGCACGCGTTGCCGTGCCGTTCAAGTACTTTTAACGGTCCAATGAACCTTGGAGCAAGCAAGCTTGCTCCAAAGTCAGACACTGCATGTCTAGGTAGGTTTTGTGTAGCTAACAAAACTAATGAACCCTTCTCGAATTCATTGATCTTGCCTCTACCAACAGTATCAGCGTTCAGCTTCTGTCGATCGACAGAAGCTGCGATAGCATCCTGGACAAACCGTATTACGGCTTGTCTTCGCTGGACAAAGTCTAGCGCGCCGGAGCTGAATCCTTTCAGCTTGTCGCCTTTGTCAGCAGCAGGCCCTGCCTGCTCGCTATCATCTCTCGTGTCTGTGTCCGGCACAGACATCGCGCGCTCGTTCCTGCTCGAACGAGACGTCGCACGCGTCACCGCAGCTGATAGTGTGCTGCTATCAGCCGCATCCTGCGGTTGTTCGGACGCAACCGTAGATCCTCCCCCACTTAAGGAGGAAGCTACCCCACCGAGCATGCTCGGCAATCGTGGATGCCGCATGGCATTCACGTAGAACGGTGTATGCCCAGTCGAGGCATGCACCGAGTTGTTGATGGCAAACTCTGCCATCGGCAAGCACTCGCTCCAATGTTGGAACGAGTGAGCGTAGCTTTTCAGCGCGTCACCTAATACACGGTTGACGCGTTTAGTCTGTCCGTCCGTCTGCGGATGATCCGCAGTCGACATTGATAATTGTGAACCAAGAAGTGTAAACACTTCTTGCCAGAACCGCGCTGTGAAGCGTGGATCACGGTCCGACACAATGTCGAGCGGCATGCCATGGTGTTTGAACACCATGTCAACAAACAGTCGCGCAGTCTGCGCGGCTGTAACAGTAGCCGGGACGGCAGCAAGATGGACCATCTTGCTGAATCGGTCCACAAAGACAACGATGCCCGTCCTCCGCTTGCTGTCAGGCGGAAGACCGAAGACAAAGTCCATGGACATGGACAACCAACACTCCGACGGAAGTGATTGAAGAGGAGCCTGCGAGAACCGCGCAGGCTTCACGCGTTGACAAACCTCGCAAGCACGTACGTACTTGCGCACCCACTTGTACTGGTGGTGCCAGTAAAAGTCACGCGTGAGAAGAGTGTATGTCTTCTCACGACCCGGATGCCCAGCCGTAGGGGAATCGTGATACTCGACCATGATCCTCAACCGGAGGTCATGATCATTCGGAACGACAATGCGATCCGCATTGTCGACCACTGCACTGTACAACAGTAGGCCTTAGTGTACACGATAGCGGTGTACACGAGCTCAAAGATGAGCGGTTAGCTTCCGACGTGCCACGTCGGAAAGTGCTGCGAGGAACTCCAGCAGCCCCTTCGCGTCTGCATCCCTTGCATACGCGTTCTTCACGTCATCGCCCAGCGTTGACGACGGCACACATGTCCTCACGACGCCAACTGTGTTGGCGTCGACCGTCTCCGCATAGTCAGGTCGACGCGATAACGCGTTAGCCACTATATTGAGTCTCCGGGTTTGTACTCCACCCGGAAGTTGTACTCCGTGAAGAAGGACAACCATCTCGCCATACGTTGCGAGATGTGTGGCGACTTAATCGCTGTCCGCAATGATGCGTGGTCTGTATAAACCACGAACGGTCTACTCCCAAGTAGATACACTCGGGATTTTGCGAGTGCATCATTCATGGCAAGGAGCTCCTTGTCATGTACGGGGTAGTTACGCTCAGCTGGCTTCAGCTGACGCGATTGATAGTAGACCACACGATCACGCCCTTCGTGATCGTTCTGCATCAATGTACATCTGGTTGCAAAGTCGGATGCATCGCACACCACGTGGAGTGGACGATCTTGGTCCGCTACGGCCAATATCAGCGCTTCAGTCAAGCCCTGCTTGACTGCACCGAATGCCCCCTCGCACTCGGTCGTCCAAATCCACTCAGCTTCTTTCTTAAGAAGCTGTGACAGTGGGCGAATCTTGCCCGCATAGTTCTCCACGTATTTGCACAAGTACGTGGCAAGCCCAAGGAACTGCCTCAGTCCCTTCACATTGGATGGCGTGGGCCACTCATTGATCACTCTGACCTTCTCTGGGTTAGGGCGCACGCCATCTCTCCCCACGAGATACCCCAGCACGGGTATCTCGCTCGCCCCGAAGATACACTTCTTCAGGTTCGCATAGAGCTTATGTTTCCTCATAAGCTCTAGCAGCTTCCGGAGATGCACCTTGTGCATCTCAATGTCCGTCTTTCCGTTCACAGCCCGGCTGTGGACGAACACGTCGTCGAAGTAGCTCGGTGCGAAGTCGCGCACCGAGCGCAATAGATGTGTCACGCATTTATTGAACGTCGCAGGGGAATTCTTAAGCCCCTGTGGCATGACGAGCCACTCCCAAAGCATTCCGCTTGGAGTGCTTACCGCTGTGACAGGGATGTCCCTCTCACGCATGAGGATTTGATAGAATCCATCACGCAGATCTAGAGCACTGAAGATAGTGCTCAAGGCCATCGAATCGATGATAACATCTTTTCGCGGTATCGTCGCATCGTTCAACTTGTTGTATGCATGAACGATGCGCCAGCCGCCCTGTGGTTTCTTAACACAGAACGTTGGGGCACTTGACCTGCAAGACGACGACTTTCAAAGAAGTCGTCGATCGCTTGCACTTGTTCACGCGGCAGTGGCCACTACCATGTAACACAGTACTTCGTGCCCGGCACGAGATCAATCTCGTGCTGTACGCCCTTATCCTTCGGAAGCTCCGAAGGAATCTCGTCCGGGAGTACATCCTTATACTCCCGCAGAATCTCGTAATAGGTACTCGACCTCAACGAGTCCCAACTCTGCTCCTCGAAGCACTGCTTCTTGGTCTTCGCACTGAGGGGGTCATCGCCCTCAGTGATGCCATCGACGACGAGCTGCTTCAGCTCTTCGGCTTCACGATCCACTCTCTCGACATCCGAGAGAATGCAAATTTGTTCGATGCGTCCATCGTACAAGTCCCGCGTGAAGCGCTTCCAACTCATCGTTGGAAGTGCGGTCAACGCCGACGTACTCGTCGGCGGATTCTCCAACCGCATCCTCTGGTACTGTAATCCAGTACCAGTACGTGTCAAGACGTTCAACGTCTCGACACTCGGTGTCTGCCGTGCAGATATACCCGTCTCAGTCCCGGACTGAGGCTCGCGCAGCTCCCTGAGCTTGCGCCGCGAAGGTCTACCTTGGAGCCCGGCTCCAGGTGCTCCACGTCCAAGGCATATCACCTTGGACGGGACGTTATCGCAATAGTCGTCAGCGGATTCCTTCCGCTGACTCGCACATTCAAGCCCGGCTTGAGTGCCGCTCATCGCGCGCAGCGCTGCTGCACGTGAGCACGCGGGTTGTTCGGGTGCTGGACGTTTGCAACCGCCAGCACCTCCTGCCGCGCAGTCGGTTCCCAGAACCGCATCGTCGACTCCCGGAGTCGACGTGCTCTCGCTAGCTTTCAGCGCTAGCGAGTATTCGCTTGTACACGTATCATCAGCTCCCAGAGCTGATGCACGATCGCTAGTTCCCGGAGCTGACGCACGTCTTTCGGTTCCCCGAATTTTATTTGCTTCGTCAACTCCCGGAGTTGACGCGACGTCGTCGGTGCGACCCTTGGGGGCTTGAAGTACCTCCAAAGATACCGGTAATACCGGTATGTTACCTTCTATCAGGTTAATCGCATTCACCTGACTATCACTCACGTGGCCTCTGTTCACGTGATCGCGACTCTTCGGCTCGGATTTCTGAGTCGACACACATTTTCTCTCAACGACTCCGGGAGTCGTTGATGGTCGCCGGCGGTGATCGGAGGCAGCGGCGGCCGCTGCTGCCTCAACCGGGGCGCCACATCTACCGTCGGGTGCATGTATAGCACTGACAGGGCCATCGCTCTCTGTCGCGCGTTTGTTGTTGAAGCGTACGATCGTACGCTTCTCCCAGTTGATCACCAGGCCATGCCATGCAAGCCACGGCATGCCTAACACTAAGTCGAACCTATCGTCTAAATCCAAGACGATAAGGTCTTCCACAAACGTCCTTCGTTTGTAAGAGAAGCGCACACGGACTACGCGCTTCTCAGTACTCACGGTGGCACCTCCAATACGCCGCGAGGCGTATTGGCCTCTTCGAAGTCAAGGCCTCGAAGACTTTCCTGTCGAACAAAGTTGTTCGACGCACCCGAGTCCACTAGGGCACGAAGAGAGTTAACTCTCTTCGACATCACGTTCAGGATGACAAGGTTTGGCTTGTCATCTTGCATCTTGCAGCGAGAAACCTTCTCGCTGGGGGCAGTAGTCCTCAACGTCGCGTGTCCAAGCTCGACACGCGAGACTGCATCACCAGTAGGACGCCCCGCGCCTACTGGTCCTTGGTGTTTTTTGAACGCCCGCCCGCCATGCACTCGCGTGCATAGTGACCGATGTTACTACACTTGTAACATCGTACCTTGCCGTACCTACGCTGCTGCTGACCAGCAGTCGTAGCACTCGAGAGGTCCATAGGCCCCGGACCTCCCGTCTTCACAACAGGACGCGCCCGGCTTCGGCGCGTTGGCATGGAGTTTAGCTTGTCACCGGCTAAACTCCTCTTGCATTGCAAGGCTGATCGCCTCCTCGAGAGTATTCGGATACTCTCGGAAGAGGTACGTCTTGGCGGGACCATCTCTTAGTCCCTTCATGAACGTGACGATCTTGGTCGCCTCGTCGATCGGGTTGGCCACTATGTTCGATACCAAGTATCGAGCACGCTGGGCAAAGGTGTGAACATCATCCTTGCCCTGCTGCAGATCGAGAAACTCCGCTCTCGATCTGAACTCGTTCTTCGGAGGCTCAAACGCATGTTTGAGTTCCTCCTTGAACACTTCGTACGTGCTGAAGCACGTAGGATCCGAGAGTTGGCGCCCATAGGCCCAACTCCTCGCACGTCCGCCAAGACATGACATGGCGAACACGACCTTCGACATCGGATCGACGATACGTCGAGCCGCAACGGCTGTGTCGAGTTCAAAAAGCCAACGAAGGAGGGTCTCGTCCTCCTTCCCCGCGTAGGTACTCACGTGGAGTTTCAACGACTCCACGCGTGGCTTTGGGGAAGCCACCGAGGCAGCAACATCTCGTTGCTCCTTAACAATGTACCCCAGAGCAACACCATGTTGCTCTGTCGGCGATAGCGTACGAAGCATCGTCGCTACCGCCGCCTCTCTAATGACTCGCGAGAGTCTTTGGAGAGCCTCCCACTCTGGGTCTGACAGGTGGGCACAGTCCGTGCGCGTCACGGACATGTGTGGGGTCCCATTGGATCCCTAATCCATTGGGGAGTTCTCTACCCCGCGTTCGTATGACTCCATACGAACGAACAGCAGTCGGTCGTAGGACGGACTACAAAGTGCTACCAGGTGTAATGGGTCTACTTAGACCCACTAGGTGGCGTACACGTGCGCTTACGTGTATGAGGAAGCGTGCAATTAGGTTAGACTTAATTTAAATAAACTTATTTCAATAAGTATAGTTAAATCAAATATAAACGAATTAAAACTGCAAAATACCGTAAAATGAGAACTGTTATTGAATTTGGCACAAAGCCAATTATGGAACCTCCTAAAACTGTTTAATCTATTTCTAAAGGATCTGCCAACGTGTGGTTGGCAGGATATCTGCTCAGTGATTGATAAAAATCCGTTACTTTCTACCAATAACATGCACAAATGCACGCGAACCACTCAATGATGTGGCTCGCCCATGTAGCCATTGGTGTGTACAGCACACCAAGGTCTGAGGTCCATTTCCAACCTCTAACAGTTATCCTAACTGTTAGAGTTACAAGTGGTGTAGCCACTTGTACGTGTAACCCCGTTACAATCCTTCTGGATAAGCCGCTCGCAGCAGGCCTGAATCGCAGCGTCCGTAAGCCACGTGGAGGGTTGCGCACGATACAGGATCGTGTACTTGTAGTCCGCATGATTCGCCAGTCCTTCTAACCCTTTGTACAAGTACGAGTTCAAGATGTCTGTTGCCACGTCGTGCGCGAGTCCATGGTATTGTGCCAGAAGAGCAGGCAGTCCTTCTTCAGTAAGCCAAACGTGTAACTCGATCCCCAGCTCTACCGCAACCTTCACATTGTCGATGAGCTTGAAAATCTCTATCTGCTGGCAGGAGAAACTGCCAATATCATTAATTTGCACAGTATCGATGAGACGGTCAGGCTGGGAGGCTTGTGAAGCAGGATCGTCAACTGCAATAGCACTGTCTTGCGTATTGGCCATCGGTAGTTTTGTCATGCATGCCGCCAAGAGCTTCGGAGGCAACACGTAAAATGCATCCCGATTTAAAACTGGATTCTTCATCCTCTTGAACTTTGTTTTTTTTTACTCCGCCTCCGCGAACTTAACAAGAATTCCAGACAAACGACGCCGACATTCCAACAGTCCTGGTCGGTCTTGATCTAGAGATTCCAATACTTGTTCAAGCGTAGCGTCCCCGGATTTTATCCGTCCAGACTCTGAAGCTTCATACCACTTGCGCCCTGTTTTCTCGTTAGAACATGCTTTCTTCTTGTCCAGCTTTGGCCTTCCCACCTTGCGAGCTTTCGGGTTCAACTTGATCTTCACTGTACTGGCAACCTCAGATTCGGCATTTTCGGAGCTGACCTGCGCATCTACATCTACCAGTTCATCCTTTTCTTCTTTGTCGTCATTGGTGACCTGGGCCGATGTGCTCACGTTTGTGCGTTGGCGGACATTCCTCCATTGCTGCATTACAAACTCCAACATAGACTCGAACTCGTCATTTTCCTGGATATCTGCTAACTCCGATGCGATCAAGTGAGTCGCACGTACAGCTTCAGTGTACCTCTGTGCTTGAATCCGTGTTCGCCTCACAACTCCACCGACGGATGTGTCCCCGAAGCGCTCGTAACAAAACTGTCGGACTTTGATAAGTTCTCGGTGAGGATTCGTCCATCTCAATAAACACAAGATAACCTGGTTAAATCCTGGGAAAATCATGGGGATTTCCTGGGTCGAAAAATAATCCTGGGATAATCCTGGAATAGTACTGCATTAATTTTGCAGCACGTACCTATCATCAATCCGCATCCATGGAATAAGCGCGCCAGCAACCGAAACGCTCCTTCGGTAGGCAATAACATGGCGACAAGGCAGCCGCATAGATACAGAGAACTCGCACGTACACCGCCAATCATCATCTCGTAATTGGTGTGGCTTATGGCCCCCTTGTACGTGTACAACATGAAGATCCTGATCTTCGCGGTCGAAATTGTAGACATCCACGCTATCTAGTGCGCGGGCGTATTCCTTTTCCACGTGACCCGCGACATACGGGGTTGTGAATCGAAGTACATTGGTCATTTCATCGTCATAATTGGAATTCCCAAACTGCCCAATTCGAGCGGGGCGATGTCCATATTCATTCTACGGTCAAAGGCCACTAATGCCTTAATGCATTGAGACATTGCCATTGATCCATCCACCCCATCTTTCAACTTCCCGAAGAAGCTTTCCAAACGATTGTTTATATGATTGCTGAAATGAGGAAGATCTGCACGGCGATGCATAACCCAACAATCTTGGCAATCGTTCCAATTCTTCTCAAAATAGGAAAAGAAACCAGAGACACCAATCCTTTCGCATAGCCCTTTCAAAGCACCGTGTGCAGTCTGATAGGAAGCGTTGGAATCAGCGTAAACCATTTTGTGAATGCACGCGTCAATCTGGCCCGCATCATCCGTAGATATCTTACCGAACTCTGGCTTGGACCGCATCTCATTGAGATATTTCATCACATGGAAATGACAAATCAAAACGGCAGCTTCAGGAAAGTGCTCCTCGAGCACACGAATCTCATTCATGTCTTTATCCACAATAATCACTCGAAGCAACTTGATCTTGGTAGGATGAGACCATTTGAAATGATAAATGGCTTTGTCCATTTGCCAGTCTCCATTCGCTTCCAAACAAGAATGCTGCACGACAGATCCTTCGCCGAACTCGTTCATACACATGAACGTAAGCAGTTGGTAGTTGTATCTGCAGTACACGTGAAAAAATCCTGTTAAATCCTGGAATAATTCTGGTGAAATTCTGGATGATACAAACGAACGTACCGAATGGTTTTATGGCTGCAGTCGACGAGAAGAATTTCACTGAAGCGACTGAAGATCCTGCGCATATGCGCCGTAGCCAAAGATACCACACCAGTCTCACCAACTGCAGTTTCAGCCACAGACGAAATATTCTACTTGTCAGCTGCGGCAAAACTTGCCAGTTCGCGCACAGTGGCGTCATTATCATCACCTCCAACATGAGAGGCCGAATGAGCACGCACCAAGTTATCCGCATCAACTTGGAGCACATTTTGGTCGTGCTCCAGTAAATAATCGTAGATTCGGGACCGCTTAGCACCGATAGCCAGCATTCCATCCACCCGAGCATTCATCAATGCGCTATCGACACCACGAGACGACGGATATGTTGCAAATGCGCGCGCAGACACTTGGTGGTTGTGAACAAAATGCCCACTTTTCACTTTCAGCTCCTTTCTCTTGACGCTCCACTGGACGACAAATCGGTACGGACAATTCGTTAGTCGAATGTGTTGACAAGGTCGGCTTCCTTCGCTCCGAGACTTGCACTTCCGCCAACCATGCGTACATATGTACGTGCGTTGGTACGGTTCAATGTCCTGTGGAATGAGTTGTGAAGCGTCCACACCTTTCTTCGTGCGCAACAATCGCTTGTTTCTCTCCACTCGAGACATTGTCTCTTTCACAGGCAGCACTTGTAACGTGCGCTCACAGTAGCCAGTAAATTAGCTGAGCCACGCCTCCCAACTGGTGTGATAGACATCAGGCCCTTCCACACCCACCATTACTGCACCACGTGAATCGCGCACCTCCTCTACGAAGTCATCTGAGTCATCACCTGGTTGGCCGTCATCATCATCATCACCATCAGCTAATTCCTCTGTTGAAACACCACCACCAGCCAATGCGTCCACAGTTTCATACAGTAGGCGCACAGTCAGCACGTCTTAGCCACCTCAATCCTCTAGTGAAATGTCTCGCAATTGAACTCTACACGGACCATCACTAGTCCCACCAGGGGCGTCTGCTGCACGTCCGCTCCGCGTAGTCATGCTCATCGCGTTGCGCCGTGGCTTCTCGTCCTCGCGGTCAAAGCTGAAATGGTTTTTCATTCTACTTAGGAAAACTACTTCGGAAATAAACGAATCATACGTGGTCGAACTTGAGATAGAAAATCCTGGATGTAAACAGGACGCAATCGTGAGTGTTTCCAGAATTATAATACTGAACTCCAACGGTTGCGTTAAATTAATACGGTACATGGAACGCAGCGTGCAACGAGCGACTGCTTTTGAGGCATTAGTCGCCAAATGCACTGCGGAGGATGAAGCGCACCAAGAAGTTCCTTCGTAAGGAAAGCAAAGACGAAGACACTTGTTCTCCACGTTGCAGTTTTGGGATTGAGGTGGGAAAACCTCGAACGGTGACAAACCCCCTCTCAGTTATCCTATCCTGTGTCCTATACTAACCGCAGTATATGCTGCACACTGACCGAGGCTGCTGCACTTCAACAGACCGTTGCTCAACTCTTGCTGTAGTATATGACGGAGCACGACAGACCACTAGATTCGAACAATTAGCATACAATATCCTTGAAGCCGTATGGACGTCTACAAGTGCAAAGACAAACATGTCCAGCCTGGGACTAATACCGCGGCGCGGCGCGCTGTACACGTAGCAATACCTGCACGGATTCGCAAGCGTCAGAGATGTCGTCCAGCGTCCAGCTTGCAATGCATAACTGCATTGAAAGTGATAGCGTCAGTGAGTAGCGATTGTCGTAGATGTAGCAATCTCTGTCTGTCCTGTCCAGGGAGGTCACCGCTGAGTCACTCCACTCCGCTGGTCGCAAACATCAAGCTTTCGTATTCTGATGTTCGACCTGAAGACACACAGCATCCATTAGTGAGCCCCATCTCAAGATACGGCAGTACAGTTTGCCATCGCATGTGTCCAAACAACGCCAGGGTTTAATAGCCGTCGCGGCATCGACGTTGACGGCCGTAATACCCGCTCTACGAGTCCAAGTACGAGAGCCTCTCGGTCCGAGTCTTGGATAGACGACCAGCGCCTTGGAGATATCAAATTGACATTGTCAATCAGCTCACATTGTGTTTTTCTCCGCAGAGCTCAACAGCCATCTCAACCAGCAATGCGCGTCTTCGCTCTTCCTCTCGTGGTGCTTGCCACGTTCGTCTCAAGCTCGATTGGATACGCCTGCACCGGCCCCAACACTCGAACTGAGCCCCCCGTCGGAGCCATCGTCGTCGATGCAACTGGAGCCTACAACGGAAGCTACCGTAATGTGTCGGAAGCCATCGCGAATGTTCCCAATACGACGGAGCAGCACACTGTTTTCCTGTTCCCTGGTGTGTACCGTGAACAAGTGCTCATTTCCAAGTTGAATGGCCCGCTGGTGCTCCAGGGTTACACGTGCAACGCGACGTCGTACGCTTCCAATGAAGTGACTATCACCCATTCCAAGGCTCAGAGAGATATCCCTCCTGAAATTACCAGCGGCCGCAACGACTTGACCAGTACGCTTCGTCTCAAGACCAACAACATGAGACTGTACAACCTCAACATTGCCAACACGGCCGGCCAGATCAAGAAGGACGGACAAGCTGTTGCCACCATCATTGAAGGCAACAATTACGGCTTCTACGCTTGCAACTTCACTGGATACCAGGACACTGTATACGCCAACAAGGGTCGCGAACTCTTTGCCAAGTCGTACATTGCTGGAGCCGTCGACTTTGTCTTCGGTTCCAAGGCCGAAGCTTGGTTTGAGTCTTGTGATATTGAGACAGTGGGCGAAGGTGCTATCACTGCTAACGGACGCGCGAACGAGTCCAGCCCGTCCTACTACGTCTTCAACAACGCACGTGTTTTCGGTTCAAGTGGCAATGGATCAGCCTACTTGGGTCGTCCGTGGCGTCCGTACTCGCGTGTTGTGTGGCAGAACAGCGAGCTGGGAGATGTCATTAACCCGGAAGGCTGGCAGTTGTGGAACAACGACAACAACACCGCCAATGTGTTTTACAAGGAATTCAACAACCGAGGCCCCGGTGCTACTACTGATAAGCGTGTGTCTTTCAGCGGACAGCTCGACGCCCCCGTGCCCATCACGGAAATCCTCGGTTTCAACTTCATGAACGAGTGGTTTGTTGACACCACTTACCTTTGGTAGCTTCCCTTTAGACACCGCTACTACATAGATGAGTTTTCAAACAAAATAAATGGATTAATGCTTTTGTTCTCTTAAATTCCAGTGACGTTGGCCTAACTCATTGCTCGGACCAATTGGTCTTCCACCCTATTGTTGTGGTTTGTGATGCCGGTTTCCCAAGTCTTCAGCCCGACATCAATGCTGGGATATTTCTCTGCATCCACAACAGAAAGATCCCCGTGAATCGTGGCTTCGCGGTGTGTTTGCATCACTGTTGAGGGTCCTAATGCTGACAGCTCGCCAGGTTTCAAGACCATTCGGGTTGTTTCAATGAGCGAGATAGACATGCCGTCGTAAACTGGTTGAATCAGCGTCCGCGAGACGAACACCACGCGTCCATTCTCCACATATTTGCGCTTCACACAACGCTGGATGACCCAGAAATCCATACCCTCTAAGAAGAAAGAAAAGCTCATACTCTTCATTTGAGTATCTCTGTCAGCAGCAAAATTCTGTAAAATGCAGAAACACATGAGATTTATCAAACCAATCTCCATCAGCTCGACGTGTGCTACACTTACCTGAACAAAATGCACATTGTCTTTCGCCCAGGGATCTACTGGGGTCCAAATTGCATCTGCCGTCTCCTGCACATTAAATGGCAGTGGATAATTGTCCAGGAATTCCACAAACATGCCCCTGCTTCTCCTGCTCTCCATCGTATTATTCTTGCGACCAGGACAAGGCAGCTTTTGCATCCCCATCGTCTCAAAAAACCCATCAACGTTTTCATACACGTCGTCCAAGCCAGCCATGAGCACGTCAAACACCGCCTTGTTATCTTGCGGAGGTGTCACTCCTCTCGTGTTCAGCCGGTTGCTTCTGAACAAATCCATCGATGACGAGATCGAATCCTCCCTCAGCTTCCGCTTAATGGCACGTTGCAGACTCTTAGCCTGCTGCAAATGCTGCGTCACTGCTTCTCGTAACTTGGCATTCTCCTCCTCACTCCTCAGTCTCAACGAGGACTGTCGCTCTGCGATTTTCTCCCAAATCATAGACGCCTCAGTTTTGTGTTCACGTTTAGCCACTGCTCTGTGATACTTTGTCCCTGTGTGGGGAAGTGTGGAGCGTACCCCTGCCGCCATTTTGAGCTGCTCCAGTTCGGCCGATAGCAGTTTCGCTACCTCTCGAAGATGCAAAACCTCCTCTTTCCGACGTTGTCGCCATGTTTTCTTCGCTTCTGCTGGTCTCTCGGGCGAACTACTGGAACTGATGGAGCTAGAGGTATCAGCTGAGCTGAAGGTATCAGACCAAGTCGATGGCAGCGTGTCAATCTGAGTGGGCGTGGAGAGGGCGGGAGATGGTGGAGCGTCGGTGACCATCTCGCAATCGGCCAGGAACGCCAGCACCGACGACTCGTCCAGTAGGAATTCCTCTTCCAGCATTAGTTTCCTGTGGTAAAGCGCAACGTGAATTGTATTTGGAACAGTCGACACTACCAGGAGTCTGACAGACGGTGACCGTTCTGAACTCTGTGACTTGATCCGGCTCTGTACAGACACATGGGCAATCATTTTGAACGAAACCAAAAGTAATCATAGTTATGTACGAGTGCATATATCGATTCGCGTACGTGGTACAGTGCATGCGATGCCAACTTTTGCCGTGTCAAGATATCTATCTAAGTTAGTTGCGTGGCAATAAGTCCCCACTACAAGTCTCGGGTGCTGATGGAAAAAAGCAACATGCTTGGTCTCCTTGAATACAATCGCAAAGATCTCCTAAAAGGATTCGATCAGAGCTATACTGTGTATTATCTCCTGCATCACAGTTCTTTATGAATTTTCCATCGGGTTAGCTCCCTCGTACACGATAAAGTACCCTGTAGACTACGACGAAGCTGGATGTAGATATCGTTTCAAGAGGCTAGACTGCCTTCTCTGTTTCGTCGAGTCCAACAGGTTGAGCGCAGGAGTCTAAAACCTCCATTCCTATAATGTTTGTGTCATTTCGTTGGGCCTGAACAAGGTAGCTCATTCACCTTGACTTGAATAAAAGACATGGTCAAGAGATCATGTCCATTTCATCCATTTTCAGGCGTAAATTCCTCCATACTCCCTTAGATATCGAAGGATTCTGTGAAGTTTGGGCTTTGAATGACAGAAGACATCACAGTCGAGGATTTCCTGTGGGTGTGACCTGCAAATTCACGTGCCAGCTTCAACAGCCTTGAGTTACTTTTAAATTGCTTTTATAAAGCATCACCTTCCGAGTGCTACTACATGTACTTGGTCAAGCTTAACGCACTGCGCGTACCAACTGGTCTTCCACCCTATTGTTGTGGTTTGTGATGCTCGTTTCCCAATCCTTCATCGCGACATGGATGCTGGGGTATTTCTCCGTATCAACAATGGGGAGATCCCCATAGATCTTGGTCTCTCGGTGTGTTTGCATTACCGTCGTTGGACCTAGCACTGACAGGTCACCAGGTTTCAAGATCATCCGCGTTGTCTCGATGAATGAAATAGCCATTCCTTCGAAATATGGCTGGATCATCGTCCGTCTGACGAAGACTACTCGTCCTCTCTCAACATATTTGTGCTTCACATCGCGCTGAAGTATACAAAAATCCACCCCGTCCAAGGAGAACGAAATGCCCATACTCCCCATTTTCGTGTTACCGCCAATAGTACATTGCTGGACAATGAACGACAAAACCACGTGAGGTATGAATGAACTTCGATCAAGATCAGAATTGCAAAGCTTACCTCAAAGAAGTGCACATGATCTTTTGCCCAGGGATCTACTGGGGTCCAAATTGCATCTGCCGTCTCCTGCACATTAAATGGCAGTGGATAATTGTCCAGGAATTCCACAAACATGCCCCTGCTTCTCCTGCTCTCCATCGTATTATTCTTGCGACCAGGACAAGGCAGCTTTTGCATCCCCATCGTCTCAAAAAACCCATCAACGTTTTCATACACGTCGTCCAAGCCAGCCATGAGCACGTCAAACACCGCCTTGTTATCTTGCGGAGGTGTCACTCCTCTCGTGTTCAGCCGGTTGCTTCTGAACAAATCCATCGATGACGAGATCGAATCCTCCCTCAGCTTCCGCTTAATGGCACGTTGCAGACTCTTAGCCTGCTGCAAATGCTGCGTCACTGCTTCTCGTAACTTGGCATTCTCCTCCTCACTCCTCAGTCTCAACGAGGACTGTCGCTCTGCGATTTTCTCCCAAATCATAGACGCCTCAGTTTTGTGTTCACGTTTAGCCACTGCTCTGTGATACTTTGTCCCTGTGTGGGGAAGTGTGGAGCGTACCCCTGCCGCCATTTTGAGCTGTTCCAGTTCGGCCGATAGCAGTTTCGCTACCTCTCGAAGATGCAAAACCTCCTCTTTCCGACGTTGTCGCCATGTTTTCTTCGCTTCTGCTGGTCTCTCGGGCGAACTACTGGAACTGATGGAGCTAGAGGTATCAGCTGAGCTGAAGGTATCAGACCAAGTCGATGGCAGCGTGTCAATCTGAGTGGGCGTGGAGAGGGCGGGAGGTGGCAGCGTGTCGGTGACCATCTCACAGTCGGACAGGAACGCCAGCACCCACGCCTCAAAATCCTCTTCCTGCATTTTAGTGCCCCGCAACCTGAATTGTTTAATGAACTTGGCACTTTCGAGTCGACAGGAGTCTAATAGGATAAACTGAGTGCAAGTTGCACCGCGCACCAAGATAACGAAGCACTGACTCATGTAGCGTGAGAATCAAGTCGCTTGCACACTGGATTTTTTAAGTGAATCAATACAAGAGTTTATACTCAGTTCATTGCTCTGTATTGACTCGCGTAGTAGTGTGTCCTTCACTCTGTTGTTGAAATCATTGATCGAGTGTATCCAGGATCGAGTGCCTTTGTTATAGTGCGATGTCTGTTTCCAACTCGCAAAGTTGTACTATACCGTTCGCCGTGTCGGGATTTCGTGGTTCGTTGCGTGGCAATGAGTCTGCATTATAGTCACGGGCCCGGTTGCTGATGGATTGCCGCGCCGCAACACTATCCGCGTGGTCTCCTTGAATGCAATCGCAAAGAGCTCCTGAATGGGCTCAATCACACTGCGCGAGATAAATCTGTTCGGTTTTCCTTCACGTACTTACGAACAGCGGAGTGAATGATAACTTGTGTAACAACGTCGGAATCGGAACCGTTGATGCAAGTGCTTCTCATTCGTGTATTTTCGCCTGCATCAAAGCACTTGAAGCACTTTCGATGGTGTTAGTTCACCATGTGCTTGTAACATGACAGGTAATGTATCCCGTAGACTCACCTTAGCGACCACGACGTCGGCTCTTGGTGTAGGAATCGCTTTGAGATGCCAGACTGTCTTCTCTGTGTCACAAAGACTAAAGGGTAGAGCGTAGCAGTCTAAAAACTCCACGAACACACTTGCATCTCGATATTTTGTCGTATTGTTTCGTTGGCCTGGATAGGAAACTCGCTCATCTTGACTTGAGTAAAGAAGTTATCGAGATCTGTGTATATCTTGTCCATTCCAGACGTCAGCGCCACCAGAATTTCCATGTTGGAAATTGAAGGATCTGCAATCTTTGGACTCCGAACTGTAGGTATTTGTTTCTTAAATGTTCGTTGGACGGATTTGATCTGCGACTAACGGTAACGCGCCAACTTCATCGGCCGTGTATTTTCTTCGGTGCTTTCCAGTAAACGTCTCACCTCGTGCACTGCTTGGTTTCTTCTCTCCGTTTCGTATGCCACGACTTCTTCTCGTTGTTATCATTTTCATGTACCGTGTCAATCTCGGGAGCATCGTTATACTTGGCGAGCAATGCCAAAAGCACTGGGTCAAGTTCCAGATCCAGTTCCTCGATACCGATATTGTCTAGCCTTGAAGAGGTAAAACTCACCAGTCAAAGCACCACTAAAGGAGAGTATCGTTTCTTGGTTACTGGATTAAAAGCTAAACGATCTCAAAAATAAATTCCTAACGCCATGGCGATACAGTTAGAGCAGGTATCCTAACGGTATCTGTGGGATATGAAAAAAGATAAGGTGTTCGGCACAGTCTGCCCATCTGGATATTTCGTCTGGGAGAGAGGAAGTGTTCGTGCCAAGCAATTACTGACACATTACTCTGCCACACTGGACGTTCACCAGTGCTTCGTTCAGTTTTCGTTTGAGCTTCCGTCATCAATACTAAAACATGACTCGATCGCCTCCCAGGCAATACGAAGATGAATCCGAGACGACGGCGCATTATTACCCTCCGGACAACATGGGGCCGTACTTGTCGTCGTCCTATAACCAACGCGTGGCCCCCGAGAAGAAAGAGCGCTCCAAATTGATG